>JAHXMQ010000146.1:1215167-1235384 GCA_020466415.1 Ammodramus savannarum pratensis
AGCAGCCCTCAGTGCCATTCCCCAGCAGCTGCACACAGAGCTGCCCTGGCACCCTGAGGCAGCCTCTCCTCACCCACAGCCACATTTTGTGTCAGATGTTGCCCCTTCTCAGCAGTCCCTCATTCTGTCCCTCAGTGAGCAGCTCTTACCTATTTCCACCACACACTTGATTCAGCTCTGTGGTCTGGTGGAGAACAGGGCAGCAAGATCCAAGTGCCTTTAACTCCACAGTTTCCAGCTTAAAAACACTCAAGATTCACTAGAAGAGATAAACAATGTCATGCAGCCTGTCTGGGGAAGCATCAGTCATTTAAAAATATATATTTTTATATATATTAAAAATATATAATTTTATATAGATATAAAATAGATATAAAAATATATAATTTTAATATATATTAAAAATATAACTGCACACACTGCAAGGGGTTCAAATGTGAACAAGAGCTCAAACACTCCCTCTATTAAAGCCACCACAGCTCTCCCTCACACCCCAAGCTTTTCTCTAGCACTGAGCAACTCCCTAAGTGAAAGTCAGTTCTAAAGGCATTTTATCACAACCACTATTTTCTCAAAGCTTAAAAATTAAATCAAGTACTCTGCTACTGGAATTTTCATGACCAGGAAGTTGCAATCATGCTTATTGCATTATGGTTACTGGTCTGTTCTCCTAATATGATAACTGCATCAGCTCAATGCTTTCAGTTAATTATTATTGTTTAACTGAGGTAAATGCAAACAGAAACCTAAACAGCATGGAATAAATAGTAGGAAACCAAGCTCAGCTAAGTAAAGAAAAACCAAATACTTTATGATCACCTGCAAGTATTAGGAAATTCTCACAGCTCTCATACTTTTAATATGAAAAATTAAAAGCCCTGACAATCACAGCTTCAGAAAATGGCCACAGGAAAACTACACAGTGAGGTAAAGACTCAGGCTTTTGTCCTGTATCTTGACACTTGGAATAAGCTCTGAATAAAGGTTTATTATAATATTTAAAAAAAACACCAGATCATAGATTGCAATATTTCCAGAATATTCTGTCACATTATCCCAGCAATAAAGCATAAATAAGCATAAATGATTCTCTGGAGAGATCACCACACCTCCAGAATCCCCTGGAGCTTCTTCAGCAGTGATGAGGAGGTGCCTGCAGTGCCAGTGTGGTGTCACTGCAGTGAGGGATGGAGGCAGCAGTGACCCTGGCACAGGCTGGCTCTGCTCAGGGCCCCCAGCTGCCATGGGAGGCTCCTGAGGCTGCCCTGGAGCTGCCCAGACAAGAGGCTGATGTGGAGCTGCTGCTCTGAGATGCTCAGGAAAGCTGTGAGTGCCACACACCAATGTGCTCACTGCAGAGCAGTGCTCAGCACCACTGAATGGACAATGCAAAGAGCCACTCAAGTGTCAGTCCTCCAGAGCTGCAGGACAAAGTGCTTTTTGTTTGTGCCTTTGAGATCCTGACAAATCAAAACTAGATTAAGTGTGCTGGCAGAGCGGCCTCACCTCGCAGGCAGATCTGCAATCCCAGGGCAGGGGAGAGGCTGCCAGGGCCCTGCAGAGCTCAGAGCCAGCACAGCCACCCTGCTGTGCCCTGCCTGGGACAGCTCTGGGGACAAGGACACCTTGGAGCCAATGGGAGCTCACAGCAGTCACTGCTTACAGCCCCCAACTAGCACAGGGAGCCCTGCTCTGCCCTCCAGGGCTCTGCAGAGCTCAGAGCCAGCACAGCCACCCTGCTGTGCCCTCCCTGGGACAGCTCTGGGGCAATCCCACCTTGGAGCCAATGGGAGCTCACAGCAGTCACTGCTTACAGCCCAGCTCCAGTGGAACTCAGATAAGAACTGCAAGTCCTGATTCCACAGGGGAAGAGGAGTCTGTGTCTGAGCACAGTAAGCACTGAAGGCTGTATTATATCTAGCAAATAGATACATTTGTGTTTTGTATAATTTCCATTTAACCTTGCTAATTTCCTCAGCATTATTTTTTGCAGCTCAGGGACAAACACCGTTACTAAGTAACTCTCCAGGATGAAGTTTCAGTGCATTAGTTCTCACTGCTGAATTAAACACATAAGCATCTTAAATCCACAAACCCAACAGCCCACTACTCCAAAAAGCACAAGGAGTAAGCACAATCTGTGCAAAAACACATGAACGTTTATCAACAACATATCAAATAAAACCCAGCAATTCAACTACTTCAGTTAACAATTAATAAAAGCTCTGAGGAAAAGGAATGCATCTGCTTCCACTTCCTACAGAAATCTCAAGTACATCTGAAGCAATATCTCAGATACACAACGATTTCAGGGCTGCATTTTTGAAGGATAATTTGAAATCCTTCACAGCTCTGTGCCAAGCCAGCACCATCAGCACAGGTACCCTTTTACCACAGAAACACAGCAAAGAACTGCAGAAATTTCACATTTGTGAGATGTTTCACTGGCAGCAAGCCTGGTTAGGGGTTAAAACCCCTTCAGAGTATCAGTGTAGCCATGCTGAGCACAGCACTAAGAGTTAAACTCTGGACAGGCAACAGGCTGACACAGCACAGGTGGAGCTGCACATTTGCACTTTGAGTGGCCCTGCACAGAGCACTGGCCCTTGTGACAGGAGTTAAAGCACTGCAAGGAAGAGAAAGAACAACACTGGAATTGTGATGAACTCAACCCCTCCAGCAGCTCAGTTAGAGCAGCAGTTCTGTGAAAGGTTTGCACTAAACTATCTCAAAGTATTAAAAAAAGGATTTAATTCAAGCCTACTGTGTAACACCAAACTAATCTGCTACTTCTCCACTTGAAAATTCAGTGAGGCTTCAAAGCAGGACACACCTAACTAGACAAACTCAAAGATTCATTCCCTGCTTCAGAGTTGAAGCCTTCAGACTCTTCCATCCAGCCTACTTCATTTTTTAGATATTCCAGAGCATTCACCCAGCTATTTTATGGAGATGAAACATTAGTAAGGACTTTTCCCCATTCCTCCCCAAAAAGCACACCTGTAAAATTACCATCAGATACAATGTAAATATATCACTTCAAGGTAAGTGATAGACACTCATCTCAAATATTTCAAGAAATTTCCAGGATTTCACAAAAACTCACCAGCAGACCAACTCCTAAATCCTGATTTAAGAGTTCCATAAGCAAAACTGAAGGATGAGAAAGGTGCAGCAGGACAGGCACAGCTGCCTGCTCACCCCAGGTCTCATTTACCTTTCTGGTAAAGAAGAACTCACTGGGTAGGTAGGTCTGGAGTGACACACACCTTGGTATTTAAATAACTGAGATCTGGAGATGTAGGACAGAGGTGAACAAGCAGGAGTTAACTCTTCAGACAAATGCAGGTTTTAACAGGATAAATTCTTATCCTATACCTGGAGTTTAAAGGTTACAAAGAGCTCAGTGTTGGGGAACAGAACCAGGCAACAAGCTTTTTATAACATGGCAAAGATGCTGTGAATTCTGTGTAGAGGCTGAGCTGTCACCCACCCAGCATGATCCATGGATTCCCAGCTCCACAGGAAGGTTCACACTTTCTCTTTCACATTCTTATAAGCAATAAACTCCCAGTTTCTGTTTAATCTCTGAACTCTGGTTAAAATGTTATTAAAAAAAAATCAAAGTAACCAAGTCATGATTTTCAGGGGTCACGGCCCTTTGGGAGTGACCTAACAAGAACAGATTCCTCAGACAAGTTTCAAGCCATCAAATTTGTTTCAACATGTTCAAACTCTGCTAAGTCAAGTCTTTCAACAACCCTCACCAGAGGGTGGCCCAGGGGAGAACACAATGGCACAACCTGACTGATTGCTGCTCAGCCAAGGTGCAGGTTGTGTTTTCCTTTGAAGGCATGAGGGATGCACGGGGTTCTCCTACCAAAGTTATCCTCACACAGCTGCACTGACCCCAGGGTATTCCTTCACCTTCCACATTTTCATTATTTACAAATAGTTAAGCACATCTTAAGAACAGCAACCCCACACAGGGACCAGAGTTCTTCCTCCTCAGTTTTCCAGAGTCAAACAGAGTTTTGAAGCTCTAGAAAACAGGTGCTGCAGCACCAGTTTAAAGTTTACTGTTCATCAATCCAAGGAAGCTTAAAAGTTGACCTTTCACAAGCAGCAAACACCAGCTGGCTCCACCTGCAAGTGCACCGCAAAGGTGCTCCACAGTCCCATCTCCAGGCTCCTGAAAATCAAATATGGCAGCAATGAAACCACCAAGACTCATCAGCCAACCTGATCACACTGCAGCATTCTCTGCACCTGCAGAAGCAGTAAAGCCTTCCAAACCCAGCCTGGAAATTCAGATCTGCTCGAGGAATTCTTTAATTGTCTTGGCAAGAAGCAGCAGAAAAATTGTGGAATTGAAGCACATGGATCAGGTTTTGGCATTGGGCCTTTCTTTAAGCTGTAAACTAAAGCAGATTCTCCCTAGCCCCCCTGCTCACTTCTTCCCCCAAAACATTCAGTCCTTTCTTCTCCTTCTCAGGATCCGAGTCAGTTCAGATCAATTTCTTTAGAAAAGGCATGTTTTAATTGACTGATCCTTGCCTTCATGAAGTCACTTTAATTCAATATACATTACTAGACTTATAGCATATTTACAGAAAAATAATTTCTTAACTACTACACAACTTGATCTGCTGGGATTGACACATGGCAGGACAATGAGACTAAAAGGTGGATTTTGTAGGAAGAACCAGAAAAAAAAAGGTAACAGTGGTTAGAAATAGTTAGAAATTGAAAGGAGACAAAGTAGATTAAGCCATATTGCAATCCTGAGATCTTGAAATACGTTCAAATACATGAGGCTTAGCCCTACTAGGTCTCTGCTTTGAATAGCAAATAATTTGGGTCTAGGAGAGAAAAGCAGGCAAGGATCTGCACCCAGCAAGGGCTGCTCAGGTAATCGATCCCTGCCTCAGTGCAGTGCTCCAGCCCCAGGCACTGGTACAGTTTAGAAAGCTGGACAATAACTTGAAATCCTCATGTTTAGAGAAACGAGCTACAGGGCACAGCAGCGTGTGAGTTACTCTTTAGGGAGCTGCCAAGAGCTTCCTCCCCGGCCCAGGCAAATCAAGGAGCCTTGTGCAAGAGGAAAAGTCTCATACCTGAGCGCTGAATGGAGCACGGCGGGCTGGGCCGTGATGCAACAGCGCCATTAGCGCTAATGGGGCTGCTCTCTGGGCGGGACCCTGCACGGAGGGGGCACCGGGCACAAACAGCTCCGTGAAAATCCACAGAGAAAGCGAGAAACAGATCTGATTGTCTTTGCTGCACCATCTTACACTCGTCAAACGAAGCAAAACTCTTTGGTCACAACTCCACCAGACCCACCCAGCTCAGGCATCGGCAGAGGCAGTGATGAACCCAACCACCCTCCACAGGTGAGCAGAGCAGAGCAGTTCCCAGACTGCTCCCTATCCCCGCTGATTGCAACAGCAGGTCGGGCACTGCTCACTCCTCATTGCTCCAGAACTCACCCTCAGAGCCCTGCGCTGCTCAGTTCCTGCCAGCCCTGCAGGAGCTGACAGGAAGAAGTGCCTGAGCAATGAGAGCACTGCAGAGGAGTTGGAATGCCCAGCAATGGAAAGCGAGGCAGCTCTGCAGCCTGCCAGTCAGCACTGGAGAAGGAAAGGATAATTTGCCTGGAGTAATGAGCTAAGTATGGAGTCAGCACGGCTCCCGTGGCCCAATTAGCTCTGCAATGCTCCTGATGCTGGGGGAACACCTTGGGAGGCAGCTGGCTCCAGCTGCAGGTGGAACAGGGACTGAAGCCACTGCTTGACACACCAAATTCTGCAAAAGCAGCACCAAGAGGCAACACCAACATTTTTTAACTCACTGGAATCTTTTTGCCATCCTCAGCTCATTGCTGCACTTTAGGGAATCCAAGGCTATTTCAGAAAAGCCCCTGCCCAGTGCTCTCCCCAGGTCAGTGTTTAGCAGGCACCCTCAGCCTGTCATTTAAAAGCCAAAGTTCCAGTTTGACAAGTGAAGGCATTTTGGTTCCAGCTTCCAAAGCCTGCAGAATTGAAGGGGGAGAAAGCACCATGACAGTGACCAGGCACATTGGTACCATTAGACAGCTACACAGGGAGCTGCTGCTTTTTGAAATTCACTGTTAATGAATATTTATTATTCATTTGCTTTAACAAGGGTTTCTGTGTGTTACTTACACTGCTCTGCACCCACTGATGCCCCATGTGGTCACAGGCTCCAAAAGAAGGACCCACAATTAGCTGTGCCAGGAGGTTTTGCCCCAAATTCCCCTGCAATGATTTGAGCACTGCAGGACACTGAACACTCTGTACAGTGTCAGTACATTGAAGCTGGAATCCTTTTCATAATGAATTTGGAATTTTAGAGCAGTATCTGATCCCCTTCCTTCCTGACAAGTCCAACTGACCAGATGGCTTTGCCAGAACACAACCCAGCCCCAAATACCAAACCTGGGCCATGGATCTCCAAAACTGAAAATTTCCATGGGCTTCTCTGTGCAGCCCCAATTGACTCATCTGTTACATCCAGGGATGCTCTGAGCAGGGAGTGCACAAACCAAACACCTCCAAATCATGTGAGACTCATGCTTGAGTCTGCAGGGATTAAGAGATTCCAGCCCAAAGTAAAAGAAAACAAGCAAGCTATTGTACTGTGCATTAGAACACAACTGTGCCTTGACCATAATCCACCAGCCAAACCTACAAGGAAAGCTGAGAGACCTCAAAATATTTACCTTGTTCCATCTTCCTCCTTTTTCCTCAGAGTTCAGATTTTCCCAAAGTGCAAAAAGGTGCATTCCTTTGGAAGTTACTCAAAGAAAGGTTCACTGAACATAGACAAAGATGATAATTTAATTATAATGGCTATCCAACCAGAATATAATGCCCTGTTCACAGCAAATTCCTGCTACCAGCAGTGAGAGAAAATGAAGAATCTGAATTCTGAAATGTACTCATGACTAGTATGTTCACCAATCAGCACACAATTAAGCATTCCTGTTCTCTAATTGTAAAGATGAACACTTGTTTGATAAGGATTAGTCATTAATTTGATGGAAAGCTTATCCACTCTCAAAAAACCATGCACAGTGTTTAGATGGAAAGGAAAGTTCTGCAGGCAATGGCAGCAAATTTGCAAGTTTACATTAAGTACACTTCACTTGCTTTCAAGCTTCCATTTATTAAAGGAAAATAATCAAAATAATCTAGAAATGCAATCTGCTTAGACATTTTAGTCAGGTTTCTTGGATCAAAAGTTCAACCATGCCTATGCTACACTAAGTATTTGTTCTCAGAAGTGAATAAAAAGAAAAAAAAGAAAATTCAAATATAACAATAAAAAAATCAAAGCTATCAGGTCAAAACACTAAAAAGAGAGGTGTTTCTACTCTGACACAGCAAGCTGGCTGCAGAGAGTTCACAGAAATGCCCTCACATTCAATTTCAAGCCAAGCTGCTCTGTGATATGGCAGGTGAGTTTCCTTCTCAGTGCCTCTAATTCTGGCTCATCAGTTCTTTGTCAGAGACAGACAAGTGTTTGAGAAGCCACAACTCAGAGACCACAGAACAGCAGCAGCCAGCTCTGACAGCAGTGATTTTAGTTGGAGAAGACACCAAAGGCTGGATGCAGGTAAAACTCAGACAGGTTCCAGCTGCAGCACATCCAGCCCTGGTCTGGAGAGGTCTCCAAGCAAAGGTCCCCAGCCCTGCCAGGGTGCACCAAGCAGCACAAGCCCCAGCAGCTCCTCCTGCGTGCCTGAAGCCTCCACGACAGCCCTGCAACAGCAAAGCTCCCCCGGCACACACTGAGGTCAGTGGTGGCTCCAGAGCTGAGATCAGCCACAGCCACGGCTCCCCCCTGTCCCCATCCCCTGCCAGGGACAGCAGGGACAGCCAGGCTGCTGCACAGACACCCCAGGGAAATGCTTTCCACCAACTCCAGGCCTAGAAATACCAAAGGAACTTTCCACCAATTCCTGACCCAAAGGCAGCCCCTTCCACGAGCAGCCTTGGACTTTAACTCATTCTGAATGGACACAGCTGGACTCAAAATGGACTCATGTTGACAGACACACCATGAGAGTGACAGGACAGAGCTAAATGGTGGATCTGCTGCTAGACTGGATCCCTCTGACATCTCTACAAAACTGAGGCCTGAAGTTGCTTTACTCAGTTCCCATCTTGTGCAGGATGTGGAAGGAATTCAGACTCCACAGCCACAGTTGCACCAGGACAGTTTAAATAAATTGTTGTTAATCTCTGTGTCCTCACTCTTGTTGTTACAGTTTCTTTAATCCACCCTTCAGTTTTACACAACTCTTCAATATTTTCAACTACTATTCCTAGCACCTGAAAAACCAAAAATCAGTATTCTGGTAGTCCAGCCTTGACCCAGACAGTGCTAAACTCTACATGACAGGGAAGATACTCAAGGGAAGATCTGATTTTCCATCTGTTTTCTGAAATCCTGCCACCAGCTGCACAGAAAACCCCAAAAATAAGAATCCTACGTGTCCAGAACAGTGAAAGCTCAGAGGAGCTGAGGAGTCAGACTCACATGAGCCCTGTGAGAGGCTCCAGGGTGAGCAGGGAGATGCCCTGCAGCCAGTCCTGCCTTTGCTCTGCCCTCCAAGGACGCTCAGGGAGCCAACCAAGTGCATCTTGTCCTCACAGACTCCATGTCAGCCCACAGACAGCATTTCTGCCTCCCCTCCCTCAGGTGCCCGGCAGCAGAAAAAGCAGCACTGGAGAAAACAAGTCTCATTCTGTCAGGAGTCTGCCCTTTCCTGGCTGATAGAGAAGTCAAAACCCTCCTCTAAAAGCACAGGGAAAAAGGAACTATTTTTACTTGTCCTTTCAGGTAACACCACAGAATTAATGCTTTGATTACAGCCCTGGTTTGCAGTCCCAAACTTGGAGAAGCAAATGAGGCCCACAAAAGGGCAACACAAAACTGTTCCACCAGTGTTTCTATAAATAATGTCTATACCAGTGCACAAATCTCTGGTATTTGAAAGAAAAACTACAAAGACTTAATTATGGCAATGCAGCAGCCTTCCTCCACAAATCCAACCTGAGTGTATTCCTGCCCCCCACACTGATTACATGTTCCAGAAACTGAACCTCAGAGTACCAGAACAATCCAAAATACTTAGAGACTATTAGACTTGTATATACAAAAGACTTCATCATACACACAGGCACCCTGGAGATGTATTTCATGCTACTTTGCTTTCAGAAATCTCAGTTAAAGAGAGATTTAGACCATTTTCACTGGTTTTCCCTGATGAAAATCTTTGTTGAAATAGGGTACAAGAGCCTTTGGTAGAAGTTTTAGCCATGGGCTGGTGTGAAGGGAGAAACAGGAAGCAAAGTTACTGGGACAATGCTGTCCACTTGAAAAGGGGCAGCAGAAATTAGAGTGGGAAAAGTATTTTTCAATTCTTATCTCAGTAAGGGCTAAACCAAGCAGGACTGAGAGGTTAAATCTGGTATATCTGCTAGAGAGAGGCCCAGCAAAGAACAACTTCAGTTCTGAGATTAACCCAAGACAAGGTGACTCTGCAGATGATGCAGGAGTTTTTGGAATAAAATTGAAAGGAGGGGAGCACAGAACACACAGCTTGAGATGAACACACAGGATGGGAGAAGATGGTTAAATATCAAAGTAACAGAATACAAATCTTTCCCACATGGACATTCACTGTCCTCTAGGCCATGTTCTGGAAGCCCAGAGCCCCATGGCAGCCTCTCCTCCTGAAGAACACACCCCAGGCAGGGCTGCTCTGCTCTGGCTGCTTTGGGAAGCCCAGCTCTTCCCAGGTGGCCAGGGACCAACACCAAGTCTCTGATTTCATCCCAGCTTCACGCTGATCCCACAGGTGACAGGGTCACTGTCCCAGCTAAGCTCATCTAGCACAAGTCCTAAAGCTTCACCAGATACAGAACCAAGTCTGAATCACTGCAGAATCAGGGGGTGAACACCCAATGCCACAGGAGTCAGGGACTGCAGCAGCCCCCTCAGCCCTGGGATGAGGCTCTGCAGCAAGCCCAGCCCCATTTCCACCGTGGTTTGCCAGCCCATCACAATGAACACAGCAAACAGCCAGATGTGCTGAGCAAGGCAAAGGACAACTTGCTTTGCTTGTCACCTCCCAGGGCTCCTCCAAGCCTCAGCTCCTTTGATCTTCTGCCCTCCTTCACCCAACACATTGCATTCTGAAGTATTCACCATTCAGTACTTTGGTTCAATTTCTCTTTAAAAAGGGAGCTGATCCTGCTTAGATCTATCTGCTTGTGTCACTGAGGACATTTCATTACTGGCATGAGTGGTTGTGTACAACTGCCTGCCCCCAAGCCACCCCACCAATGCTGCTTTACAGCTCCTCACTGCATTCCTAAGCAAGAGGAAAAATAATGGATTTACTGCCCCAAAATCAACTTCCACTGCAGTCTTGCTCAAGGTAATAATTTTTCAGAAATGGCAATAATTCAATACAGCAGCCTGGGTAAGTTTAGTTACAATATCACTGAACAAGGCACAACCAGCTCAAGTCTTCTGAAATGCAGCTCCCCCAAGGAAGGCCAAGAACCCTATTTAGGAATCTGTTGTAGAGCCTGGGTTTGCCCCCTTCCTTACCAGCCTAGAAGAGTTCCCCCACCACCATGACAGCTGTCACAATGCCATTAGCTGTCTCACTCATGCATATACACACACAAATTCCAAAAAAAACTTCCAGATGGGTCTTGCCATGGTTATCTTGTTGTAGTAATTTCAGCATTAGTACCCATGAGGAGGAACAGTGCCTCTGAAGGACCCAGCTGCCCCAGAAGCCCTACAGAGCACACATCCAGTCACCAGCTTAACCTGCAGCCACACTCATGCCAAATCCACTGCTGCTCTCCAGGTTCACCTCAAGAGTCCAAGCCTGAGGAGTTTCAGAAGACAAACCAAAGCCAGGCATCAGCAGCTGTGTTTTAGGTGAAGCCTTTACAAGCAGTGCTTCCTGCTGGACATCACAGCTCCAGAAACAGCTTTTCCATCTCAACCAACATTCCAGAAAATCTCCTGTTTGCCCTCCCTCCCTCCCCAGCTCACTCTGCATGGCTCTGCAGGCCCAAGCCTCACTGGCACTTCCTGAAGGAGAGCAGAGCACCTGAGGCTCCCAGCAGCACAACCTGACACCCTGCAGCACACTGAACGTCAGAGATACCACTGCTTGCAACAGGATCGTGCTGCATTTCTCCCCTGCTACCACAGCCTGCTTCCTCCCTTGAGGAGGAACTCAGGGATGCCCCATTGCCCCTGCAAACCCACAGCCAGCTGGGGGTCCCCTCCCTGACACCACCACAGAAACCATGAAACAAGCAGTGAGGGGAACAACAGCTCAGGGAGACTCAGCTCCAGTTCACCTCCTGTGGGATCAGGTCCATTCTGTCAGTGCTTCTCCACTGCTCAAAGCAAAGGGACAAAGCTGGGGCTGTTTTGCTAAAGCTGCCCCCAAACAAGGCCAGCAGGCACCAAAGGAGGCTGTGCTCTGTGACCTCTGCCCATCCCACAAGCAGCTGGCACGTCTGCAATGCACACAGCAATGTTGGGGCTAAGGCACCCAAGGTAGAGGCTGGACCAGCAGGAGCTGAGGGCTGCAGCTCTTTGCTGGGCACAGTGAACAGCCCCAGTAAAATATCAGTATTTCCAATTCCTCCATTGTCACTGACCTCACCTTCAGGTCTTCACTCTGTCACTACCTTCCCTTTGAGGTCTTTCACACAAACCACTCAGCCACCCCGAAATTTTGAAGAAAGATAAACTTGCCTTTAAACAATCCAGTTTTTCACAGGAATTACAGCACAAATGAGCCCTAAGGATATCCCTGAACTTTTCCTGACAGCACTGGGAAGTTACAGCACCAATATCTAGAAGAGGGCTGTAGTTCCAAGACATGAAGCTCATTTCTCAGAGTTTAAAACCCACATGGGATCTCAAGGCAGATCTTCACAGCACCAGCTACTCAGGCTGGAGACAAATGCAGAACACTTGCAGTTATTTCTGAGGCAATTCAGCATCTAACAGGTTATTCTGAGAGAAACATGACATGACTTTGATTCAGGCAGTGAGAGCTACTATGAAACACTGGCACGGTGAAGTATCTGGGGTTCCACTGTGGTTCACAGGATGTGATCAGCACTAATCTGGCTGTTTGGATCACGTGCCCTGCACACACCATCCACACCAACAGCAGGGCCCTGTGCTGTGTCCATTGCCATTCCCAGCAGGAAGAGCCCTCACAGCCTCTGAGCTGTGCAGGTGAAGGATCTCAGCTCCTCCACAGAGACAATTCCTCCTCCCTGTCCCTTCAGCCCTGCCTGTTACTCCAGCAGCCCCAAGATCCCCCTCTCCCAAGTTACTCCTTTTTTCCAGGTTACTTGCCAGCAAAGCACTGCACAGCCACGTTCCTCCTACTCCTGCAAGCTGACAACATACTTCTCTCCATCATCCTGCCTTGCATGTAGGTGGAATGAGATCTGAGATAAAATATTGTATCCTCAATTTCAGAAGCCTGGGCAGGCTCCATTTCTGTCTCCTCCAGCTGCAGATGGCCATTTTCATGGAAAATAAATAAATAAAATGAAATGAGAGCTTATCAAGCTGACCTATTCCACTTTTGTGGTGTCATTTGTGGCTTGCATGGCTTGTTCCTTGAGCAGGTTAACATTGATATTTTAATAACTGCTAGTGCAGACAGTGGATGCAATAAACACTAACAGCACCCCAGACAGGCACCTACAGCACTGCCAGTGAGAGAATTGAGCCTGGCTCTCCATTTGCCATTCCTATAACCTGAAGTGGGACAAGAGCACCTTTCAGTGCAGACAGATCACTGCTGGTGCACCTCTGCCCCTCCCCAGGCTCCAAAGCAGGCACAGAACTTTGTCACTGGAACTCTTCAGAACCTCACGCCCCGCCTTCACTTATCTGCACAAAGTTTCAACACTTCCAGCCCAGCATTTCCTGTGCTAGGAAAGAAAGCACCACTTCTATCTCTCAAGCCCACTGTAATCAGTAACAGCTGAAGCAAAGCAGGTATCAGATGTCAGCCTCCTCCCCTCCAGTTTACAAGCACTCCTTCATAAAACCTCCTTCATCTCCACCAAAAAAGTTCATTTCCTAATACCACATGCTTTAGCAGCAGACAAAAGGCATCTCAGCTCTTTATCTGAAGCTCAGAGCATGACAGGTACTACAACAAACCTGTCACAGCTCCTTCCGTCACGCTGCCAACCCTTCCCAGCAGACTCACCTTTACAGTATAAATAACATAAATATGCTTTTATATTCACCAGAAAGCCAAGCTGTGCTTCCACTCAGCACTACCTGACATGATTCATTAGGCAAGTTCTTTTCTTCTAAAAGAAAGCTTTATTGCACATGGCTACATCACACAAGAAAACAAACAGGTGAAGCGCACAGAAAAGCGCCTACAAGACCTGAAGCCTGCAAGAGTTACAAGCTCACACCCAACCTTCCCACAGCAAGGGAAGTGTGCACAGAAAGGAAAGAAATCGGCTTCCTGTATAAAGTTGTGAAGAAACACCAGGTCTCATCGGCTGATCAAGAAAACATTCTCTAGAAGAGCAAGAGCAGGAACAACTTCAATGCACAAACTTAAACTCCGCGTTGTGGGGCAAAGCACTTACCGGGGAAGGGCAACATCTGCTCACATCCCAGCGAAAGAACGGGACTGTTAAAAGGAACACGGGGAAGAGGCGTAATTAAAGCCCCAAAACCATATAAACAAAAAGTCTTAACAAGTCCCACTTAGCAAAGGAACAGGCATTTCGGCCGCACGCACCAGGGCAGCTGAACGCTGCTGACACCACAGCCCCAGCGGCCGGAGCAGGGGCCGGCGGCTGCCAGCGGCAAGGGGCGATCCCCGGCCGGGCTCGGCCACCACAACGGGCCGGGCGGGGGGCGGCAGCGCCGGGCGAGGCCCGCAGGGCTCGGGCAGGAGGAGCCGCGGTGCCCCGGGGAGCCCGCCCTGCCCCGGCCGCCCGAACCCGGCGGCGCAGGGCCCGGCCCGGGGCCGCCCGGCATCGCCGGGGACAGAGGCCGCCGCACCGCGGCCGCGGAGCCGGGCCGCCTTCTCCTCCTCCTGCCGAGCGGAGCGGAGCACAGCGGAGCAGAGCGGGGCCGAGGGCGCCGTGCCGGCCCCGCCGCCGCCCCTCACCCGCAGCCGAGGGGGCGTGTGCGGCCCTCAGTGACAGCGCGGCCGCGCTCCGCCAGGCCCCGGCGCGGCGGGCCGGCCCTCCCCGCTGCAGCACAAGGGGCACCCCGGCGGGTCCTTACCGCTGGGCAGGGCATGGCGCGGAGCCCCCGCCCGTGCCGGGGCGCGGCGTCCTGCCGGGGCCGGGGTCGCTGCGGGCTCGGGGCCGCCGTCGCCGCCTCACGGACACAACAACATGGCGGCCGCGCGGCCTCCTCCCTCCTCCCCCCGCGGGGCGGGGCCGGCGCGCGGCGCTCCCGCCCTCCGCCCTGAGGGGAGGGGAGGGGAGGAACGGGGGGGGGCGGCCCCGGCCCGCGCTGAGGGGACCGCGGGGTCACGGAACCGATCAGGGAATCGCGGAATCGCGGCGCCACCGGGGCTGGGAGATCATCTGCTGGTTTAAGAGCATCTACTGGTTTAACTTCGTCTCTTCCAACCGTCAGCCCAGCACCGCCACCGTAACCCCTAAACCACCACCCCACATCACCCAGCGGCAGATGCAGGCGCCTCTCGAAGGCACCGAGAGAGGGTGACTCCGCCACCCTCCGCCTCCCTGGGCAGCCCCTTCCGAGGTCTGACCGCCCGCACGGTGGAAAGTTTTTTCTGATCTGTAACGTGGCGGCCCCGCTGGCCTCGGCGCTGGCCGTGCCCTCAGGAGGCGGCTGCCATCCCTCGGCCCCTCAGAGCACGGGAGGCAGGGCCGGCAGGGATGAGTGAGGGACTGAGCATCTCCCTGAGGAGCAGACACTGCCGGAGCCGGGCCTGGCTAGTCTGGAGAAGGGAAAACTCAGAGGGGATCTCATCAAACCGTGCCAATATCTCCAAGGGGTGTCAGAGGACAGTACCTGATTGTTTTCAGTGGTGCCCAGAGACAGAACGAGGAGCAATGGCCATAAACTAAACCACAAGAAATTCTACCTCAGCGTGAGGAAGAGCTATCCACTGAGCAGAGCACTGGACCAGCTGCCCAGGGAGGGCATGGAGACCCCCTCTCTGGAATAATCCAAACCCTGGATGTATTCCTGTGTCACCTGCTCAAGGTAACCATCTCCAGGGGGTTGGACCAGATGATCTCCAGAGGTCCCAGCTATTCTGTGGTTCTGTGATGCTGTGAAGCCAACTTGCCCATTATTCCCCTGTGAGGTCCATAAGCCTGGCACTGGCTGAGCGAGGCTGTGGAGCAGGCAGAGGTTTGGCAGCCATCTCGTATTGTGAGTCAGGTAACAGTGGAGGTGTGTGCTGAGGGGGGCTGAGGTGTGTGCTCCCACACCTCACTGCCATCCATCCCCCTCAGGATCCTCAAAAATCCCCTGAGAAACACCTTGTTCCACTGAACAGATATAACCTGGGATTAGCTCAGTTAGTCAGGGCGGTGCTGTTCAATCCCTCTAAGGGCCATTCATTTAAGGCTTGGACTTGATGATCCTCATGGGTCCCTTTGCACTCAGAGTATTCTGTGATCTCCATTCTGGTGTGCGAGGTCTCCTGGCCGATGTTTGCAGCGTTGCTTTGGTGACATTCAGCTCAGCTGTGGGGACATGTGTGTCCCCACGCCACCAGGCCATGCGCTGTCCCAGCCACCCTGCACAGCCTGTGGCTCCTAAGGCATGAGGTAACGGGGAGCTGGGAGCCAGCACCAGGCTGGACTGCCAAAAACCACATGGAAACCGAGAGACTGAGATAAAACAAGGACCTGTGAGCACTGAGCTACAGAAAACACAGGAAAGCTGGAGAGTGGCAGCAGTGTTGGAGGTGGCAGAAGCATTGCTGGTTCCAAAATGAAGCTGTAGCTAAGCCTTGTGCAATGGAGCTCCTTTCCAGCAGCAAGATTTATATCTGGGCTTTGTTGCAACTGTGATGGATGGTTAATGTTTTATTTTTATACATATCTTTAATTTACAATACCATATGTAGGTCAGGTTGTACTTTTGCGGGAGATTTCCACCTGCTCCTCATGTTTGCCTTGATCTGAAATGAAAAGCTTTGCAAGTAGCTATAAAATGCACTCCTAAATTATCCCCAGGACTCTCCCTGTGAGTCCAAGGCTAGTCATTGTAACAGATGGACTTCAGTCTGTCATTAGGTCATGTCTGAGCTGGAAGCAGCACAAGTGTTCAGAGGGAGCAATGCAGAATGCACAAGCCTTGTCTTCACACTCAGATATGAGCCATGCAGTGAGCTGTGCTCTGTCCCCTGCTCAGGGACAGCAAACATTGGAAAGGGGGTTAATCAGCCCCCTCTGAAGGGATTTTTTCCAACAACAAGCCATCATCTGAATGCAAGTGTGATCTGAATGTCAATATGTACTTTCAGAGGAACTTTGGAAGAAATACAGGTAACTGAAGGGAAAAACAGGATTCCTGGCCTGTTTACACCCAAAAGGAATGAAAATATGTAGAGCCAGTAGAGCTGTAGCTGAAAAAGATGTGTGTTGACAGCATCAGCAAGCAAAATATGAATTTTGAGAAGTCCCTGTTAAATGTTGCCTTTTGCAGTGTGCCTGGAGGGAGATCAGATGTGACCTACTTGGGGAAGCTGGATCCTGGAGACCTGGGGCTCCTGTGCAGCAGAACCTGCTGGGTGCTCCTCTGGTCCTTGCAGAGGGGGAAATCCTGCAGTGCCATCCCTGGGACAGGAAAAGCTGGCACTTCCAGCTGCTTGTTGTATTTGTGCATTTTGTCTTTACCAATCTGGTCACAGTGCAAGGAGCCAATTCCATGTCTTGTGTCCCAAACCTCTCTGTATCTTGTGTTCCAGTCTATTTTTTAACACATGGCTCAGTGTTAAAATGACTTTTACTTCTATTTTCCATGATGATCAGAGCAAAGGATAAGAATTATTTTATGGAGATGGAAATTACTGGACCCAAAGGGAGAGCAAGGCCTGTGAGAACCTGACACACAGCTCAGGGAACAAGGTGTTCCCAAACCCAGAGTCCTGAATCCTCCCTCCTCCAGTACAGGGGTTTTAATTTGGGGGTGGAGGGTGGCAATGAATTATGGAGGAGCTCCTGAAGCACTGGCTGGTTTTAAGCTGGAGGAAGTGAAGCAATCCAGCCATTCAGACACCTGTTAGTGTGACCTCAAGAGCATTACAAGCTTAAAATATAAAATAAAAAGGAAAAAGTTGGGGACAGCAAGTAAGTTTAAAATGTAAAATAAAAATGTGATGTTTCTTTACACATACATAAAGATTGATTGCTTTTAACTAAGATAACTAAGATTATACCCTTGATAATTGTTTCCTAGACACAGATATATAATAGAGGCATTAATTTATTCAGTAAATTAGTGGAAAGCTGGTCCATAAAAAAGACAGCCATGTGGAAAAGGTAGGGAAGTCACCTCAAGCATTCACCAGCTGTGGATGCACCAAGGGAATTTGTGAGATTACAAAGGGAAGAATGGACAGAAAGTGCCTGGATTCCCATGTTTTCCCCATGCAGCCTCACCTCCCTGGATCCCAGGACCACAGCCTGGCCCCTGTGTGCTTTTGCTCTTGCACAATATTTTTCAGACAGGCCTTGGAACAAAAGGCAGGAGGGAGCTGATGGCATTTGCTGATGGCACAAAGCTGGGAGGCACTGGCTGTGCAGCAGGAATAGCTGTGCTGCTGGATAACATGGAGTGCTGGCACACTGGAAATGGGATGAAATTTAATAGTGGAAAGTACAAGGTCGTGCCCTTGGGAATTGCTAACAAGAATCTCTGCCACAAGCTGGGAGCTCATCAGTTGGAAATGACAGAAGAAGGGAAAAATCTGGGTGTACTTGTTGATCTAGAGATGGCAACAAACTCCCAATCTGAGGCAGATCTGACAAAAAGCACACACACATGGAGGGATTTCCAGGAGAAGGGAATGTTAGTGCCATTATAGAAGCCTCTGCTGCAACCTGCTCTGGAGTTCTGCATGCAGCTCTGGTCACTTTTAATCAGGGGACACAAACTTAAAATGTGGCTGGAAAGTAATTTTAGGCTAATCCTGATTTTTTCTCTTATACAAGGATCTTGAGATAATTTGTTCAGCCAGAAAACCTGAATGCTGAGAGAAGGTACAGTTGTTCTTTGTGAAACTTATGGAGTAAACACAGCAGTAAACACATCTCCCTTAAGAGCAAGGGTGATGTTCCTGTAGAGAAAACAAGTATCCGATGGCCATGAGGAGTCTGGGCTGAAACATGAGAACCCCAGAGCTTCCAGCAGCTCATCCTTCCCAGAGCTGCTGTCCCCTGATGCCATTGCCACCAACAGCTGACCCTGAAAGCCCAGTGAGTCCTTTCCAAACTGTTCCTACCATTTGGGGCACAGCCACAGAGTCACCAGCTGGCTTCTTATGGGAAGGAAAGAGGTGCCTGGTGTGGGAAGATATTCCCTGGGCTGCACTTGCAGGCCAAATGTCCCCTGAGTGATTGGCTGTGTCCAAATCTGCACTGATGGTGGTGAGGGGAGAGCATCCTGCCCTGGGCCACCCCACCCTGCTCCCTCAGATCCCCTTCCAGAGGCTGCTCTGCCCATCCTGCACAGGGGCTGCAGTCCTGGAGCCATCCCCAGCTGGAACAGGGAGAAACAGCAGAACCCAACATGTGCCAGGTCCCTGGTACCATCCCCACATGGAACAGGGAGAAACAGCAGAACCAAAGGTGTGCCAGCTCCTTTCCTGCCCCTGGTACCATCCCCACCTGGATCAGGAATAAACAGCAGAACCCAAGGTGTGCCAGCTCCTTTCCTGCCCCTGGTACCATCCCCACCTGGATCAGGAATAAACCGCAGAACCAAAGGTGTGCCAGCTCCTTTCCTGGTCTGGTACCATCCCCACCTGGATCAGGGAGAAACCAAAGGTGTGCCAGCTCCTTTCCTGCCCCTGGAGCCATCCCCACCTGGATCAGGGAGAAACAGCAGAACCAAAGGTGTGCCAGGTCCTTTGCTGCCTCTGGTACCACCCAGGGCCCTTTCATACATTTCCCTCCTGTGGCCCCAAGAGCCACCTTGGCATTTACAGGCTGTTTCTGTTTTGATGAAAATCTGATGGCAGGGTTAGATATGTCTTAAAAAAACAGCACACAGAGTGCTGGTTCAGTAAGAACAGTCAGACCACAGAACACAGGGCACTTTGCTTTCTCAGGGCTCCAAACTGGCTCCCTTGGTCAGTTTTTTACCCCAAACCAGCTCTCCCCAACCCATCTCTCCTATTTTGCTTGGGTTTTCATATGTTTTATTCTATTTAAAAGTTTCATTCATTTTTCTCTCCTGGGTTTTTGATGAATGCCTGAGAAGAATGCTGACCCTGACCACAGTATTTACACTGTGTTCCTCCATGTGTAGGTGTTTCCATTCTTCCTGCTCCCACCCAACCAGTGCTGTTCCATTGTTCATGCAATCCAAGTGGCAGCAGGTGACATTGGGGTCAGCACAGCGTGAGTGCCACCCCTGATTCACATGTGCCAGGAGAGAGGCACTGCCAGTCATCCTGATGGGGCCCCAAAACAGATGCTCTGACTCATTCCCTTCCAAAGGAGATGAATAATTTGAAAATAATGAGATTTTTATTACATACATATCATTTTGGACAGAACATTTTGCAGGAGTCTCATTTGAGGATTTTTTTGTCTTGTAATAACCCCATTTCACATCAAGATGTGCCATTAGTGATGCTTGGCTGCAGGGAAGCAGCACGAGGACGCTGCCTTGGCTGCCCATCAAGATGATTATCACAGGACTACTCAAACAGGAGCACTTGGGGGACTCAGAACTTCAAGTTCAGTGGAACAGAGACAACATTTTTGAGCAAACACTGGAAGTGGTTTTGGTGATTCCAGGTAGGAGCACTGCTGGCTGAGCCTGGCTCTGCAGGGATGCCACCTGGTAGCCAAAGCTGAAGCCATTGGTATTGAGGATGTGCCAGGAGCTCAGTGTGGGCAGAATGTCCAGAAATCTTGGTTTATGGAT
>JAHXMQ010000146.1:1235484-1259605 GCA_020466415.1 Ammodramus savannarum pratensis
ACCCTTGGATAGTGAAAGGAGGGTGGGAATAGGGTGAACCTTAAAATCCTTTCCCACTCAAACCATCCCATGACATTTTTTGCTTCATGAGATAAAAAGTAAAAGTTTGAAAGCATTTTCTGCTGAACCTATCTTTTCTCTGGAAAAGCAAACTGGCACAACTCTAACCTGTGTCATGTGCTGTGTTGCTACAACAAAGCTGCCTGAAAAAAATGCTTTTCACAATAAACCATATCTATTTTCCTTAATAAGCACTTAATCACCTTCCTCCTGAGGTTGGATAATTAGAGAAACAGCAGGCAAAGAGAGGGCAAGAAGCTGTTGGATCGGAGGAGCTGCTTGAAGTACCATTAGAAGATGATATTATTTTAGCTGGATTTCTGCAGTGATAGACACAGCCTGGTCACCTGCTCAGGGCTGTGCCTGCTGGGAATTCCCACCCACTGGAACTTGCTCCATTAAAACTCCAAAGCTGAGCAGCTCTTGGTTCCTGTGGCCAGGTGGATGCTGTGGCTGCAGCCTCCTGGAGCAGTGGGAGCTGGTGCTCCTGTTGGTGCTGCAGGGCATCAAGGGAGAAGCATCTTGGGGCACCTCTGGTGACTTTCATTAGTGACCAAAATAAAAATTATCCTACAATAAGCCTTTAGGCTAAGGGTAAACTTAGAGGAGGTTAATTGGAGCCTGATGGAAAATTTGAGACAGAGTTAATAAATTACTGTGGGATCCATCAGGTCAAGGGTTTAATACAGACACCTTTGGCTCCGTGGCTGTCAGGGATGGGCTGTGGAAGGTGTCATTGTCATTGAGGGGCTGGAGCGTGTCCAGGGCAGGGAACGGAGCTGGGAAGGGGCTGGAGCCCCAGGAGAGGCTGAGGGAGCTGGGAAGGGGCTCAGCCTGGAGCAAAGGAGGCTCAGGGGGCCCTTGTGGCTCTGCACAGCTCCTGACAGGAGGGGACAGCCGGGGGGGTCAGGCTGTGCTCCAGGGAACAGGGACAGGAGCAGAGGGAACGGCCTCAGGCTGGGCCAGGGCAGGGCCAGGGGGGATTTGGGAACATTTCTTCATTAAAGGGTGGTCAGGCCCTGGACAAGGCTGCCCAGGGCAGTGCTGGGGTTCCCATCTCTGGAATGTTCAGAACATGCATGGGTGTGCACTGAGTGCCTGGTCTGGTTGCCAATGGGATAATTGGTCAGACTTGGAGGGCTTTTCCATGATTCTGTGATTCTGTGATTCCAAGGTTTGTAACTTCCATTAGTCCTTGATAAGTTAATGTGTATATCGTTAAGATAAAATGAAAAAAAGGAAAAAGTAGAGCTGGATTGAAATATTGCAAAGCCCTGGGTTATCCTGATTCATGCCTATTACTGTAATTGCATTTCAGCTGCTTTGAACATTTAATGGCCAATTTCTACAACTTTGCAATTTAGTACTGCAGGTCTCTTTTTTTTTTTTTTTTTTTTTTTAGTATGCTGACATTTTCCTCAGCCATTTTATTACTCTTTCATTTTATTCTATTTTTTAATTATCTTTAAGAGTGCTGGTCCTTCAGGGTTCCCTGGCCCCTCTGACCTGTGTGTGAGCAGCATTAAACCCTCTTTAGGTCCCTTGGAGAAGCAGGGGGACAATAGAGGCCTCACCTGGTTTGGGTGTGGGCTGAGACTCCTGTGTGAGTAGAACAACTCCCTTTGGGGCTGCACAACAAAGCAGATCCTGTCCCCAGCCCCAGCTGTCATTTGGGACTTTGAGGTGGGATTTGAGCAAAGCCAGAAGCCGTGGAAGCCTTGGTGCTCTTGGGAAAGCTGGAATGCAGCGTCCATGACAGCCCAGCAAGGAAAACACACTGACCTCCTGCAGCACATCCCCGGGGTTGCTCCAGCCTTCCTCTTCTCCTCCTGGTGCTTCTTGTGTGGCTCTAAATGAAAAAGTTGCTTTTGTCTCTTGTCACACAGCCAGGGCCAGGAGGGGATCCCTGGGGAGCTGTCACAGCACTGGGACAGCACTGCTGGAACAGGGCACTCGTCCTGTGACATCTGATCATCCTCACCCTCAGTGCTGAGCAACTTCCTCCTGCCCATGGATCACACCAGGGAAGGAGCCTCTCAATAAAAGATCATTTTCCAAAGATTTTTTGGTGGAGAAATTCTGCTCCTCCACATCTGATCTGAAGCCTGCTTGCCCTGTACCTTCAGATAGCTTTGGACTGAACCTTGAGAAATGGAATTTCAGCAGAACCAGCAGCCAGCTGATTTTTAATGCTTTGCCTTATCTGTGCGAGGCAGGTCAGCAGTTTCCCTGCACACTGGGATCAGAAAGCTGTGATTTCCATTAAGATTTCAGATTTAACTTTTACCATCATGAAGTCTTGAAGGTCTCTGGCACGTTGTCACAGGTGAACAGATGCAGGGTTTTTTTTGCCAAATAAATCTATATGAATAGTGTGTCTGCTTATAATTATTTAAATGGGTTATACAAGTGGAGTTAATATCCCCAGTTTTGGGCAGAGGCTCCGACAGCTCATGGTGCTTTAGGAAATCAAATAGGGAATACACAGTTGGTAAGGTTACAAAAAACACCCCAAAAAGAGGAATAGTGACTCAAACCAGCTCGATGACACATTCAGAGCCCACTGAGTCACCTGGCATCTCACCAGCACTGCTCTGAGGAGGGCTGGCACAGGAGGGGACATAAACAGATGCCTTTGCAAGGGAATCATATTTCAGTTGCCAAGTGTTCTCCTCCAGGAAAAAGAATTGGAGCAAACCTTGGGCCGACATCATCGCTGGGGTTTGGTTCTGCTGGGCTGTTCTGCACAGCGTGTTGGTGCTGGGACTCCAGCGCCAAGCTCTGACAGGTGCACTGATGTTTGAGAAATAGAAACTATGAATATTTCATTTAAAAATTACTAATTCAACAGAATGGGGGAGACGGCAGGTTCCAGACAGCCCGGGGTGACATTTGCAGTGTGAGTCCCTAACACCCAGCTCTGTGCGAGGGGAGCAGAGCCCGGCTGTGCTGCCGGCCGGGGGTGTGCGGTCCCCCCGCGGGGTCACGGGCGCCCCGGTGCCAGCAGAGCCGCACGGCGGGAGCGACAGCCCCGTTGGGTTTGTCCGGAGGGGCGGGCACGGAGGGCACCGAGAGCGGGACTGGGTCCAGCCCGTCCCTAGGGAGCACACGACACAGCGCATGGCGTGCTTTCTATTTTGGGCCACTTTGCCATCTAAAGTCGGACTCCGTGCTAAGCTTAGGAGGAGCTCCCTGTGGACAAGGAGGAGAACCGAAACCCTTCGGAGCGGAGATTGGTGACGGCTGGATGTGCCCGTGTCACCCTGCAGGCTGGGAAGCAACTGGACAGGGAATGGCTTCCCACTGCCAGAGGGCAGGGATGGATGGGATATTGGGAATTGGGAATTGTTCCCTGGCAGGGTGGGCAGGCCCTGGCACAGGGTGCCCAGAGCAGCTGGGGCTGCCCGGTTCTCTGAGTTTCGGTGCGGTGTAAATGCGACTGATGTAATGTGCACTCACTATCGGCGCTCGTATGAATTGACAGAATCGCCCTTTTCGTGCGCTGTCCGACTGTTATGCACACACACGTCCCGGGAGCAGGGAGCAGCCCCAGCCGAGGGCAGCAGTGTCTGGGCTGGGAGTGTCGCCGGCTGTGACAGGTCCCTGTCCCCCAGAACCCCTTCCCTGCCCCACTGTGACACTGGATGGGGCAGCGCAGTTAACTTAAAAAGGTCTCCTTCAAAAGGTGATTTATTGAACCAGCTGGTTTTCCTTCTAAGGAAGAGCTGCAGGCTCCTTCCCCTCCCAGGACAACCCACGGACTGTGACTGCCCCGGCCCCGCGGCTGCGGCCGGTCCGGAGGGCGGCCGGGGCTTTGGGGCTGAATCCGCCCGGTCGGTCCCTGCAGCAGGGCCCGAGCTCAGCTCCCGTCCCTGCGATCCCCACCCGGCCCCGGAGCCGCCCCCCGATCCACAGCCAGACCCGGAATGGGGCCGGTGCCGCCGCCGGGGCGGAGCCAGCCCGGGCCCCGCCCAGCCCAGCCCGGCAGTTCCGCTCGGGGCCGGAAGCAGCGCTGGGCCACGGAAGCGTCGCGGGGCTGGTGGGACGCGAGTGCCGGTACCGGGCTCGGGCAGCTGTGGCGGGGTTGGGATGGGCGGCAGCGGCTGGGCAGGGCCCAAGGACAGGGACAGGGACCGGGCAGGGGACGGAGCGGCGGGGACAGCGGGGCCCGGGGTAACCGGCGGTGTTGGCTTAACCGGGGGTGTCTGGCCATGGGGTCGGGCCGAGGTGACAGAGCTGGGGGTGCTCACCTGGAGAGGAGAAGGCTCCAGGGAGAGCTCAGAGCCCCTTGCAGGGCCTGAAGGGGCTCCAGGAGAGCTGGAGAGGGACTGGGGACAAGGGATGGAGGGACAGGACACAGGGAATGGCTCCCACTGCCAGAGGGCAGGGATGGATGGGATATTGGGAATGGGGAATTGTTCCCTGGCAGGGTGGGCAGGCCCTGGCACAGGGTGCCCAGAGCAGCTGTGGCTGCCCCTGGATCCCTGGCAGTGCCCAAGGCCAGGCTGGACACTGGGGCTGGAGCAGCCTGGGATAATCCCTGCCCATGGAGAGGGGTGGAATGGGATGAGCTGTAAGGTCCCTTCCAACATAAACAATTCCATGAATCCATGCTGCAGCATTCCCTGTGCCAGCTGTGCCTCATCCTCAGCAGTGTCACCTCACCCTGGATGTCTCCATGGATGTGCTCATCAGTGGGAATTGCAGGGCAGGGAACATTTTTGGCACTGGGAAAATAAATTTCCCTGGGAAAATAAGTTTCCCTGGTTCATCATGCTCTTTGTCTGGCTCTTCCACTGTACCTGAAATCACAGGGCACGACACATTAATCTTGGGTTTGTGGTTTAGACCAAAGTTCTTTGTGGGGGGAAAAGCTTCTGAGAGTGATCAGGAATAATTCTCTGTTGAGGTTATCCCATACTCAGGTTTATTCTCTTATCTGGCTTCTCCAGGCTTCTGTCTCTTCCAGGATGTTTTTGACTTGGACTGGAGACTTTGGTGCCTTCCAGGCTTGAAATGAGACACTTGGCATGTTTTTCTGTGTTACAAACACACATTTCTATGTGCAACCTTCAAAATGACTCTAAAAATTTTAAGAGCCAAATTAAATATATGATGAAACTAAACTGAAAGCCAGCTTGGCTTATTCTGCTAAAAAGTTTTGGTGGTTTCTTTCTTTTTTTTTTTCCCAAAGAAATTGTTCATCATAAAGTAATAGTTGCTCCTGTCAACATTTTAATTTTTAAATTCTTCTGAAAAGACAGAATTATTATTTGTTTTCTAAACAGTGGGTATTGCTGTTGCTCTGCTGTATTGTTTTGATTGAGCTCTAAAATGTTAGATTACAGAATTTTTGCCTAAATCCATAGGTGACAAATTTATGAAATGAAAAATGTTATTTTTTCACTTGCTGCCTAAACCATGACCCCACTCCTGAGTCAGACTTGTTCAGATTTAGTCACTGCTCTTGTTTTAATTGTTATTCAGCCCAGGCAATGTGACTGCAATTAAACATGCATCTAATGAGATGTGTGACTTTCTTAATACAAACATAACTTTTTAGTACCATTTTGCAGAACTCATAACCCCCTGAAGAATTCAAAAGCTCTTTTATCCTCACCTTTCATTTTTTGTAAGTCTGAACTTTTTTAACAGTGCCCATTACACTCTTTCTATTGAGTTACTCTAATATTTGACTTATGGTTAATTTCAGGAAGTTAATTGAAACATTTCTGAGCCCACAAATGCTGCTGAAGATGAAGCTGTGGTTTTGTGAGCACATGGGAATTGGCAGGAGTGGGTGGGGAAGGCTTCTGTAGGCTCAGCCTGTCCCTTGTCTGGCTGAGTGCTGTGAGATTCTACACACAGGCACCAAAAATGCCCTTTTAAAGCACAGGCAAAGCTGTGTTTGGGTTGTTCCTGCAGTTTGTGCTGTCAGGAGAGACACTGCAAGTGTTGAAAGAGGCTGCAAAGGCCTGAGTTCAGCACAGCTCTTCAGCAACCCCATTTAAATATACAATTTCCATATTAAACAGTGTCCCCAAATGTGTTTTGTTGTCCTGGAAGATATCTGTGGCCTTTCAGTAAGGATCAGAGATAAAAGTTTAGCACCACATTCCAGATTTCCTCTGATACATGTCCAGGTTCCTCCAGAATTTGGCATTTTGGTGGGGTATAAATTGCCAGGCATAGATTGCTGGGTATAAATGTGTTCCCAATGTGTGTGTGTGTGTTACAGCAGGGTTGCAGCCTCCTTTGTTCTGCTCTTGCCTGACTGACCTTGTCAAGTGCATCCTGTGCTGCTTTTGTTTGCTGGGGACAGGAAGAAGCTACCAGGATGCCAGCACTGCCTCTGGACGAGCTCCAGCTGACAGAAAGGGATCCCCAGACAGGGAAGATGAGAACTCTGCCAGCTCTGGTGAGCTCTGGTGTTCCTGAGAGCCAAACAGACCTTCAATAAATCATTGTCTTACACTGGGGCTTGTCTGGGATGTGTGACAGGAGTGGCTGGAGCTGTGCTGGGAGGTTTGGGCTGAGCTCAGGGCAAGGCTCTTCCCCCAGAGGGTGCCCAGGGAATGGGCACGGCCCCGAGGCTGCCAGAGCTCCAGGAGCCTTTGGGCAGCACTGCCAGGGATGGACAGGGTGGGGGTGTTGGGGGTCTGGGCTGGGACAGGGGCTGGGATTATCCCTGTGGGTCCCTTCCAGCTCAGGATATTCTGTGAAATTTGTTCAGCCTGCTTGTTAAGTTAATTTTTTAATGTGTTCAGATAGTTGGGATTTCATTTACCCACCATAAGAAAAACCCAAAACATGAGACTCAAACTTGCTGTGTTCAACATCTGGAGTAAACTGTGTTTACAGCCCAGCTCCCTCTCTTGTCTGTAACCTCTGCTGCAGTGGGGGATGCTCAGGGAGTTTCTGCAAGCTCTGCCTCAGGTTTAGCTCCAAGCTGTGGCACTGGGATTCATCCCTTGTGCCTTCAGCTTGATGAAACCATGAAATTCAACCCACAGAAACCCTTTTCTCCCAGAAATAAGGCCTGGAGAGAGCCTTTTGGGTGTGCTGCAGGAGTGGGACTGTCAGTGCTGCTCACTCCTGAGGAGCTTTACCCTGAGCACACCTGGGCTGAGGCAGAGCCCAAATCTGCTGCTCACTGAATTCTCCTTTTAGGGTGGGTGTATTTGGGCAAAGCCTGTTCAGTAACCTTTGGGAAAGGTGGCAAAGTGTTTGTGTCTTTGATGGTTGTGTCAGTTTGAGTTCATGGAGTATTGTGCAAGAACCAGTTCAGAGGAAAAAGAGAGAGTTCAAAGGCATGCCAGGAAGCTCCTGCTCTTTGTTTTGATGGTGTGGGAGGATTGCTTTGTCAGGCTTTGGTTAAGAGAAAGCAAGGAGCAGCAACTGCCAAATTATCAAGGTCTGAAAATGTTGCTCATAAAGAAGGATACAAACCCACTGCCTTGAAAGGGTAGAAAATGAGTTACCAGGGGAGGGAATGTTCCTGTCATCAGGACTGTAGTTACAAGACAAGGAGTAATTGGTTCAAACTGAAATTTAGATTAGATATTGGGAGGGAATTGTTCCCTGTGAAGGTGGGCAGGCCCTGGCACAGGGTGCCCAGAGCAGCTGTGGCTGCCCCTGGATCCCTGGCAGTGCCCAAGGCCAGGCTGGAATAACCTGGGATAGTGGAAGGTGCCCCTGCCCATGACAGGGATGGAGCTGGATGAGCTTTAAGGTCCCTTCCCACCCAAACCATTCTGTGATTTGACAATATCAAGTTGTATTAAAAGGTATCTTTGTGTTTCCTGGAATTCAGCGAGCAGATGGTGACATTGCTGTCACTTGGTCTGGAGTTCTAATACAGAGTTCTAATACAGTGGTTGTAATAGAGTTCTAATACAGAGGTTCTAGTACAGAGTGAGTTTTAATACAGAGTGAGTTCTAATGCAGTGGTTCTAATGCAGAGTTCTAATACAGTGGTTGTAATACAGAGTTCTAATACAGAGGTTCTAGTACAGAGTTGTAATACAGAGGTTCTAGTACAGAGGTTCTAATACAGTGGTTCTAATGCAGTGGTTCTAATGCAGTGGTTCTAATACAGAGGTTCTAGTACAGAGTTTTAATACAGTGGTTGTAATACAGTGGTTCTAATACAGAGTTCTAGTACAGTGGTTCTAATACAGTGGTTGTAACCCAGAGTTCTAATACAGAGATTTTTTGGCTTCCTGCAGCACCCAGAAATTAAAGCGGATCGGTCGTTCGTGCTGTACAAGCCCCCTCCTGCCATCAGAGACCCTGCTCTGGTGGAGGAATTCCTGGAACGAGCAAAATTCATTGCAGATGACCTGAACTGGCTTCTGGCTCTGCCTCATGACAAATTCTGGTGCCAGGTAATCATTGCTTTTTATCTGAAGATACAACATAAACATGCAGGTGCTTGTAAAAGCCATGAGCCTTGCATCATTTTCATAAAGATTTGTTTATGCTTATTGTGTCATGCAGGAAACATTTCATTTCCATTTCTGCACTTTAGAATGCAAAGAAAGTATTTCCCTAAGGATTTTCCATTGGGGATTTTAATAATTGGCTTGTATTTGATGGATATAGGAATCCTTTTCGTGTGTCTGAGTGTTTTTGATTGCTTTAAATTTAACTGGGCTGCTCAGGAGCACAAGCTATGAAGGTGTGACATTCCCTCCTTCCCATTTTCCTGCCTTTCCTTGTGCCAGGTGATATTTGATGAGAGCCTGCAGAAGTGTTTGGACTCCTACCTGCGCTCTGCCCCTCGCAAGTTCGACGTGCTGTGGGATTGGCACCCGGAGGTGCAGGAGCTGCAGAAATGCCTCCATCGCAGTGTCTTCCTCACCTTCCTCAGGATGTCCACCCACAAGGAGTCCAAGGTGAATGTTGCCATGCCTTGCAGGTGCTCCAGGCTGTGTGACCTAGGAAACAAGAGAGAAATGAGTCATTTTCCTTCTGGCACGACATTCCTCTCGCTGATGATTTTATCAGCTGGGCTCTCAGAGTGGAGGTGATAACACTCAGAGCTGAAGTATCCAAACTATGCAGTGATTCCTTGGTTGATTGCCTTCATCTGCTTCCTGACTAATAGCAGGTTATCCATGTGCAGTGGTTGGATATGTCATGGGAAGAGGAGAGAGAGCATGTGGGCCTTTGTGTGGCCACATGGAACAGGCTCTTCAGGCCACCAGTTCCTGAGCCTTCACTCCCTCAGGGCCACATGGTGCCACAAAATTCCTGCTAGTACTGATGTCTCCATGAACTTGTCCCAGATTTTGGACATAGAGTGAAATCTCTCTAAATTACTGTTATCTTGGCATCATCAGGCATCCAGCCTGCAGAAGAAAAGGCTCCAGAGAGATCTCACAGCCCTTTCCAGTGCCCAAAGTGGCTCCAGGAGAGCTGGAGAGGGACTGGGGAAAAGGACAAGGGGGACAGGACAAGGGGGAATGGCTTCACCCTGCCAGAGGGCAGGGATGGATGGGATATTGGGAATGAGGAATTGTTCCCTGGCAGGGTGGGCAGGCCCTGGCACAGGGTGCCCAGAGCAGCTGGGGCTGCCCCTGGATCCCTGGCAGTGCCCAAGGCCAGGCTGGACATTGGGGCTGGGAGCACCTGGGACAGTGGGAGGTGTCCCTGCCATGGCAGAGGTGGCACTGGATGAGCTTTAATGTCCCTTCCAACCCAAACCATTCTGAGATTCTATAATTAAAGACATCCTCATCACTAATTGTGTGAGTGCAGCTCCCATGTGGAGCTCTGGGATTTTCACCTTTGGGCAGGGTGAGTGAGGCCCCTTGTGCTGCAGCAATCATTGTTTTCCTCACTGGTTCATCATGTGTCAGGGCTGTGGTGATTCTCTTGCTCATCACAGTGCTGATGTTCAGGATGTTTGGAGGGAAAGGCCTGGGAGTGGAGGAGTGGGACAGGAGCAGGATGAAGGAATGCTGGAGCCTGCAGCTGGCACCACTTCAGCAGAAGTACCTGACACCTCTGTGCTGTCTTTCATTGCAGGATCTGATTAAACCTCACCACTCCAGAGGCAGGCCAGCATTTGAAACCATTTTCTAGTTGAGTGATCTGCAGGGAATGAATAGTCCATTGTCATGCAGGAGTCAGCAGGAGTTCTGGAAAGGGAACCTGGCCAGCACTGAGCCCCATCCCTCTGCCTCAGCAGGGACAATGTGCCCTGCCTTTCACTGGGACTGAAAACATTTGCTGTCACAGGCAAACTGGGCTTCTGAAAATCCAAAATCCCATTTCAGCTGCCTGTTTCTCAGTGTCAGACAATGGGATTTTTCTCCCTGCCTGTCCCTGATTCTGTGCTGGGTTCTGCTCTCCTAGGTTGAACCTGGGAACCTCAGGTTGTCCCTGTGCCTGGTTACTCATTCCTGCTCCTGGTGTCAGGCTGGGAACTGGGGACCTGCAGGGAGATTTTTTGTAAAACTTTCAGGTAGATTAGATTAATTCAGCTGCTGTTCAGTGGGGTGCCTGGTGTGGCAGGGACAGGAATGTGGGAATACATGGCTCCACAGAAGCTGTTTCAAGAAGAGTTGCTGCCTTCTATGAAATAAATTCCTTAATATACCTTTGAGAGATGTTTTTACAGGTGCCATTATAATGCTGGAATTACTGCAGAGCAAGATATGGATTATCCTTTAAATTCCCTTTTTTCCTGTCTTTGTAGGATCATTTTATCACTCCTTCTGTCTTTGGAAAAATTATTTACAACAACTTCCTGTTTGATATCCCCAAGATTCTGGATCTCTGTGTCCTTTTTGGGAAAGGAAATGGGCTCCTGCTCCAGAAGATGATTGGTCAGTAAAAGCCAAGGAACAGCTTGCTGCATTTAGGCTTTTGCTTATATGAGAAGTGACTCACTGGGGTTTATACCAGTGGAACTGCTCTGAAAATTAATTGTTCAGTAGCACTTAAGATCTGTCATTTCTAGATCAGATTGTGCTTTTCTTTTTCCATGTGCACTTTGCTTGTTCCAAGGAAAGCTTCATGTCCTGCTTTGCTGCCCTGAGCTAGGCTCATGTTGTTGGACATAAACCTGGGCTCAGTTGTTTCCTGTGCCAATTGAATGCCCTCAGCCCTTGTAAGAGGAATGTGGGGCTCTGTAAAACCCTGGCAGAGGTGGGAAAGGGTGAGGAGGGTTGGGAGATGGGCACAGTCCAGCTGTGAGTGCTGCTGTTCCCAGAGCTGGCAGCCAAGTGAGACATTCAGTGTGAGGTAATCACTGCTGTGGGAAGTGGGAGAACCTGAAACTTCAGTGATGCATCCAGAGCTTCCAAACCACAAGCACTTCAGAGCCTTGCTCAAGCTGTGCTTATCCCTGGGTTTCTGTGTCTCTACACATGGCCTTGGTGGTGAGTACACAGGGAGGAACATCCAGCCATGGGTGCTGAGGAGTGAAGATGGAGCACATTGATTTAGCTGCTCTCTTTATCTTGATCTTTAACATCACCTGAGTGGAAGAATATCTGCCCTTGGATTAAGCCAGCTCTTCCTGAATTCTAACCCACTTTGCCTGCAGCTCATGGGATGAAGGTTTTCCATTTCTTTGGTAGTTATTTTTGTCTCATTTCCAACTCCGCTCACATGAGAAGTGTTAGTTAAATCATGTGGTGTAGACAGATTTCCAGCCATAAAATCTTAGATAAACCTTTGCATTTTTAATCTTTTTATCCTTTTTCAGTAGCTTCTACTCTGAATTCCTCTGTTGTGCCTCAGAGATGGAAAGCAAGCATGGCGAGACAGATGCTTCCCTTTTAGATGCAAAGCTCAGATTATCTGGGTCTTAAAAATATTCCAAAAGAGACCTAAGTAATGAAACCTCCTTTGAATTGTGCTCTGGAGTGCCACCTAGTCATGCTGCATGCAGGTGACCAAAGATTTGCTCACCTGATTATTTCACTATGTCATGACAGTAATGGCATGAGCAGTTCTGGTGTGTAATTCATAACTTCAGAAACTTGAGGTTCTTAGGGTATAAATTTATCTGAAATTTGTCTCACAGCTCTGTCCTTGCTGGAGAACTCTTAATTGTCATAATCTGAACAGTAATTCCCAGGAAAATAGGAGCCTTGGTGCTTGCTTGGTGAGGATTTATGGTGTGGCATTACTCAGTGGAGTATTTTGTAAAGATAATGGAGTCCTAGTAATACAATAGCAGGTGTTACTAAAGCCTCATTACCTTTAAGAAATATTCGGCAGCACATCTCCTGGTGTGTGCTGAACTGTTATCAGTAATTAAAAGTCAACTCCAGTTGTCAAATAAAGGATCTGGGGTTGTTCAGTGATAGTATTTGCATTATTCATTGATTCAGCCCCTGGAGCGTGAATCATCTGACATCTCATTTGCTCTGCTCTGATGAGCATATTCCCATTGCTGGATCTCCAGGGGCATTGGAGAGCTGATGGAGCAGCTTTTTGGGAGCAGGGCCTGTGCATGAGCTGAGGAGTCAGGGTGGGCTGTGTCCCACATGGTCACTAGGTGTGTCTGGGGTGTCAGCAATAACTCAAGTACCATTTTCTGATGCAAATTTGCTCATTGGCATCAATGTCTGAACTGATGGAAATGCTCTCCTTTCCCTTTTCAGGAAACATCTTCACTCAGCAGCCCAGTTACTTCAGTGACCTTGATGAAACTCTGCCCACTATCCTCCAGGTACTGCTTTCCTGCTGGGATTTCATCTGGAAATGTGGGATAGCTTGGAGAGTGGAAAGGGAGCATTGTAGGTGGGCACAATGTGTTTCATGAGGAATATCCTGAGTTGGAAGGGACCCAAGAATCATGAAGCCCTGCACAGACACCCCAACAATCCCACTCATTGTCCAAACACTCCTTGAGCTCTGACCACCCTCTGGGGGAAGAACTTTCCCTAATATCCAGCCTAAGCCTCCCCTGACTTTGCTGTTTCTCCCTTTCCCTAGTTTGTTAATGTGTGTCAGAGAAGTTTTGAACTTTATCTAAAATTATTACTTGATGACTCTTGCCTCCCACCCTCCTTCAGCTTCTGCCTTCTCTGCTGTGTCCCACTGCTGGCTGCTGTCTGTTAACACTGCCCTGTTCTCCTCATTTAGGTGTTCAACAATATTTTGCACAAGTGTGGTTTGCAGTGTGAAGGGGCCTCTGCTGAGCCCCAGAAACTGGAAGAGAAAGCCAGTGTGACTGCAGGGAACATGCCCCTCCAGGTAGGAGTGAGCTCTCTGTACTCTGAACAGGCCACAGAGGATCATTCTGTTCCCAAAAGCTCCCACAGCTCGTGGTTCTGTGCCATTGTTGCACTTTTTGTCCTGGGACATGGTGATAAAACCTTTCCACCATGAGCTGATTCCTTTCAACCATATCCTGTGGAACATGGATAGTTTTTAACCTGGCAACTTTTTTGCTTAACCAACTTATAAATAATGTAACAAAATCTGATAAAGTCTCCACCTAACCCTAGAGGTTGTAAGAGCTGGGTTTTTTTCCTTCAGAAATGTGTATTTTAACAACAGTGTAAATTAACTGCAGTTAATTAAGAGGAGTTTATGTGCTGGGGGCTGTACACAGACAGTGAATGGGATCCTCTGAAAAACCTTTGTCTTTCAGTTTGTGTGTGGGACCAAACAATCAGTTCAAACGATGATTTATTGATAAATGATAGTTTGAAACTGTCATTTAGTGTGTCATTCAGTTTGTGTCAGCTGCCTTGGAAATGCAGCTTGCACTGGACCAGACTGCTGAAAACATCCCTTTGATTCCCACATTTCCTATGTTCCTTTTGCTTCCCATATTCCTTTTGCTTCCCATGTTCCTTTTGGTTCCCTTTGATTCCCATGTTTTCCATTTCCCTTTGATTCCCATGTTTCCCATGTTTCCCATGTTCCCTTGGATTCCCATGGTTCTGCTGTGCAATGCTTCATGAAAATTGCTGCATGGGGAAGAATTCCATATGTGGAGGGTGTATTGAGGGCAAAGCCACCATCCAGAATAGGATCTGATAAGGGTTCTTATAATCTCCCAGGATCTTTAATGAAAGCAGACAGTTGGGATTGCATTATAGATCTTTAAACAAACATTAGGAGTTCTAGGAGAAATGTTTTCTCTGCCCCCAGGCCCTATAAAGGTTTATGGTTGATACAGGAGGCCTGGCCCCAATATTCTGTGTCCCTGCTGGGAAATCTTGCCTGGCTCTTCCCTCAGTAACTGCTCTTTCCCTCCCAGGAGCTGAAGGACATTGTGCTGTATTTATGTGACACCTGCACAACTCTCTGGGCCTTTCTTGATGTCTTTCCCTTGGCTTGCCAGACCTTCCAAAAACATGAGTTTTGTTACAGGTATGTCTTGGAGTGCAGAGTTTGTCCTGGCCATGCAAAAATACTGAATGTGCCACTGTGTCCTGTCCCATTGTTGGATGAGGTGACAGATTTGATGCAGAGGCTGCTGGGGTCTCTCTGGCAGGAATGCAGCATAATAAATACATGGATACAGGGATGTGTGGTTTTTCTGTTCTGTGTCTGTTGTTATTTAGGAGTGATCCTAGAGCCAGGCATCCATGACCATTTCCAGTCAGCTGAACAGTACTGGGTGTGCTCTGGGAAGGGTGGGGAGGGACCAGTTATGGACAAAAGGAACTTCTGCTGTAGGACCCAAAGCAAGGGAAGCAGAAAGTATTTCAGAGAAATAGTTCTTCAAGGTCTGAAAACAAATGCCTTTGATGTTATGCCAAAGTTTTATGCTAGAGAATATCAGTGAGGTTTGGCAAAAGCTGAGTGGCTGGGAGAGAGTGACAAGGGAACAGCCTGAAGCTGTGCCAGGGAGGTTCAGGTTGGGTGTTAGGGAACATTTCTTCATGGAAAGGGCTGTCCAGCCCTGGCACAGCTGCCCAGGGCAGTGGAGTCCCCATCCCTGGAGGGATTAAACAGCTGGATGTGGCACTTGGGGACATGGTCTGTGGTGCCTTGGCAGTGCTGGGGAATGGTTGGACTCAGTGCTCTCAGGGGGCTTTTCCAACATGAAGGTTTCTGTGATTTCTGAGAGTGTTGGATCTTTTCAGGCTGCAGATCTGTGTTGGGGGTTTTTCTGGGTTGAGCAGATGGTTCTGATCAGCACAGGATGCTTCTCAAATGCTTTTCTTTCTTACCCCTTCAAAGACCTCCCTGTGATTTCCTTAGAGTGCTGCTCTTTTTTCTGTGCTGTGTTTGCTTGTGTTCTGGGGCAAAAATACCAAAATGAGGTGATGCTCATGGGTGCTGCTGGTGAGGAGGGTTTAATGAAATCAGCCATTTGTTCTGCCTTTTAGCAAATGGCTTTTGGAACCTCAGCTGACAGGTACAGGTTTGTTCCCCTCTGTACAGATTAGCTTCATTTTATGAACTGACAATTCCTGAGCTGGAATCTGCAATCAAGAAGAGGCATTATGAAGATAACAGGTGAGAATTCCTGCAAAGGTTTCCTTTGGATCTTCAGTGAGACTTTCCTGGGCTTAGTTAAGAATTCACTTCATGGTGCTTTACCCATCCCTGAGGAGCCTGGCTTTTTTTTCTGCTGCTTCAAAGGGCTCTGAAGAGATGACTTCTGTAATAGCAAATTTTCCTGGGCACTGGGGTGACGAATCATTTTTAGTGCTGTGTAAGAAGGAATTTGATGGGAGGTGCATGTAAATTGTTACAAAGTGTGAGAACATGAATGATATCTCTGTGTAGCTCAGTCTCACTGTGAGGCACAGGCTGTGCTGGTACAGCAGGGGTCTCATGTGGGGAGCTGCCAGGACAATTGGGATTGAAAGCTTTATTTAAGGCATGGATTTTCCTTAATGACCATGAAATGTGTCTAATATCTGGTCTTTGCAGCAAGGAGATGATCATCCTAATGAAATTCTTCTTCTAGAGGATTAACTCTGGCATAAAGGTGTGTTACAGATTCTGGTGCTGACACCAACAGTGTCTTTTGCTCTCTCTGAAGTGTTTTTGCTGATTTGTGGAGGAGGATTTCACACTCCAGAAAGAAGATGATAGAGGTTTTTCACATCCTAGTAAACCAAGTCTGTCTGCAGCCCATCCTAGAGAGCAGGTATTGGCACTTGGCTCTGTGCTACTCACCAGTTACTTGATTGCTGTGTGGGAGAAATTGCTTCTCAGTTAGAAATTTACTGGAGAAAATGAACAGAAACTGCTATTTGTGTTGGGATCGTAGCCAAAGGCTTGGCTAAGGTCAAATTCTGTTGTTCTGTGTATCAGAATGTTCCAGATGGAGCTGTTTGGTCCAGAATCACTGTGCTGAGCTGGATCCAATGAGCTTTCTGATCCCAGTGTGTGGCTTGTGCAGAGTTTGGTCATGTGTAACACCTTGAGATCTGATTGTGACCTTCCAGCACCTGGAGGTCCAACAATACAGATGGAGAGAGGCTGTTTACAGGGGCTTGGAGTGACAGGACAAGGGGGAATGGCTTCCCACTGCCAGAGGGCAGGGTTAGATGGGATATTGGAAGGAATTGTTCCCTGGCAAGGTGGGCAGGCCCTGGCACAGGGTGCCCAGAGCAGCTGGAAGCATCCAAGGCAAGGTTGGATGGGGTTTGGAGCACCCTGTGCTAGTGGAAGGTGTCCCTGCCCATGGCAGGGGTGGCACAGGGTGGGCTTTAAGGTCCCTTCCCACCCAAAGGTGCCTTGAACAAGGCTTGGAGCCTCAGCAGTACCCAGGGTTTGGGCACTGAGGCTGCAGTGGGAGTTTGCTTGGCAGGTGTTCTTGCACAAGTGAGCACCAACTTGCTGGGAAATTCACAGGTGTAATCCCAAGACATCATAAAGGCACAATTACAAAAGCTGTGCACACCATTTTCTGCTCACTGCATGTCTGAGGCATCAAACTATTTATAAAGTCTGTCTGAAAACTTGTAATTCTAGGTGTGATACAGCTTGAGATCAAAGTGCTGAAGTGTTTGCTGAAGCCTTAAAAACCACTTGCTTCCATTTGACTCTTTGCTCCTGTGAAAGCCAAATGTGGCCTGAAATCTCTCTTCAAATGGGGCTTTCCCTTGGTGTGTAAATGTGGGTGGTTTGGCTGGTGGGCTTGGCAGATTTGCTCTGAGTGTTCACTGTGCTGTTTCCCTGCAGCTGTGAGAATATTCAGCCATTTATTGAGGAATTTCTGCAGATCTTCACCTCGGTGCTCCAGGAGAGGAGGTGAGTCTGGCTGGCAGGAGGCCTGAGGGGGCTCAGCTCCTTCCTCTGCCATTCTTCACAGCAGAATTGCCTGAGGCAGCATTATGAGGCATTTGGGAGTCAGAAATCGTTGTAAGTAGCTGGGAGAGAGCATTTCAGCCTGCAGCACAGACCCTGGCACTGAGAAATGCAGTTCTTCACTCCCTTTAATCCAGCCTCACAAAGAAGAGAAGAGCAATTTAGCCATTAGCTGCCTTGACAAGTTAGGCTGTTATTACTGATCTGTGCTTTCCAGCTGGGCTGACCAGACCAGAAAAATATTAAACATGAATGCTGGACATGCAAAGGAAGTGGCAGAACTGGGAATTCCATCTTGTCCCCTGCCCCTTCTGGCATTCTGAGCACATTCACATGGTAAAGCAGATTTTCCCTGTAATGCAGCACTGGGTCCCAGCCCTCACACCTGAGGAGTGTTGCTGTGGTGTAGTGGGACCAAAATCAGGCGTGGCTGGAATCCAGCATTGGGTGAGAGGTTCTCTGTTCCTACCTGAGCACTGAGGCAGTCAGAGAGGCACAGTAGTGCTAATTAATTGAGCTTCACTGATTAAACTTGCTCCTGTGTTTTCAGGTTTCTCCGTGACTACGATGAGCTGTTCCCCGTTGAGGATGATGTGAGTCTGCTCCAGCAGGCATCCTCTGCACTGTATCCTTGGGCTCTGCACTTGGATTCCTTCACACCAGTGACATTTCTGCCTCTGGTTAAGCTGCATGACTGGCAAGGAGTACTGGAAAGATTTCCCTTAACAGAAAAAAAAAAGGATAGGGGGGAGTTTTGCCCAGAGAAGCTGAGGCTGCCCCATCCCTGCAAGTGTCCAAGGCTTGAACAAGGCTTGGAGCAATCTGGTGTAATGGAAGCTGTCCTTGCCCATGGCAGGGGGTGGGACAAGATGAGCTTTGAGATCCCTTCCCACCCAAACCATTCCATGGTTTTGTGAGTGTTGATGCAGGCATAAATTTGGACATTGCTGACAATCCCGTAGTTACTTCAGGGTGATCCCTGAACGTGTGCATCCAGAAATGTCCTTAATGCTGTGCTCTTAGAGATGAAACCAGGACAGCCTACATCCTCCAAGCAGTGGAGAGTGCCTGGGAAGGAGTAGACAGGAGAAAAGGGCAAGCTGTTAAAGCTCCAGCAGCATCCAATGGAGCTTCAGCCATAGTGGAGAGCAGCCCTGAGGACAGGGAGGATCTGGGGGCTGCGTGTGCCCTGGAGGATGAGGTGGGTACAGCTCTGGGTGGGACTGGGCTCTGCTCTCCCTGCGGGCTCTGCTCTTCCTGGCCTTCCTCTGTCTGTGAGGACAGGCTTGGTGTGCTCAGCTTTGGGGACAACATGAGATGTGGTGTAATTTCTGACCTTTGCTGGATATCCATGCAGCCTTGGGAAATGAGACATGAAGCTACACCTGAATCCTGAGTTATCTCTGAGCAAATTGCTTCCAGCTCTCGTGGCTTGGGTTTTCCCTTGCTGGAGATTATTCAAATACTCTGTTTCATCCCTGCAGCTCATGTGCATATTTTTGAAATGCAGAGCTTGCCTGTTATTTGAAGAAGGGATTCTCCAGGGTGTCCTTGCTGACTCAGGGGCTGGCAGAAGGAGCTGTGTGCCCAAATCTGTGCTGGAAACCTCGTGTAGTTTAAACAGCTGGTTTCTCTTTGGGCTCCAGTCTTGGACTTGTGTGTGTAAACCCTGAGAGCCCAGAGTGCTGCTTGCCCTGTGTTTCTGTGCCCACTGCCTGCCCTCAGCTGTGTCCCTGCCCAGTGCCACCAGGTGTGTTTGGTGTCCCCAGTGTGCCGGCGCTGCGGCCGCGCCCGTCGCCGCCGTGTCCGGCGTGGAGCTGGACTCCCTGATCTCCCAAGTGAAGGATCTGCTGCCAGATCTTGGAGAGGGATTCATCCTGGCCTGCCTGGAGGAGTATGGATACGACACAGAGCAGGTGATCAACAACATCCTGGAGGAGAAGCTGGTGCCGTACCTGGATAAGCTGGACCGAAGGATGCAAAGGTGTGGGACAAGCTCTGGTTGTTTGTGTCTCACTTAATTGCTCTCACTGAAGGCTCAACACTTGTAGAGCTCTAAGAATTTGCATATTTGGGATAGAGAACAGAAGTGAAGGCTTCTCATTGTCACCTGTCACCAGTTTTCTGCCCTCCTTGTGTCCCTGCAGAGGAGTGGGACCTTTGCTGCTCAGTGTTAGAGTACAGCAGGTGCAGGGCTGTGTTTTGTGACAGGGGACAAAACCACTTGTACATGAAATGCTAGACTGAACTAGACTAGAATAGGATAGAATAGGACAGAATAGAATGCTGGGCAATAGAATATGTTGCCTTCAAAAGTTATTTTGCTGCAGCATTTATTGTCACAGCTGTGAAAATCCCAGCTGTCCTGCAGGAAAGGGCATCTTCAGAGGACCCAATTCAGCTGGAATTCACCCCACAGGGTCAAATATGGTTATTTAACAGGCTGCTCTTTTGTGAATGAAGATAGAACAATTCAGATCCATTTTTATATTCCCTCTGACAAACTTGCCAGGCTTGTCCTGCTTTCCTGGATCGGGCAGGGGATGGAGGGTTTATAGCTGGTGGCAGGATTGAGCTGTTGGAGTTTGTCTGCAGCTGTGAGTGTGTGTTTGTGCTGCACCAGCAGTTCCTGACAGAGCATCAGGATGTGAATGTGCTGTTTGTTCACATTTCATGGAGTTATGGGCAGACTGTCTCACTGTTGCATTAAAGGAAAGCATCTTTATCGGAAAAATGATGTAAAAAAATCTGAGTTTTGCAACAATCTTTGTGTTCCCACCATCAGATCTGCTGACTTTGGCACAACTGGTGCAGGACAGGCTTTAGGAAGGATTGCTTTTTCTGCAAAGCCAGCAGTTCCACCAGATAGAGCTGCATTTTTTTTCTTCCTGCCTTTTGCATCTTGAAACAAAGCTGATGGTTCGATAGGAAATGTCGAATTGTGACCCCTGCTGATTTATAGGGGAGCACAGCAGCATTTGCAGCTGCCCAGCTGAGCTGTCTGCACCACCAAAATGAATGTCAAAAGTACAGTCTTTTGACTTACAAGTTGAACAACCATAAACCTGGAACCCTGGGAAAGATTTAACAAGGGAGATAAATATCTTGAAATCAGCAGCAACAAATTATTGGAATTTTTTCCAGCCTGTAATTCATCACACTTAGTGTTTGTCTTCACTGAGTCACTGTGTTGAGACCAGGCAGTCTGTTGAATATTCTGTTGTCCTGCATGGTTTGATAGACTCTGAAATGAACAGAAGAATTTTCTCTTGGCTTTCTGTGAGTTACTTTAGTTTCCCCTCAAATCCAAGCTTTGGGAAGGGAAGGGGTTGTGCCCTGTGACTCAGCCAGCACCTCTGGTGTGCTCAGGATATTTTGGGATTGATAAAGGATAAAGCAAGGGCTTGGGGAAGGGAGAGGATTTCTCTTCCTCACTTCACTTTTGTTTTTATTCTCTCTCTTTGTTTTTTAACAGACAGCTGAAGCCAGACCCTACCCCTCTGGTCAGCTCTCGCTGCAATGTTTTCCAGAATGATGAGTTTGATGTTTTCAGCAGGGATGCAGTTGATGTGTCTCGGATCCAGAAAGGCAAGAGGTGAGTGTTGGCACCCAGTCATTAACTCTGCCTGTCAGGAGGAACAAACACCTGGGAACCTGCACATTTATCTCTCCTAAAAAACCTCCTGCAGGAATGTTCTGGCAGGGGGAAAGGCTTATCAAAAATGTTTCCCACCTGTTTGTCTGGGTAAGTGAAGTGAAATATTATGAGGGGGTTGGTTTCACTTAGTGTTTTTCCTAATTGGCTTTCCTGTGTCTGCTGCTGGAGATTGCTCTGCCAAGCTCATTTGTAATGTCAGGCTCTTCCTCCTTGGGCTTAATGTTAAACTTGCACTGAACAACAAACCTTGAAAAGACCCATCCCTGAGCCTGGGATTGTGACTCAGAGCTGAGAATAACTAATGATTTGATCCAGAGCCAAGGGAAGATTCAATATCCATCTACTTCAACATCTGATAACATTCAGTGCCTCAGACTACTTGTGTGTCCCTGCTGCTGCAAAGCTTCCTGCAGAAGGGCACCTGGACTTGTGGAGTAGTTTGGGTTGGGAGGGACCTTTAAAGGTCATTTAGTCAATCTGCCTGCAGTGAGCAGGGATCCCCCTGCCATGAGCAGAGATTCCTGCAAACCCCCACCAGTTTCACTTTGCTTTCTGCCTCACTGGGTGTGTGATGCTGGCTCCCACTGATGTCAGCTCTATAGTGTGGTTCCCTTGTTCCAAATTCTTTTAAAACATACCACAGGATCATGGAATGGTTTGAGTTGGAAGTAACTTCAAAGCTCATCTTGTTCCACCCCTTGCCATGGGCAGGGACACCTTGCACTGGACTTTAAACACCTTCTCTAACCAGCCAAGGGTGATCCTAATGTTGGGATCTATTTACACAGCAGATAACTAAAAGTCTGGCTGGAGTTGGAGCCACTGACCTGACAGCACCCTGTTAAGGTTTTGGTTGCAAAGTTGCATCAAACTCTTGGAAAAAACCACCTTTGTTCCCAAGTCCAGTGGCCCAGCTCCTCAGAGCAGTGCCACAGTGCTGATCCTGTCTTGGCTGAGCAAGAAAGGAATGTCTTTTCTCTCTGGCCAAGGCCATGACTTTTGTTGTGTCCATAGCTGAGAATTCAGAGATGGAACTTTCTCCTCCTGGTGGTGCCTTGCTCTGTGAGACAGGTGCATGGTACAGGTGTGCTGGGTAATCCCTGATTCCCAGAGCCTTGCTGGGTTATCCCTGATGCCCAGAGCCTTGCACAGGTGTGCTGGGTTATCCCTGATACCCACAGGTGTGCTGGGTTATCCCTCATTCCCAAAGCCTTGCACAGGTGTGCTGGGTTATCCCTATTTCCCAAAGCCTTACAACAGCAGCTGGTCAAGGCCAGAGAGCACCGGGTTCAGCACAGAGCATGCAGTGGCTGGAATATCCAGAGCTCCCTCTGCAGATCACTTGGAGAGCTTTGGAAGCTGTAAATCATCCCTGAGCTCTGGGATCTGCTCCCATGGCACTGCCCCCCAGGGGCACCAGCACTCTTGGAGAAGTTCTCCTCTCTCCTGGTGTAGTTATGTGACCCTTGGGATTATCCTCTTCCTGCTGTCATTTGCCTCCCTTCATTTCAGAACACTTGGGAAGAATCTGCAGGACTCCCAGACATTAATTGTAGTTTGAGTAGTTTATAACCTGGAGATCAGCAGTGCCCAAAGATGACCATATCCAACTGAATCCAAGGAAAAGCTGCAGTACCTTGTCTCCAGGATTTCATATTCAGCACTGAAGGTTCACCCCAGTTTTGGGGTAACAGGGCTCTCCAAGCTTAGTCTGAGATCTGCTTTGGATTTGAATTGTATCAAATATTTTTTTTTTTTTTCTCATTCTAAATACCTTTTGCTCACCAAATTCTCTTGTGTTTGGGGTGCTGTTGCTAAGCCTGGTGTTAACCATAGTGCCTACAGAGCCAGAGCAGGTTGTCCTGGCCACTCTTAGCATCAGCAGTTTGGGGCAGAGACTGTCCTTGAGAAAGACAAATCCAGCCAGGACGTGGAGGGAATCAAACACAAGGAAATGAATGTGCCAGCATAGACTCTGCTGATCCTGAAAAGTGATGGCACTTGTCTGTGCCTGTCCAGCCCTGGCTGTCAGCTGAATCTGTCTCCTGGAGCCACAGCATGTCCTGAGCTCCATGAGGAGCTATCCCACTGTTTTTTCCTGGGATTGGTGCCCAGACCATTTCATGCAGCTCCTGAGCAGTGACCAGACCAGCTGGACAGGAAGCAATTAGCAGGTGCTGGGGTCAGGCTCAGCTGAGTTCCCACAGGAGCTGTTATCCCAGGGATCCCGTGCTTGGGAGGGCATTGTGCCACCAGTGCAGGCAGTGAGTCATGGCACACAGGGAACCACCTCCAGCTGCAAACTTCCTTTGTTTTGAGATTCCAAATGAAATCTCAGCTGCAGGATCACATCCCCTCAGTCTGTCCCTTCCTGAGTCACTGTCACTGCCTTGGACAGGTCCCTTCTCTGATAAAATCCACTGCTGGGATTATATCCTGGGATGCAAGTTCTTCTGGGAGGGCTGGCCAGTGGAATCCCCTGTTGCTTTGCTGTAAATATGTACTTGGCTGGTCTGAAAAATGGGAATTCAGAGCTTATGCTTGTACAGCTTGAGACACACAGCAGCTGCTTTTTAAACCCTCTGTTTCTTGGTCTTCCCTTCTTTAAAATGACTGTAATTTACTTGCCTTCTAAATTTAAAGAACAAGCCCTTGCAGTGCTCTGAGAGGTTGAATCACAGTCACTCTCTACTGTTTTGTTCTTTGCCTTGGAAATTGTGTTTATTTTCATTCCCACCTGGTTATTTTTTTGATCTCCCCGTCTACATTTGTCCTTTTCCCCTCACATTTGTGCTCCATGCACCTTGGCCACATTTCATCTGCAATAGGATTGCATTTGGCCTTCTGTGAAAGCTTCTTCTCTGTCTGAAGTGCTGGTGGTGGTCTCCAATTCCTGCTCTTTCTGAGTGGCCAAACAACCCTGGGACAAATGACTCACCCTGGATCACTCCATCCAGCCTTGGGCTCAGCACAGGAAGGAGCTGGAGCTGCTGGAGTGACACCAGAGGAGGCTCCAGGATGAGCAGAGGGATGGAGCAGCACTGCTGTGTGGAAAATTAGGAGAATTAGGATTGTTCAGCCTGAATTGAAACCTCTGAGATGACCTAATTGTGGCCTTCCAGGACCTGAAGGGGCTGAGAAGAAAGATGGAAGAGA
>JAHXMQ010000146.1:1259705-1291822 GCA_020466415.1 Ammodramus savannarum pratensis
GTAAGATGACTTTCTAGACTACCTTTATTTACTTATGTTCTATCCCCTACAGCAGGCTATTCCTTGAACAGAAAGTGATGGCACTCTTGAGGCAAAGAACCTCAATGAAGAGTGGCTGTACATAAATACAAACCAAATTCCTAGCCAGACAATTCCTAAATTCAGGAATGGGTTGCAAATGAGCACAGAGTGTGCCCAGGATGTTCTCCAGCTTCCATTGCCTTAATTAGTCAGCAAATCCAAGAGGGGAATTTGCCATTTGTGGAAATTTGTACTCAGCAGTGCTTCTCCTTGGAGAAGCTTCCCTGCAGCAGGGAAAAATGGCTTGGAAAATCAGTGGAGCTGGGCAACCTAAAATGGCTGATTAGCAAAGGAAAACCTCAAAATTTGGGGAATTTTACAACAGACTTTATCCTGCCAATCCCCTCTTGAGTGCTGACAGCTGGAATTGAGTCCCTGATGGGCTGCACAGCACTCTGCACCATGACTGACAACTGCACACAATCAGCTTTTGGGAAACAAAGGGTTAATGGGGATGGAGGCTGGAGACTATTTATTTTAGAAAATGTGTGGTTTAAAAGCTGCTTTAACATTTCTGAAAGTGGCTTTTTGAATTCTGATGTATTATGAAGATGTCACCACTCCTAACCTCAAACCAAATGGAAGCTTTGAGGCTCTTTGTCCCTTTTTTCCCCCTCCTAAAGTGTTGAGAAGCTTCAGTTTAAATCCTTTTTGTGTTTTGCCTGTAAGAATGTGGCACCCAGGTGTTTTTCCCTCTTTCAGGTCTCAGTGCCCCTAGAAACAATTAGTGGATTTCAGTGCTGAAAACTGGATCTGTTGGTTTGACATAACAAAGGCTTTTCTGGTTCTACATTTGTGTTTTGGCAGTGGAATGGTGGGTCTGAATTCCAGTGGAATTCAAACACAGACACATATTTATGTTAAAGAAGAGTTATAGGCATGTGTAAATTCTTCCTCCACCCCCAGGCCCTTTGCTCTGCATGTCCAGAGTGATTCATAAAGCCTGATTAATTTCTCCAGGGTTTTCCCCCTGTAGGAAACTGGGGCACAGCAATGGAACTGGGGCTCCCTGGGTGAGGGTTTGGAGCACAGCACTGCCTGAGCAGGAATGGTTCTGTCCAAATTTGTCTGCTGCAGCAGATGCTCCCTGTCTGCTCTAGCAAAGGATGCTCCTTCATATGGTGGCTGTGTCTGGATGCCCATTTCCCAAAGGAAGCAGTTGTTTCTGTGGAGAAATTCCTTGTGAGGTTTCAGGCTTGGGGTTTTATATAACTATTATTATTATTATTATTTTCAGTGACAATTTCATAGTGAACATTCCCCAGTGGAGACTGTGTGTTTGCTAATTGCCCATAGGAATGTGGTATTAACTCCTGGGTCTCCTGGTTTTTGTTTTCTTGTTCAGGAAAATGAAGTCCATGAAATCTGTAGAGTCTCATCTTTTTAAAGACATAATGCAAACCACAAAGGATGTGCTGTTCAGAGAAATGTTTGTGGCTGTGCTGTTTTCTGACTATTTGTATCTTATTTCCCAGGCCATTCACAATTCCCCAGGTCTTGAGACCTAAGGGACATGAAGAAGGACAGGAGACAGAGGAAGAAGATGAAGAGGAGGAGGAGGAAGCTGAAAAGGAAAGAACAAAGGTGACATTTAGCTGGAGTTGCCCTCAAATTTACCATTTTTCTTCCCTGCTTCACCCGCAGGTGATGTGGAGCAGATTTCCTATTTCAGAGAGGGAATCTTTGAGCAGCAGCAGGGACTGAGCTGCTGTTCAGTGGCTGCTGGGCTGTGATGTGTCCCCAAGGACAGCTCTCCACAGCTTCCTGCCCTGACTGTGCTGTAGCACTGACACTTCCTCCGTGGGGAGCTTTAATCTGCTTTACCCAGAGACTGACAGAGCCAGCAGAGCACTCTGAGGGTCACTGGCACTGTTTCCATGGATGTGCTGGGAGCAGCCATGGGCTGGGGAGGTTTTCAGGCAGGTTTTGTGCCAGGTGTTGTGTTTAGAGTCTCTGACACTAATCCCACTGGTCCAGAGGTAATGAAGCAGGAGTTGACTCTGTTCCAAACAGAATCCTCTCCTCTCCAGGCTGCTGCATGGTGCTGATGTGTCTCCTGACCCGTTCCCTTGGTGCTGATGTGTCTCCTGACCTGTTCCCTTGGTGCTGATGGGTTTCCTGACCTGTTCCCTTGGTGCTGATGTGTCTCCTGACATGTTCCCTTGGTGCTGATGGGTTTCCTGACCTGTTCCCTTGGTGCTGATGGGTTTCCTGACCCGTTCCCTTGGTGCTGATGTCTCCTGACCTGTTCCCTTGGTGCTGATGTGTCTCCTGACCTGTTCCCTTGCCTCCTTTAGGACCACTTTGTGCAGGACCCTGCCGTGCTGCGGGAGAGGGCCGAGGCCCGGCGCCAGGCGTTCCTTGCCAGGAAGGGGTAAGCAAGGCTCTCCCTCTGCCTCTGCAGCTCTTCTGCTGCTGACTCGAGTTGTTGGGGGTGTTCCTGCTCCTTGGCATTCCTGTGTCAGGGTCCTGCCACAGTGGGGTGAAATTCCTCACTGCTTTACTTCACTGCTGGTTGTTTTATCCCTTTGGATAGGGGTAGGCATGGCATGGAATCATGGAGTGGTTTGGGTGGAAGGGACCTTAAGAGCATCTTGCTCCACACCCTGCCATGGGCAGGGACACCTTCCACTGTCCCAGGTGGCTCCAAGCCCCATCCAGCCTGGCCTTGGGCACTGGCAGGGATCCAGGGATCCACCCTGTGCCAGGGCCTGCCCTCCCTCCCAGGGAACAATTCCTTCTAATAGCCAATCTAAACCTCCCCTTTTTCAGCATAAAGCCATTCCCCCTTGTCCTGTCACTCCAAGCAGCAGAACCCTGTGGAAGACAGGCTCTTGGAGAGTACAACTCCAACAGCTCCCACAGGGATTTTGGGACAGTTTCATAGCTGGTTTCAGCTGATGGGCTCAGTGTGTGGAAGGACACAGTGGTGGTGTGGCTGATGCTGCTCCTGGGCTGCCGTAGAGCCCTGAGCTGAACCCCTCAGACCCCGGTGTTGGTGGGGATGTGGGATTTCAGCCCCAGGAGTGCAGTGTGCCTGCTGTGATGTCCTTGCTCTGTGTCCTCCAGGCACAAGCACGACAGCTCTGCCGTTGTTGGGAACGCCAAGGGCCACGGGCAGAGCCGGGAGACGCTGCAGGAGCGGAGGAAGAAGGAAGCCAACAAAAGCACCCGAGCCAACCACAACCGGCGGGCCATGGCCGACAGGAAGCGCAGCAAGGGCATGATCCCGTCCTGAGCCGCTCCGGGGCGGGGCTGCACCGTGCCAGGCCCTGCCCAGGAGGAGGCTCCCGTTCCTCGGCGTTGCCTTGCTCGGGGGATGGATGTTGTGTGCAATACCCGGCAGCTGGGCTCGAACGGAGCTGCATTCCCTGGGGGAGTGCAGTTCCTGCCCTGACTGCGTGGCTGCAGCCAATACACGGGACAGGCTGCAGCAGCCATTCCTGCCCTTTTGTACTATTTATAATTCAGAGTTTTATTTTCATACTGGAGTGGGCAGCTCCGAGAGCACGGCTTCCATGGAAATGCCTTATCCTGAACTTGAGTTATAGATTGTCCCAGCTTGGAAGGGACCCCCAGGACCATCCAGCCCAGCCTCTGTCCCTGCCCAGACCCCCAACACCCCCACCCTGTCCATCCCTGGCAGTGCTGCCCAAAGGCTCCTGGAGCTCTGGCAGCCTCGGGGCCGTGCCCATTCCCTGGGCAGTGCCAGCACCCTCTGGGGGAAGAACCTTGCCCTGATCTCCACCCAAACCTCCCAGCACAGCTCTGAGCTGGCAGAGAAAGGCTCAGGCTGTTCCCACTGCCAGCAGACCCACAGGGGTCCAGGTGAGTCAGACCTTATGGATTTCTGTCCCTCAAGTGAGGCCTGTGAAAACAGATGGTACAAATAAAAGATGTAGATGTCTTAGCTGGCTTTTTAAGACCCTTACACAGTATTGATGAACTTCCTGGTATCCAATTAGGCTTTGCTTGGTTAATTTGCTGGTTAATGTGCCCTGAGTGCCCTCTGCCCACCACGCTGTATTTTCTTGCACTGCAGCAGTGCCTGTGGCTGTCACCCCCACAGTGGGGAAATCAGCAGTGGGTTGTGCTCCAGAGTGCTGCTCCCAGTGCTGCAGGAGCAGTGGGGTGGTAAGGTGCTAGTAGGGTGGTAGTAAGGTCCACACTTTGGTGCCTGGTGTTGTGCAGAGGGCAGGAATGTGACTGGAGCTGTTCTAGGGCTGTGTGCAGAGCAGCAGAAATGCAGCACAACAGCCACTGCCATGAAAGGAGGGGAAGCCCTGAATGCTCCAAGGAGATTTTTCTTTGCCTATCAGTGCTGCCCAAACCTCCCAATGCCAGGCATGGAAAAAGGAGTAGATTTACCAGAATCCCCAAATGCTGTATCCAGGAAAATCCCCTGCTGGGCTAATGCTGCTCTCCTGCAGCTCCTGCTCTGCACCGATGGCTTCAGCTCCTCCCTGCTGCCCACTGCAGTGCTGTCCCCTCATCCTGTATTCAGCTTTGGTTCAGCTGCTCTGAGCCTGCAACTCTCTCTGAGCTGCTCAGCCTGGTGTGGAGCAGCAGCAGAGCTCAGGGAGCTGGCACTCACTCAGATGGGGCTGTCCTAGGAAGGTTTAAACCTTTCTCTCAACCATCTCCATAAAGCACAGCTGGGACTGGGACAGCTGTAGCTGGCTTTGGCTCCAAAAACAAGCACAAGTGTTTAAGTGCTCGTTGTGTTCTCAGAGTAAATGTTTTACCCCCCTGGTGCTCATTTGCAAACCCAACAAAGCTGCTGTGAGCACTGATTGTGAGCACTGCCTGTGCTGGGCTCTGCCTCAGCCTGGGCTGGAATTGCTCCTGATTAGTGAAAATGAGCTGAGGAGGGGGAGCTGGGGCTGCTGGGCTGGGAAAGTGGGAACAGGAGGAGTCACTCAGCCACATCTCCCTGCAGCCACCTGAGAGCTGAGGAATTAACTGAGTCATTACCCCAGGCAGTGCCCAAATCCCCTTCCCACGTAGAAAGAAGCGTTTGACAGGGCCAGGCAGGGCCGGATTCTTCAGGGAGAACGATTCTGCACAGGGTAGAGGAACTGGACAATCTTTAAGGTCCCTTCCCATCCAAACCATTCCATGACTCCTCTGAGCCATCCCCTGGTGGAACTGAGTGATCCCTCTCCCTTCCCTTGGGTCACTGGGATGGAGGCAGGTGTGACACAAACCTGGCATCACTTTGCTCCTGCAGCCTTGGGAGGAGCCAGGTGGTGCAGGATCATCAGGGAAGGATCCACAGCACCTCTGCAAGCTGCAGCTGAGCCCTTCTCAGCACATTCCTGCTTGGGCAGGGCTGCAGCAGCACCTGCAGCTCTGAAAGGCCCCAGGGCAGGAATTCCACCAGAGCTGAGCTACACAAGGTGCTGTGGGTGATTCTGAGCCCCTTTTCTGTGCACAGACCAGGAGGAGCAGACAGCTTCTCACCCTTCCCAGGCAGAAACCAAGGTTGAACCTCATCTATAAGTGTTTCCGAACCCATTTTAAGATGTTGTGATTCCTGACAGTGCCTTGGAACTCAGGCACAGGGGTGTTTTTAAAGATTCTCCACCTCCCAGAGAAGGAGGAGGCACAGAGGAGACAAAGGACGAGTGAGGTGAACACACAGACACAAGAGAGGACCAGGAGTTTATTTGAACACAGTAAGGGGAGTACAGCAGCAGAACTCCTTGAATCCATCTGGCTTCACATCGGATCAGTTGGTGGCTCGGAGTTGTTCCTTCAGGAATCCATGCCCAGTCTCAGGAGGCTGAATCCATCCCTGCAGGCTGGCTCCTGCTGCTGAGCTGCTCAGTTCTCATACTTGTGCTTGATGTGTTTCCACAGTTTCTGCATGCAAAACAAGCAGGAAAAAAAAAATCAATTTTAGGCAGCTTCTAGTGGGGTTTGGATAACAGAATCCAAAATGCAAATTATCCTATTGGGGAGGTGGGGATGCAGTCCTGCACTGGATCTGGGGGACATAAGGATGCACATGGGGGCTCCTGGCATCTAATCTGGACAGGGAGGGAGCTGCAGAGATTCCCCTTCCCCTGTTCTGCTCTGGATTAGTGGCCCAGAGACACTGCCTTGAATTCCCACCCAGACTGGAGAGGGCAGTTCTGCTCCTGCACATAGGGGATGCACAGAACAATCATGGAATGGGTTGGAATAGATCTTTAAAGCCCATCCAGTGCCACCCCTGCCATGGCAGGGACACCTCCCACTGTCCCAGGCTGCTCCAGCCCCAATGTCCAGCCTGGCCTTGGGCACTGCCAGGGATCCAGGGGCAGCCACAGCTGCTCTGGGCACCCTGTGCCAGGGAACAATTCCCAATATCCCATCCATGCCTGCCCTCTGGCACTGGGAGCCATTCCCTGTGTCCTGGCACTTCAGGCCCTGGTCCAAAATAATTTTCTCTTCTCCTGGAGCCTCTCTATGCGCTGAACAGAGCTCTGAGGTCTCCCCAAGCCTGCCTCGCTATCCTGCAGTCATTAGCCTGTCACTGCTGTACTTAGGAACCTAAGGACGACTTCACCCCTTTAACCCAAGGTTCACGCTGGGGACACCCAAGGCCACCAGCCCTTATCCCCTTCCTTTGCCATGGGCAGATCGGCCGAGCCGGGGCCTGCAGAGCACAAAGCGGCTCCTTTTCCTCCCCCCGCTCCCCCTGCCTTGCACGGCCCTTCCCAGCGGCCAGAGAAGCCCAAGGACACCCCAAGCCCGGACCGCCGAGCGCCACGACAGCGGCGGAGCCTCTCGGGGGCGGCCGAGCCGCGCTGACCCTCAGGGAACCCCAAGGCCGAGCTGCAGACCCGGGGCTGCCGGGGCGGGGCCAGCGGGGCCGGCCTGACCTTCAGCACTAGGCCCGCGCCCGGGCGGCCCCGGCCGGGCCTTACCCAGCCCTTACCCCTTCGTTGAGGTGCTCGAAGAGCGCGTCCGCGCCCTGGTCGAAGGCGCGCTCGAAGAGCACCGCGCCCAGCACGATGGACAGCGCGAACGTCGAGCTGCGGCGGAACAGCGACTCGTACACCCGCCGCAGCAGCACCATCTTGCCTACGTGCTCTGCGCCTGCGCCGCGCTGTGAGGGCTGCTGGGGGATGTAGGCGGTGCTCAGTGACTTATATGGAGTGCAAGCGCCCGTGGGGCATGCTGGGAGTTGTAGGCTGCGCTTTGTGCTGTTTGTTACCTGCGCATGCGCTATTGCCGTAAGGTGTTGTGGGAGTTGTAGGCAGCGCGGCGCGGGCCTGGCCAGAGGTGGGTGAGTGTGGCGGGGGTACCGGTGGGGGGTCCCGGGGAGGGGTTCCAGTGAGGCTCCGCTCGTCCCGTCCCTCCCGCCTTGACTTCAGCGGCCTCCGCTGGGCAGCCCCGGGGCTCTGCTGTGAAACCGGCCCGGCCGTGGCTGGGGCAGGGGAACGGCGGGGCGGGAGGGCTGAGGGGGCAGAGACACCCCGGGCCTGCCCTCCCTGCCCTGCCCGGGTGTCCGGCCAAGGGTGACGGGGACAGGAAGGAGGCTGCGGTCACTGCCCTCAGCTGACCCCCGGAAGGTGGGTGGGACGCGATTTGGGGTGTTTTTTGGGTGTTTGGAGTTGCAAAAGGCGGTTGATGTCAGTGTCAGGGGGGTGGTAGAGGGGTATGGGGCTCATGAATCGTAGAAGGGTTGGGTTGGAAGGGACCTGAAGCTCATCCAGTGCCACTCCTGCCATGGCAGGGACACCTCTCACTGGCCCAGGCTGCTCCAAGCTGTGTCCAGCCTGGCCTTGGGCACTGCCAGGGATCCAGGGGCATCCTGGGCACCCTGTGCCAGGGCCAGAGGTAAATTTGGATTTAGGAAGGCAGAACAGACAGGGGTGGGGTCAGGGGAATCCCGACACTGAGGCTGTTTCCCCCCAAGGCTGTTGCTAAACAAGTATCCATGAAGTTCCAGAGCAGGCCCTCAAGTGACACTGCTCTGTTGTTTTGTTTGTCCCACCCCCTCAGAAGTAGCACAAGGTCTGGCTGCAGAGTAATTTCTCCTGATTTATTAATATTTTTTTCCCTCATGCAGTGACTGTGGGGAACTGTGGGATTTTTCTGGGTTAGGACAAGACCTCTGCTTGTTCTGGAAGCCTGGAAGGTGCCTGGCACATTCCTGTGTTGTGGTATCCTTTTGGAACCCCAGAATATCCCAAGTGGGAAGGGACCCACAGGATTATCCAGCCCAGACCCCCAACAGCCCCACCCTGTCCATCCCTGGCAGTGCTGCCCAAAGGCTCCTGGAGCTCTGGCAGCCTCGGGGCCGTGCCCATTCCCTGGGCAGCCTGGGCAGTGCCAGCACCCTCGGGGGGAAGAGCCTTGCCCTGAGCTCAGCCTGAGCTGCCCTGGCCCAGCCCCAGCCATGCCCTGGGTTCTGACCCTGGTTCACCACAGAGCAGAGCTCAGAAAAACTCAGTTTTTATTTTTGAAATGTAACTGCTCTGGATTACCTAACACAAATCCCCCCAGCTGCCCATTAATTGCTGCTACCAGGATGGTTTGTGTGTGGTGGGGTTGGTGTAGATCAAGCTCTGGATTCCCAGTGGAAGCTATCCTGACCTGTGGCAGGGATTGGGATGAGATGAGCTTTAAGGACCCTTCCTACCCAGCAATTCCATGATTCTCTGATAGGACACAGGGAATGGCTCCCAGTGCCAGAGGGCAGGGATGGATGGGATATTGGGAATTGGGAATTGTTCCCTGTGAGGGTGGGCAGGCCCTGGCACAGGGTGCCCAGAGCAGCTGTGGCTGCCCCTGGATCCCTGGCAGTGCCCAAGGCCAGGCTGGACACTGGGGCTGGGAGCACCTGGGACAGTGGGAGGTGTCCCTGCCATGGCAGGGGTGGCATTGGATGGGCTTTAATGTCCCTCCAACCCAACCATTCCATGATTCCATGGCTCCTCTGGGTGGAATGGAAAGCAGGATCTGCCTCTGTCATTGGGAAGGTGCTGGCAGACTCTGCTGCCATCCCAGGTCTCCCTGCAGATCTGAGCCCATTTAAATTGGCAGCTGAGTATCAGAAGGCTGACACTTGGATTTAATTAATTCACATCTGCCTGTGCATCCGAAGTGCCTGGAACGAGCCCGGGCTGTGGGAAGGCAGAAATTGGGGTCAGGGCCCGGCAGCACCTCCGGGGGCCGCTGTGGACAGACAGACACCGAGGAGCCTGTGCCCCTTCCCGGTCACCTTCCTGCCTGTGCCCGGGGAAACGCCCCCAGGGCAGAGATAGAATCTGCAGCTGACACCCAGCAGCGTGGAGAGCTCTGGCAGCAGCTGGAGCAGGGAGATGTGGGATGGTGCCCGGGATGTCTCAGCTGGAGTTGTCCCAAGCTCTGTCACCTTCGAGGTGCCTCACACCAGGGTATTGCTCACCCAGCAGACACAGCACAGCATTGCTGTTACACTTTCACACAACATAAAGCCCTGGGTTTTTTTTTTTATTTTTTTTTTTTATTTTTTTTTTATTTTTTTTATTTTAATTTGCATTTATTCAGGAAGACTTTTAAGCTGGCACAAAGCCTGGCTGGAAGCGTTTACGGCTGCGGTGGGCCCAGGTCTGAGTGCCCTGATTCAGTTGCAAATCAGGGGCTGGAGATGCTGAGAGGAAACGGCCAGGCTGAGGCAGCTCTTTGTAGAACAGCTACATTTACTTTATTTCATAATGACTAAGATGGATTTAATTAGGAGCCATCTCTGTTTTCAGCTGAATAATGCTCTTTGTTTACTGCTGGAGCCGTTTGGGGAGATGGAAATAGGTTGGTGCTGCTCAGAAGCAGCTTTAACTCCTCTGGACTCACAGAGTGCTGCTGTTGCAGAGAGTTGGCATCCATGCAGTGGAATCCTTGCAAAGATGGGGATGAGTGTTGGGTGTAATCACTGAAGGGGAAAGTCCAAGGGAGAATCTGATACCTCTCTAATTGCTTTTCACAATCCCTCCGTCCCCTGCAATGAGAATTTGGGAGCAGGCAGCTGTGGGATGTGGGATCTGGAGTCTGCAGGAGCTTTCTGCCCTGGTTGCTGGGGGAGGAGGGGGAAGGAGCTTCTGCAATTATTGCTGTTGGAGTGATGAAAGGGAAAGTTTGAAATACGATTTCAAAGGCTGGCTGCTGCTGGGCTTCCGCAGGCAGAATTCCCTGGGAGATCTCTGGAAACTTGTGTGGGACCACTGCAGAATCTCATTTGTTTTCCCTGTCTGCAGCATTCTCTTCTGCAGAGATGGAGTGCAGGAGCCAGCAGCTGAGACAGGGAGATTTCTGTGTCACCAGGAACTTTGGGAGTCTATGGAATAGCATGTGGAACAGGGATTTTTCAGCGTTTAAAAGCATTGTGCCCCCTGAATTCCAGCAGCCTCACCACAGTGCTGCAAACCTGCACAACTCAGGGATGCAAAGGATGAGGGAATTTATGGCTCTGTGCTCATTAAGCAATGCTTGGGTTTGGATTCTTGGGCTGGAGGAGAAGATTTCAGACCTCAAGCCCTGCAGAGCTGGGTCAGGATCAGCCCAGGGCTTGGGGGATTTGGGGTCCCAAGGAAGGAACCTCAAAGAGATTCCAGTTCACTTGAAATATCTGAACATTTTACCTTCAGTGTGGAGGTTTTCAATCCAATATTAAAAATCTCAGAAGGTTTTCCCATGGAATGCAGCTTTGCTTTAACGTGTGGTGTGAGGCCTCAGAGGTTTGCAGGGGTTTGATTTTGAAGCACAGCTCCTGGGAGCAGGGGAGGGAAGGGAATGTGGTGCTGTGCTCCTGTTGGGATGGATGTCTGGCAGGAGGCTTGGCACACCGGGCTCTGAGGGGTTTCCTGGTGCTCTGCTCTTCATCCTGAGCCAGGGGAGTCAGCCAGGGGGCTGTGATTGATTCTGGAGCCATTTTATTCATGAAATCTTTATTTCTTTGCTGGTCTCTGTGCCACTTTTTAAATGCATTCAGCTGTCAAAGTGTCAAAACCTGGAGAATTGCTTTAGGAGTTTATCTCCCAGTCCATCCATCTTTGCCATCCATCAGGTACCTCTGTATCCCTCAGGAGGGAGCTTGCAGCTCCTTCAGGGTGTTTGTTGCACCTCCAGCAGGGACATCTGATGGGGACAGGTGCCTGAAGGATAAAACACAAGCTGATCTCACCTGCACTGACAGTGGCAGGCCCAGCACAGGTGGGAGCTCCCAAATTCTGTTGTGATCTTAGTGCTGTACTCAGAGCAGACACACCTTGGTGCCATAGGCTGGGGAGGATGAGGAGAGCAATCCATGATGTCTAGGAAAAAACAAGAGGCTCAGTGGATTGTAGGAAATATGTCCTGTAGTGTTTATAATGCAGCTGTCCACCAGGACAGGTGAGATCAGCTTCTGTTTTATCTTTGAGGACAAAATGAGCTTTGCTGAGCTTCTTCCTTACCTTGCAGAGGTGGACACAGAAGAGTTTCCTTCCTCTTTTGTATCAGCTCGTGGAGGTTGTGGTCAGAGCTCCCCAGGACCTCCAGCTCCTCCTGTTTGCACCTTGGGTGGTTTGTGCTGCACCTTGGATGGTTTGTGCTGCACCTTGGATGGTTTGTGCTGCACCTTGGGTGCTTTGTGCTGCCCCTTGGGTGGTTTGTGCTGCACCTTGGATGGTTTGTGCTGCACCTTGGGTGCTTTGTGCTGCACCTTGGGTGGTTTGTGCTGCACCTTGGATGGTTTGTGCTGCACCTTGGAGGGTTTGTGCTGCACCTTGGAGGGTTTGTGCTGCACCTTCCCTGCAGTCTGTGGCTCTCTGTTTTCTGTGCTCTGAGCTCAGGGAAGGAGAATCCTTCCAGCAGAGCTGTTGTTGCTTTGGGTGACAGAGATAAATGCAGATCAGGCCTTTTCTCCCAGGTACAGGCAGCAGATCCTGCCCCAGCAGGCTGTGATGGACAGGGATACAAACTGTTGGGTCTCAGCTCTTTCTCTGCCTGCCAGCCCTGAGTGATTTGAGCTCTCCTCCTTTGGAAGCAGGCGCTGTAAATCCTGGATCCTCCATTCCCATGGCTGGGTGCCCAGGAGCTGCCTGATGACCCCAGGACTTGCTGATGCTGTTTTGCCAGGAGAGAGATGGGCAAAAGGTACTTCTGTGACTACTGTGACAGGTCCTTCCAGGACAACCTGCACAACAGGAAGAAACACCTCAATGGAGTGCAGCATCTGCGGGCTAAGAGAGTCTGGTACGACTTATTCCGAGGTGGGTGCTCCCAGCTTCTGCCACTGCCTTCCTGGGATGGATGGGGAGGATGAGGAAGGGAAAATAAATCAGCACTGATGGTTTAACACTCTGTGTGCCAGCAATTTGAGCATGTGGTGCTGCTGGATCAGGCAGTCTCAGAGGTGAAACCCTCGTGTGTGGCTCTGACCTGCCTCAGCACACAGTTCCAGGTGTGTTAGTGCCAGCAGTGGGAGTGGGCTAAACTGGCTGTGAAACCACTGCCTGTGTGTCCCTCTGCTTCCTCCTGCTCCCTGACCAGTTTGGGACTGGGCATGATGGGATTTTGCTGTGCCCAGGATCTTTACCTGGGTTCATCCCTTGTCTCCCCAGATGCTGCTGCCATCCTGCAGGAAGAGCAAACCAAGAAACCTTGTCGGAAGTTTCTGCAAACAGGTGAGGAGATCTAAGGTGGAAAGAAGTGCCTGGGCTCGAGCAGCTCCTTCCAGAGCAGCCCAGGGCTGGAGGGAGGGGCTTGGGCCTTGTCTGGCACCCAGGTGTGATGGAGCCTGGGTTTGCTTGCACAAGAACCTCCTCTGGGTGCTTCTCATGGAACTCTGGCTCTTCCTAGAATTGTTAAAGTTGGAAAAGACCTTTAAGATCACCAAGTCCAAATGTCAGTGGAGCACCACCATGTTCATCATTAAACCATGTCCCCAGGTGTCACATCCACAGACTTTTTTGAGCACTTCCAGGGTGGTGACTTGGGCAGCCCATTCCAATGCTTTACAACCCATTCTGTGGAGAAATATTTCCTAATATCCAATCTAGAGAATTTTGAAACTGAATTTTCAAATCTCACTATTTCATTCCAGGACAGTGTGATTTTGGGTCCAACTGCAGATTTTCCCACATGACAGAGCAGGACCTGGAGAAGCTGAGTGCCCAGGTTCAAGGTGAGTCCTCCAACAAGGCAATGTCTGAGCATCTCCTTGCAGGGGGAGTTGCTGCAGGGGGTGTGAGGGGTTGTGCAGGCTGTCATCCCTTGCTGCCTGCACAGAGCCAGCCAATCCCTCCTGCTTCCCAGTGCTGTGTGAGCCTGAAGTGCTGCAGTTTGTCATATGCTCCCTGCTCTTGAGCTGCTGGCACAGACACAAACCTGGAGCTGAGCAGTGCTGCTTCCACTTGGCAGCAAGAGTTTGGAGTGGCCTTCCTGAGCCCTCGGGGTTTTGTTCAGTCAGGGAATAAAAACTGTCAGCAGCAGAGGGCACTGGTACATCACATCCCCTTAAATTTATGGATTTGATTTCCCCCCACCTTGCTGCTATTACCAGGGAGCTGCTGCTGCCACCCGTGGGAAGAGCTGGTGGGAAGAGCTGTCCTGTGAAAGGGGTCCTGGATCCAGAAACAGCCTCTGCTTGGGTGGCTTTGGATGGAAGTGAAGTGTGGGCAGAGGGTGGATGGCAGCTGCTCCCTGCTGGGAGCCTGCAGAGCTCTTCTGAACTCTCTCATTCTGGGACTACCATTCTTGGAGCTACTTTTCTTTTAGGGAAAAGAGGTGGTAGCTCTGTTTTCTCCACAGGAGTCATTACTTTAGTGGTTAAAGAAAATCACAGAATCACAGACTGGGCTGGGTGGGAAGGGATCTTAGAGCTCATCTCACTCCACCCCTGCCATGGGCAGGGACACCTTCCCCTAGGCCAGGTTACTGCAAGCCCCATCCAGCCTGGCCTTGGACACTGCCAGGGAGTGTGAGTGAGGTATTGGGAACTTGTGGAATGGTTGAAATCCCCACTGGAGATCACCTAATCCTCACCATGCTGAGAGCAGGCTGCACTCAAGCAGGGTGCTCAGGGCTACATCCAGTTTTGTTTTAAATATCTCAAGGCTGGAGACTCTGTGGGTGACCTGATCCAGTGTTTAACTAGATTCATAAAAATGTGTAATTTTTAAAATATTTAAATATAAATTCCTGACAGAAATTCCCATATTTTGGGTTGTGCCATTGTCTCAGTACTGGGGAGCCGAGCAGTGGGTACAGCACCCAGATGTGGTCTCACAGTGTGGAGCAGAGGAGGATTCCTTCCCCAGGCTGGTGTCCCAGTGCAGCCCAGCTTGGAGCAGCTCCCATGCCCACACCCTCTCTGGAGCCAGCTGTTGTTTTGCCTGGAGTCTGGCAAAGCCAGGCTGAGGTGTTGGAAGTGTGGGATGTGAGAGGGGGGTGTGTGTGGGGCAGAGCCTCTCCTGGCCCTCACAGGGATCCTGTGTGGGGAGGGAGAGCTCAGAGGGAGGCAGGCAGGCACACAGAGCTATTCCAGGTTGTGCTGAGTCAGGGAGAGCCCCCGAGGTGACTCTGAATCAATCTCTGAGCAGTCAATAAAGCCACGGTGGGGAGGGAGTGCTCCAGCCCTTCCCAGAGCCCTCTTCCAGCCAGAGCCTCTCCTGACCCCCCTCTGCTGGGCTCCCGAGGGTGCCCAGAGTGGCAGCACAGGCACCTCTGGCATTTCCAGGCCCTGGCTGCTCTGCAGGAGCAGTGGGAGCTCTCTGGAGCGGAGCAGGGAGGGCTGGCAGCTCCTCTGCGCTCGGGCAGCTTTCCTTGCCAATTACACTTGTTATTGACTATTGACTTGTGTCAAATGGGTCGGTGTAAGTGCAGGATTGGCTGCTGAGAGCCAATTCCAGGGAGATTACTGGGAAACTTTGCATTTGTGCTCCGGAGTCAAACATTTCATTTGCCAATTAGCCCTGAAGGAGCGATGGCCAGGGAACAGGGGGTGCTTGGTTGGAGAGTTCAGTCCTGCTCACCTCTCTCATGGTGAGGTTTCCTGCATCACACAGCTCTGATCAGAGAGTTTGGAGGGATTTGGGGTAGGGAAAGGCTCAGCAGGATTTGGTGCAGGAGAGGGACAGCCTGTAACAGACAGGATGGAAGGATCAGGCACTGGCTGGTGAGTCATGGGGACGTCCCAGCACTCCTTCAGCTGCCAGAGCACCCTTGTCTCAGGTGCTGGGGCTGAGGAGGGCAGAGTTGAGGGCAAGCCTGTAGTGGCAGGGTGTGTAACTCACACAGGATGCTCCATCAGTAATATCCCACATGCATTCCCACTCAGGATCTCTGAGCCAGGAGCCATCCCAAGCCACAGCCAGCAGGACTGGAGCAATCTGGAGCAGGCTGCCTCTTACTGACCCAGCTGGGAGATTTTGGCAGCTTTGGGGCAGGTGTTATCAAGGATTTGAGATGAGCTGAGAGGCTGGGAGCTCCAGAGCTTTCCTAACCCTTGGGGGGACCATGCTGGGGGTGGCCAGGCTGGTGGGGAATGCTTTCCTGGTGGCCCACAGTGCTGCTTAACCCCCTTTCCTCAGCTCTGGTGCAGGCAAAGCCTTGTCTGACTTTTTTTTTAACCCATCTAAACCATGATGACCCTTTTTTTATCATGTAAATATTGAACCTGTCCCTGAGTCCCTGTGAGCATTTGGCATTGGTAGCTCTGTGTCCGTGAACTCACCTTGATAATGAAGTATTTTTATCACAGCCAAAGGAAACGTGACATTATCCTTAACATTTGGCCCTTTTAATGCTGGGAGTTCACCCTGTAGTTTGTGAAAGTTTTGTGGGTTAGGTAGGAAAATTTCTGGATGATTCCATGTTCTAGAACAGCTTGGAGCCTGGCCTACTTTGGCATCAGCATCTCTGCACCCTGTAGAATATCCTCATCAAGAAGCAACAGTTTACACCTTCAGCAGGGAGGGAGCTCATATTCCCAGCTGTTCCCCCATCAAAGCATTAGCCTTCTGCATCTGCTGCATCATTCATCAGCCAGACACTTCCAGGCTGTCATTTTAAGTACAGTCATGTCAGGAAAAGTCACTGTCAAATTGCCATCTCCTTGCTCAGAGTTATTGGCTCCCCGCTAATCCGTGTCCCTGGTGCAGACAGGATTGACCTGCCTGGGCTCTGGTGGCTCTAACCAGAGGAGGGCACAGCTGGGGAGGGTTTGCAGGATGTCCATGGGGTTGCAGGGGTCTGAGGGCCCTGCTGGGGTGGCTGGAGTTCACTGGTTTAACTGGGCAGGGAGCAGGAGTGCTCACACTGGGCTGCAGGGCTGTCACTTGTTTGGCTGCTCCGATTGCAGGGGCTCCTCAGCCTCATCTCAGCCTGCTCTGGTGCTGGTCTTGTGCTCTGGGGAGTTGGGGTTCCACATCATCCACCAGGGAGGCAGCTGAGGGATTTCATGTTCCTCTCTTTGCTGGTGGGAGCTGAGGGATTCCCTGTGCATTGCCTTGCTGGGTGATCCCCCAGCAAATATTGGCAGGTTCCATCTCACACAGCAGTGCCTTTGTCGAGAATAAAACCCGTGAGGAGAGAAGATGAATGTGGACCCTGCTCTGGCATCATTAGAGGCACTTCACAACTGCAGATGCTCTTTCAATTGGCTGTAATCAGACTTGAAGCAAACACCACAGTGAGGAGGAGGAGGAGGGGGGAAGCACCTTCACACCTGTCCAGCTGCATGGGCATGTGTGGGAAGCAAGAGCTGGTAAAGGCATTTCAGAGCTGCTTCTTGGAATAGCTGTTGGCATTCAGGGAGTGTTTCCAGTTTCAGGGTGCATTTGGTGGTCCCTGGATGGGATGTGTGTGCTCCAGAGGGACATGGACATCATCAAGGTGGGCAGAGCTGGAGAGCTCATGTCCCTGCTGCCTCATTGCTGAGCCTGAGGTTTGGACTGCTCTGGAGCAGCAGCTCTGGAGCTGTGAGAGCAGGGAGACAGCTGGATGTCTTTCTGATGTGGGTATTTGGGGCAGTGCTAATCCAGAGTGGTTCCACAGCACCCAGTGAACTTTTCTGGCTGGGACCATGAGTTGTGGCTGCTCCATCCCTGCTGTGGTACCTTGGGGCTCCCTGCTCTGAACAGAGAAGCTTGGACTGTTCATGCTCTGTTCTCTGTTGGGGCTGGGAGCTGCATGAAGAGGAAATCACAGTGGTACAGAGAGGTGGGAGAGATTCTCCATGGTTTTCTTCCCTGCCTCATTGAAGCTTCTCATAGACACTGCTTGTCTGTCCCCTTGCTGAGGTGGGATGTGCTCAGGAGGTGGAAGAACATGGAACAAAGGGAAATAAGGTGCTCAGGGCTGCCAGATGAGTAACCCTGAGTGTGAGCAGCACCCAGCTCTCCAGGCTGAGCTTCTTGCCTGTCCATCTCCCCACCTGGCCAGCTGGTTGGGTTGACCCCAGGTATCTCTGCTGGGGCTTTGGTCCCTGAGAACAGCTGTGGGAGACTGGGACATTGCTGTCCCCAACCTTCTCAGTGGGCTCAGAGCAGCAGCCAGACCTCAGCAGGCTTTCTGTGGTGGCACTGGGCACATTGTCACCCCAGCCAGCAGCAGCAGCTGAAAAGGCTGGATGACAAATTATCCATCTGGCTGCTCATTGTGTAGCACATCCCTGCCATCCTGATTTAGTATTCAACAGGCAGATGAATAATTGGTTGCCACCAGTAGGATGAAGTGATCCTTCACTCTGCCCAAGCACTATTAATTTCACACTCTGTCTGCAAAGGTATAATATTTTCCTTAAAGCATGTGACACAGGGTGGGTGGCTGTGGAGCAGGCTCCTGAGGGACACGGCTGCAGGTGCCTTGATCCCTAAATGGGATCAGGGGCCCCCCAGAAGGATGGATGAGCAGGGCAAAGGGAATGACATGCAGCTGTCTCTGCTTTTTATTGTCAGCAGTATTTGTTTTCCTGAGTTCCCTGCTCTGTTAGGTGGGAAGTTCCCACTAGGCTGGGATCACTGGGAGTGTGTCCTCATCCCTGATGTGCTGGCAGGAGTGTGGCTGTGTCAGGACTCGTGCTAGACCTGCCCAGCACCAGCTCCCTCCTGCAGCTGGGGGCACTGGGGAGCTTTGCTACCTGGGCAGCTGTGGGTTTGTGCCACGCTGGCTCTGTGCCCTCCTCCCCAGGGGATGCCTGTGGGCATCTGCCCACACAGCCCTTCCACAGGGATTGGAGGGGCTGAAATCTTGATTCAGTAAACAGCAGAGGATTTCTTCTGGTTTCCTTCCTCATTCCTACCCACCCAGAAACAGAACAAGGAGTAATGGGCTCAGACTGGAAGAGGGGACATTTAGGTTAGGTATAGGTTGGACTCAGTGATCTCTCTTGAACCTGATTGATTCTGTAATTCTGTGATTTATGGAAGAAATCCTTCCCTCTGATGGAGTGAGGGTGCCCAGAGCAGCTGTGGCTGCCCCTGGATCCCTGGCAGTGCCCAAGGCCAGGCTGGACAGGGCTTGGAGCACCCTGGGACAGTGGAAGGTGTCCCTGACTGTGGCAGGGGGTGGGAGAGGATGAGCTTTGAGGTGACTTCCAACCAAACCATTCCACGGTTCTAAATACAAGAACTTGTCCCCTGGTTCTCTCTGCCCTGGTTCTGCCCCTGGGCTGGTGACAGCTCTGCCTGGGCTGTGCAGGGGCTGGGGACACATCAGGCAGGAGCTCCTTAAGCAGCCCTGACAGCAGCTCTGGGATCTGTCTGCTGCCTGCAACGCGCACCCGGAACCGTTCAGGCTCCCCGGGCTGCCAAGGCTGCATCGATCCCCACACTGTCCCTGTCATTTCCACCTAACAGGGCAGGGGTGGCAACGTTGCTGCTGCCACTTGGAGGGACACAGCTCTGGAAACAGCTCAGGGCCAGCTGAGGCTGTTCCAGGGAAGGATGAGGGTGGTCTGCCCCAGGGGGAGATGTCAGACTCCCCTCAGTGCCCAAACTGCCACCGTGCTGGTTTAGCTCTTGTCCCCTGCTCTGCCTGGCTGCAGCTGTCACCAAGCATCAGATGGCAGGAGGGCACAGGAGGAGGAGGAGGGGCTGCCCAGCCATGGTGCACACTCTCCACCCTGTGAAACTGCAGGGTAATGAGCAGCAGGTTTAATGGAGTGAAAGGACAAGGGTCTGGTGGCCCTTTCTCTCATGGCCCTCCCTCTGATCCAGCCCTCTCTGATCTCAATCTTTCTCTCAAGCAGGAGAGAAGAGGCTGAAGGAGCTGCAGAGGGAGGGAGCAGATATCCCACCGGGCACCATCGAGGACTGGCTGGACAAGAGAGCCCAGAGGCTGAGTGCAGCTCAGAGCAGCAGGTACTGGGGATATCCAGGTGTGGATGCAAGGGGATCCCACAGGAGGGCTGGCACAGGGGAGGGTGCAGGGCATCAGAGCTCCCAGCACCCCCAGGAGCACTCCTGAGGGGCCTGTGTGTGGGTGCAGCCCTGCCTGCCCCCCAGGGATGTGTGCACAGGGGACACTTTGGGAACAAGGCACAGCAGAGGGGTGCCCTTGCTCTGTGCAGAGCCCACAGACACACCTGCAAGGACAGAGCTGCTGCTGTGCTGGCTCATTACTGCCCAGGGTTCAGTGTCAGGAGCCTGCTTTCATCTGTTGACAGCTCCCCCATGCCCTGCCTGGCAGGGAGGGTGGAGTTGGCTCCTCCTCACAGGATCCATCCAGAGTGGGGCACTGGCTGTTTCCTCGCTCACCTGACTGTGCCGCAGGCTTAATGGGATGACATTTGGGCACGTGCCAAATCTCTCTTCTGTTCTTTCTCTGTTTGTTCCCGTCCTCTCCGTGTTTGGACTGGGCAGGAGCTTCCTTCTGGTGCTTGTCTGAGCTTGTTGCTCTGGGATTGTTCTGTCCCTCAGCTCGGCTGCCCTTGGCCTTGCAGAGGTGCCCACCTTCCTGTCCCCTGCACTTCACTTGCCCCATTGTGTTTGTCCTGCCTGTGAATCCCTGGAACATGGGGTGGATCTGCTCTTACAGAAGATACCCATCACTGTTCCCAGAGGAATTTCCAGACCTTCAGAACTACTTGGTCATACCCAGAGGAATGTTCAGACTTTGGTCCCTGCTGCCTCCATAGATGCACAAAACAAATTTCCAGGATTGTTGCTCTTTTTCCAGCCTCCCTCTCCCTGCAGGCTCAGAAACCATCTGCTACAGAATTAAACACCAACTATTGGAATTTCCCTTCCTCTCTCCAGCCTTGCCAACGCCTCTCCCAATCATCTCTGTGCTCTCCTTGTGCCCTCCAGCCCCACATTTCATGGGATTGATTTTTGCCAATTTCCAAAGGAAATGATAGAGAATGGATTTCCATTAGAAAAGGATCCAAAGCCTCAAAGCTCCTGAGATGCCACAAGTTCCATGAGTGTGAAAGTGGGTAGAGGAGAGGGATCCCATTAACACCTTCACAAAGGAAATATTCTTGACCTTGCTGGCCACTGGAGAATCCCTGTGGGACAGCCATTGAGAATGCTCCAGCTGTAGGTAAACCTTTGATAGAGCACTTGTAGCTCATGAGACCCCAGGGAATTGAGTACCCAGGCAGCATCCTGCCTATTGATCAGTCCTGCTGCTCAGGAAATGCTCATTAGGTGATGGCTCAACCTTGCAGCATTCCCTGTGCTCCACATCCACCGTGTGCCTGAGCCACAGTGCTGGGGGCATGACACCAGATATCCCTGCCCACAGGGGCTGGTGTGTGTCCCCATGGTCCTGCCTCATCCTGGGCTCTGGAGAATCCCCACTGAGGGGATAAAACCTTGAGCCAAGTGACTTTGCTCTGTGTTAGCTGCCTGGAAAACGCTCCTGGAAAACTGCTCCTGTAGCTGGCTCTGGGCCACGGCCCCGCAGGGAGAGGAGGGTGCTGCTTCTCCCCGGGGTTATGTAAAGGAGTTTGATTAGATTTCTTCTGGCATAACAATTAAAAAGATTCATCAGGATCGGAGGTAGAGGCCTGAGAGGCTGCAAGGTTGCTGTCAGGGCTTGTGTGAGAGAACAAATGAGCTTCCTGCACTTGGGAATTAATGGAAAAGGGATGTTTCCCATGAATTTAAACGTGCCCCGGTCAAACTGGAGGCAAGGGACAGATGGTTCTTGCTCCTGCACTTCTTCATCCCAGTGTGGTGTTTGCAGCAGCCTCGAGCAGTAAAGCTGAGGAGAGGGGCAGGGACAGAGTGATTCCCAGGCTGTGGGGTGAGGGAGAAGCCTCTTCCCTGTGCTGAAGGGTCCTCTGGTGCACACACCCCGCTGCTTTGGCAGCTCCTCCGTTTCCGAGGGCTCCTTGTCCTTTGGGAAGTGCACAGCTGGCTTGGGATTTGGGCTGCTCCGAAAGAAACATCTGCTGGGTTTGTTTGTTCTCCCAGCTCAGCTGTGTGAGGAGTGGGTATGAGGGGCTGGGAGCAGCCCTGCTCCCTGCACCTGGCAGCTGTGCCTGCTGAGCCCCTCTCAGGGGGCTGTGCTGCTCCCCCCAGCCTAGACCCCTCACCTCAGTGATCCCACCTCAGTTTTCACTGGCACACACTGTGTTAGGCTGCCTGGATATGCTGGGAATGGTCACAAACTGTTCTGGTGCTGGATTTGGGATGGGGAGTGAATGAACCCATTTGGTGATAACCAAACCCCTCCTCTGCTGGCCCCTTCTCTTTGGGGGCTCCTGGAGGGGGCACAGGGAAACCCAGCCCCAGCCTGGCCTTGATGTCAGACAGACACACTGCTCCTCACCTCATCCCTCTCCATCTCCCCTCACAGTGCTCTTCTTGAGAAACCAGCACCATTCCAGTACCCTCTGGGCTGGCCACCAGTGCAGGAGCTGCCCCCATCCCTGCAGGCCCCCCCACCCGGGGGGTGGCCAGTGCCCCCCAACCTGCAGTGGGGCTGAGGCACCCCAGAGCCTGCCTGGGGCTGCCTCTGGGAAAGAGACAGGATTATTTATACACATTTTATTTCAATAAACCCTCCTCCTGCCCATTGCAGCCTCCGTGTGTGGTGTTCGTGTCCCTGCTGGCCCGGCAGCCTCTCGTGGGCTGAGCCACTCCCCTGGCTCTGGAACGGGGATCTGTGCTCAGCTCAGCTCCAGCCCTGCACAGGGGCTGCCTGTGGTCACCTAGAGCTGGCATTCTCCATTTCCTGGGTGGGATCCATCCCCCAGATCACTGCTGTCTGCTCTCACTCCAGCTCTGTGCTGGGCTCTGTGATCCAGGCTGGAGAGGACCCAGGCTTTTAGAGCTGATGTTTCATTTCCTCGGCTGTTGGTGCCGTATTTGTTCCTGATAAATTCAGGGTGGGACCTGCCTGGGTCCAGGTGCTGGAGCTCCCAATGGAGAGCCTGGGGAGCTTCCCTCAGCCCTGCTGCTGCTGTGCTGAAGGTGAGGGGCAAGGAGGGGAAATATCCCGAGGTTTCTCCACAGTGAGAATTTGGATCATCTCTCCTTGCTGGTAAAGTGTGGGGTGAGGGAGGCCCTTGGCTGTCTCAGGAAGGGAGCAGGGTGCTGCAGCTCCAGGGCAAGGAGGGATCCTGTCCAGCAGCATCCCAGGAGGCAGCTCTGGCAGCAGGTTTGTCCAGGAGGGCTGTGCCCACTGCCAGTGCATTCCAGGTTTGGCTGGGCAGGGAGCTGGTGGGTCCAGATTCATGAAGAGCACGGGCAGGAGCCAGCTGCCTGTGGCCAAATCCTGCCTGGATCGCTCCAGCAGGGCAGGGATGTGATGGCAAATTGTCACAGGAGCATCAGCCCTGTGCTGGGACGTGGCTCTGACAGGAGCAGGGACTGGATGTGACAGCAGCCTGGAAACAGCCTTGGCTGCAGCCTGGATGAGTTTAGGTCCAACTAGAGAATGTTTTTATCCTTGTTGGCAGGAGCCCTGGGCTTGCTGGGGGAGCACAGGGATTGGGCTCAGAGGATGCAGCCCCCATGTCCTCATGTCCTGTCCTCACTTCCACCTGCAGGACAGGTGGATTAATGAGGGCACCCAGGTGGCTCCTCTTTGGGAATGGGTGGGAGTCCCTGGAGCAAGGGAACCCTGCCCCCAAGGAAGTGAGGATCTCCTAGGGGCTGTGGGATGCTCCAGAATGGGAGCTGGGCCTGCTCTCTCCAAGCTTGGATGTGCATCCCTGTGCCCCAGCCTGGCACAGGGGAACAGTCATGGGGAATGCTGAGGGGCTCCACTGACTGGGGGGGACAGTGGCTGCTCTGCTGGTGGCAGCCAGGACACGCTCCTGGACATCTTCTGAGGCCACCAGCACCAGCAGATCAAGGAACTCCATCCCTTCCATGGATTTTTTCCCCAGTCAACATCCAAATCCTTCCCTGTTCCTTGTGTTGATGGGAGCTGTGCCTGTCCCTGCTCCATGTGCTCCAGTCCTGGTGGGTTTTCCAGCTGATCCAGGAGGGCTTGTTTTACTCAACACTTCCAAACTTCAGGGCTCCCCAGATCCAGCTTAAATTAGAGTTCTCTGGGCAAGCTCTGGAACCCAACTGTAAATGAAAATTCTAGTGTAAAACACAACAGCCACAGCCTTTCCTTGCTCCCAAGGAGATGAGCTGCTCTGGAAGCAGACATTCCCAATAAAGGCTGAAAGGCAAGAGCAGGAGCATTCCCTGCAGAGCTCCAGCCTGTCCAGGGGGAGGTGAGAGGGGCTGCCAAGGGGGATTCATTAAAGTTGGGCTTTTCCCACAAAAACTGCAGGATGTGCGGCTGACAGGCTGAGCCCAGCATCACCCACAGGATATCATGGATTCATGGAGCTCCTGACTCCCAGATGGGAGGAGGCTGGGAATTGCAGGGTGTGTGTTACAGCAGTGGCAGGAGGTGACAGTGCCATGGATCACCGGGGTGGGACACAGCCTCTATGGGCTCATCATGGGAAAGGCTGTGGGAGAGGACCCCAAAGCAGGACAGGGCTGAGGCTCCTTCCCCCAGGGATGGCTGGAACCCAATCCCAAGGGATGCTGCAGGGATGGACTGACTGTCCCCAGGGTGGGGGTGAGGAGCTGCTGCCCAACAGTGAATCCCGAGCCAAAGTGCCTTTGCTGGAGCAAGAGCTGGAGTCATTTATCGGGAAGCTTTTAGGGAAATGAGCGGCTGCTGGGCCCCTGCCAAGCGCAGCCCGCTGGGCTCTGCCCGTGTCCTCTGGCAGCTCTTGCTGGGAATGGGGACAGCGTGTGGGCTGGGGTGAGCACAGGACAGAAGGATTGGAATGGGGTAGAGATGGGGTCAAGGATGGGGATTGGGGCAGGGGAGAGGGGCAGGGATGGGAATAAGCGAGGGAATGGGGATGGGACAGGGATGGGAAGCAGTCAGGGATGAGGATGGGACAGGGATGGGGATAGAGATGGGATGAGGAGGGGACAGCAGTGGGAATGGGGAGAGGGGAAAGGGACAGAGAGAGGAATGTAAAGAAGGATGGGAGTGCGACTGAGGATGGTGTTGGGGATGGAAACAGAGACTGGGACAAGGACAGGGACGGGAATGGCACCAAGACAAGGGTGGAGCTGAGCCCATCCCACACTTCTTGCAGCACGAGAGAGAGAAACAACCATTACCAACTTCTTCCCTTCCTATCCCAAACACTTCCCAGAATTGCTGCCCTGCAACCCCCACTGGGATTGCTGCCACTTTTGCTCCGTTGTCCCCATGACCACGGAGCCCGTGCAGGGTCCTGCTCCCTCCCACCTCCCCTCGCCCGCGGCAGCCCCCACCTCCCGGCACATTCTCTTTGTTTTTTGCCTTTCCTGGCGGTCCCTTAATTGAATTATCCCGGAGCATCTCTATTGCAGCAGCCGCAGTGATCCGCCGCCTCTGCGGCAGAGCAGGGACGCGGCTGGGACCCCGCTCCGGGATCCCTCCTGCTCCGGGATCCTCCCTGCTCCGGGATCCCGCCTGTTCGGGGGATCCTGCCTGATCTGGGATCCTCCCTGCTCCGGGATCCTGCCCGCTTTGGGATCCTGCCTGCTCCGGGATCCTGCCCGCTTTGGGATCCTGCCTGCCCCGGGATCCTGCCCGCTTTGGGATCCTCCCTGCCCCGGGATCCTGCCTGCTCCGGGATCCTCCCTGCTCCGGGATCCTTCCTGCCCCGGGATCCTGCCTGCTCCGGGACCCTGCCTGCCCCGGGATCCTGCCCGCTTTGGGATCCTGCCTGCTCCCCGATCCTTCCTGCCCCGGGATCCTTCCTGCCCCGGGATCCTTCCTGCCCCGGGATCCTGCCTGCTCCGGGATCCCGCCTGCTCTGCGATCCCGCCCGCTCCAGGATCCCGCCTGCTCCAGGATCGGGAGCTGCCATTCCAAACCTGCCCCAAGAAATCCGTTCTGCCGATTCCCATTAAAATTAATTGAGCAGCTTTGAAACGCTGAGCTTAGGGGATGGCGTTATTCCTTTTATCTAATTTTTTCTTTTACATTATTGTATTTTCTGGCAAATTAAATTGTCCTCTTTTTTTCCCCTCCTTCTTCTTTTATGTTTATTCACAGTGTCTATAATAGACCTGGTTAAAAATAAATATATATATATATACACACACATGTCTCTGAGGCCACGTGGCTCCTTTGGAAATGCCAGTCCATAAAAAATCCAAACTTTCTGCAGGAGATGGATGAAATTTCATTACTGATGCGGAGCCTCCCGCACTTTGCGAGGCAGCCGGAGTGATTTCATTGCCGTGGAGCACTTCCCATTTCCATTTCTCATTTGGACGTTCGCTTCAATTTGTTTGATAAATTAGAGAAGATCAAAAAGAGGCCCCACCCAAACCCCAAATCAATAAAACACCGCCAGTTCCTCCTGGCATCCCAAAAATGGGGTGTCCCCCCCGTGGTGCTGCAGGGTGGGAATTGCCATGCTGGTGCAGGGAAATGAGTTTTCCCCATGGGAGCAGCAGGGAGGTGAAGGTGGGGCTGTCCCAGCCCCAGTGTCCTGGGATGGGCTCCTCCAGCCCCATTCCCAGTGGGAATTGCCCCATTGTAGGGGAGCAGCAGCTTTGCCCGATTCTCTCCCAGCCCCAAGTGCTTCCCCTGTTTTTATTTATCCCTTTAATCTCTTTGCCATTAAAAATGCATCGCTGGGGGCTCGGGGAGGGCGATCCATTAGGGGGGAATGGGCTCCCACAGTGCACACAGAGGTGAGCCTGTGGGATTCCCAATGTCCTGGGGGCTCACACCGGGGCCAGCCCCAGAGCTGTAAATCAGGAGTAACAGGGTGCTCCCTGCCACCAGCCTTGGGGCAGGATCCCCAGCTTGGCCCAGGAGCTGTGACCCTGTGGAGCCTCTCTGAACGCCCCAGACACATCCTGGTTCCTGCTGGAATTACTGTTAATCCAGGTGAAAGCACTTCTGGGAAGGGGCTTGGGCTGAGCATCCTCCCCGTCGAGGCAAGGGGGAGTGAAACATTCATCAAACCCAACATGAAATATCAGGGCATGAGACGTGGAGAGGGGGATAAAAGCTCTGGGATCCATGGGACCTGTAGCAGGATCCACAGCTGGAGTGGGGTGGGGAATGTGGGAGCTGCTGGGAAGGAGCCAGGTCCCAGTGCCCCAAAGTTTAGGGATGCTCCAGCCCCCAGAGTCTGGGGGTCACAGCCCCAAAAACCAGTGCCCACCTCCCGTGCCAGGAGGACTCAGCAGCACCCACGGGTGCTCCCAGGGCCCCACCCCATCACCCTCCAGCCCAGCATCTCCAGGAGCCCCCAGAGCCCAGAGCACTTCAGAAATCCCAGTTTTATTTCAGATCGGAAACAACCAACCAGGAAGAACAAAAAAAAAAAAAAACAAACCAAAAAAAAACCAAAACCAGAAACAAAAAAACAAAACCACCACCCCAAAAACCCCAAAAACTCCAAAGAATGAGAAACGGCCCCAAATCCGAACCAGTCCGTGCCCAGGTGGGTGCTACATACAGGCTGGGGGTTCCAGGGCGTGCGGGGCTCCCCGGCCTGGGGTGGCTCCGGCTCTTCCCAAGGGGGGTCGGCTCAAAGTGCATCAAGCAGGAGGTCAGGAATGTCCCCGCACCGGGGCACGGGGACAGGGAGGGGCTCTGGGGGGTGGAATCCAGCCCTTGGCAGCCAAGTCCATGCAAACGCTCCCGGCTCTAGGAACCATCTCAGGCGCGTGTATTGCTTAGGGGATGATTTGGTTTATCCTAAATACGAGCTCTAACGCTAGAGCGGAGAATCCGACGGGATCCGCCGCGGGAGGGGGCTCACGGGGCTCCATGCACGTCGCATGCACTCACGGGTCGGATTGTGTCTGGCGAGGGGGGGTCGCTGTGTCGGTGTCGGTGCCGAAGTCTCCGTGCTCTGCCCCGGCACGGCGGGGCCCCGGCGCGGCTCTGTCCCCTCGGCCGCCCCCCGCCCGGGCGGGGGTCACGTCTCTGGGCCACAGATGGATGGACATAGAGATATTTATAGATATTTATAGGTGTCTCCTCCTCGCTGTCGCTGTCGCTGTCGCTGCGGGCCCCCGGCGGCGGGGCTGCCCCGTTACTTCATCCCGCTGCGCAGCACCTGGTTGGCGGCGATGAGCATCACGCTGATGATGAAGGCGATGGCGAAGGCGCAGATGAGGCTCTTCCGCACGCAGGTCTGGCGGATCTGCTGGCTGGAGCAGGCTGGGGGTGGGACAAACAGCGCGTTACCCCATCCCAAATACACTCTCCTGTACTCGGGGTAACCCCGTGGTTTGGCAGCCCCGTGCGGGGTTGGCATGGCACTCACTCTCCACGTCCACGGGGCACTCCTCGGCCGTGCCCATGTGGCTCTCCTCCTCCGTCATGATGATGTTCTCGATGTCCTTCATGGACAGGTGCTCGCAGAAGGTGTCGTACAGCAGCCGCTTCAGCTCGTCCACCGTCAGCTTCTGCATGTCACACTGCGGGGACAGGGGGCTCGGGGTGACCCCAGGACTGGCAGCACAGGGGGCTCCAGGGTCCCCCAGAACCTTTGGGTGTGGTGGTTTGGGTGGATCACCCTGGAATTGGCTGGGAAAGGCCTGGTGTCCTGGTGAGGGGCACACAGAGGGTGCTGGCACCAAATGTGGCCTGTTCATGACAGGGGCACAGGGGGTGCACCCTGACACTGATCCTGAACCTCATCCTCATCCTGACCCCAGTCCTGACCTTGAACTCAATCCTGACCCTGAACCTGTTCCTGACCCCAGTCCTGACCCTGGCCTCACCATTAAACCTGATCCCAGCCCTCATCCTACCCCTGACTCCAACCCAAACCCTGATCCTAAACCCAGCCCTAACCCTGACCCTTAAACCATTGCTGACCTTGACCCTGACCCCAAGGATTATACTAACCCTAAACTGGAGCCTGAGCCTGAGCTTGACCCTAACCCTAATCTTAAACCTAGTCCTGACTCTTAAACCAACCCTAACCTCATCCTTGACCCAGAGCCTGACTTTCACCCTCAGCCCATCCCCAATTCCAGCCTTGACCCTCATTCTATCCCTGATCCCAACCCCAACCTTGGCCCTGACCCTGAGCCTTCCCTGGTGCAGGTTCTGGGGTGATGCCCCAGGAGGGGACAGGGATGTCCCTACCATCCCAAGGGGACAGGGTGTCCCTGCCTTCCCTTGGGGACAGGGATGTCCCTGCCTTCCCTTGGGGACAGGGGTGTCCCTACCATCCTGTGGGGGACACTGATGTCCCTGCCTTCCCTTGGGGACAGGGGTGTCCCTGCCTTCCCTTGGGGACAGGGGTGTCCCTACCATCCCATGGGGACAGGGTGTCCCTACCTTCCAGAAGACGGTGTCGAAGTCGGTGCCGTGGAACTTCTCTGGGATGCCCGAGGTGGAGAGCTTGGGCCCCAGCAATGTCACAAACTCCTCAAAGTCCACCTGCCCATCACCTGCGGGACACAGGGCTGGTTGTCACCCCCTGCCTGGCCATGGGGCACATGGGAGGCTCCCCCTCCCAGAAGGGGCCCCATGGGTGGTCACAGATCCCCAAAACCAGTTGGAGACCTCAAGATCAAATGGGAACCTCGAGCAAATTTAGGGAACTTCCAACTTCAGCCAGCATGCTCAGCATTGGATGGGGTCCCCAGTGCCAGCCAGGACCCCAGGGCCCACTGTGGACACCCTAATACCACCTAGTCCCCCAAAAATGTGATCTGGAACCCCAGTGCTGGCTGGGGAAAACAAACATCATCCAGGACATGAACATGGATGGACCCCAATTCCAGCTGGGACCTCAATGCCATCTGGAGACCTTCCAGGGCTAACTGGGGACCACAAATGTTGGCTGGGGACCCCCAAAACCAACCAGGGGCTCCAACACTGGGTGGGGACATCCAACAAAGACTGGTGTCCCCAACACCAGCCAGGATGGCAACACTGTCTGGGGTCCCTGGTGCTGGCTGGGACTCTCACTGCGAGGTACAGCAACATCTGGGGACCCCCAGTGCCATTTGAGCCCCCTTCCAATGAGATTTGGGGACACCCAGTGTCACCTGCAGCCCCCAGTACTGACTGGGGAGGCCAAACAATGTCCAGGACTCTGAACCACAATTGGACCCCAATTCCAGCAGGGACCCCAATTCCAGCAGGGACCCGGTGGTGGCTGTGGCCCTGGTGGTGGCTGTGACCCTGGTGGTGGCTGTGACCCTGGGGGTGCCTGGTGGCCGTTCTGGCCGTGTCCCCTGGCACGGGGGGACGCTGGCATGGGGCTGTCAGGGCAGCACTAACGATGAGTAATGAGGGGAGCGGAGCCTTGGCAGCGCTGCCGGAAAGGCTTTTAAATGGGGGAAAAAAGGAAAAGCAATAAATTAAGGAGCTCTTTCAGGTCCCTGTGGGTGAGGGAGGGGTGGGGACAGGGTCACAGGACAGGTGGCAGTCAGTGCTGGAGGGTGATGGGTGCTGAGGACGCGACCCAGGGTGCAGCATCCAGCCTTGGCAGCACAGTCCCAGCAGGTTTGGTGATCCCACAAACATCCAGGATCCTTAAACCATCCCAAACAAAGCTGCAGTGGCAATGATGATGATGATGACGATGATGGTGGTGATGATGATGATGGATGAGGGGGAGGCTCCAGCGGGAGGCAGAGCCTGGGTCAGTCCCATCCCACATCCCGTGTCGCGTCCAGCACGTGGGGTGGAAATACGGGAGAATTTTGTGTTTCACCCATCTGGGGGTCCCATCCCCATCCCCAGCCCGGGTTTGGGGGTCCTACCGTCCATGTCGAGGCGCTGGATGATGACCTCCAGCTCCACCTCGTTGGGCATGTACCCCAGGGAGCGCATGGCCGTGCCCAGCTCCTGCTTGGAGATGAAGCCGTTGCCATCGCGGTCGAACACCTTGAAGGCTTCGCGGATCTCTGTGGGGCAGCAGCGATGGGTCGGGCTGAGCTTCCCCCTCCAGCCCCACAGAACCCCTGTGGGGGTCCCACCTGCCCCCTGGCCAGCGTGGAGCCCCCAGCCTCCCCAGCAGAGTCCCACCTGCCCCACAGACCCCAAATATTCGCCCCAATTCCAGTCACCGCGAGCACCCTGCCCCTGCTACTGCTGCAGCCAAAACGCGGCGTTCTGCCCTAAACCCGCGGAGTTCTGCCCTAAAACCACGGAGTTCTGCCCTAAAACCACGGCGTTCTGCCCTAAAACCATGGCGTTCTGCCCTAAAACCCGCATCCCTGGGTGTGCCTGAGGCTGGGGTGCCACCAGGTGGGCACTGCCACAGGGGCATCCAGCCGAGAGCATCCCTGAGGATCCACGGGGACTGTCCCCATCCCAGGGTCTCAGGGTGGGATTGTGCCCCATCCCATGGTCTTGGGGTGGGGGTCTGTGCCCCCATCCTGGGGTCCAGGGGTGGGTACTGGAGCTGTGCCACACTTCACCCAAAAAAATCCCGAATCTTGACGAAATTGCTGCAGTGCTCAGCCCTGTCTGGTGCAGAGGAGATGGAAGTGGGGGGTTTGGGATTTCTGGCTCAAAAGGAACCCCTGGGATGTGGGGGAAGATCCCTGCAGGGTGGCAGGGAGAGGCTGCAGGGAAACTGAGGCATAGTCTGTGTCCTTTGACTCCACCTCACCTCCCGCTGCCCTCAGGACTCTGCTCCCTTTTGGGGCAGTTTCTGGCTTTTTGATGCCACCTGATGTGCGAAGCTGGAACCAGGCTGGTGGGAAAGGATCAGGGAATTTGTGCTGGGGGACACTGGGAAGCCAGGCCAGGACGTTGGTGCCTGTTCCTGCTCCATGTGGCTGCCAGGGGCACTGGTGCTGGAGGATCCAAGCAGGAGAAATGGGCTGTGAACTTTGGGTTTGGGGTAAAAAACCCCATATTGGGTGACAGTAGTGACCCCAAGTGCTCGGGAACATCCCAGCCTGGATGGTGCCACATCAGTGACGTCTTCAGGGTGTTTTGGGGGAGTTCTGTGGGATTTTGGCCTGCCTGAGCTTCTCCATGGCCAGTGTCCCTGCCTGGGCAGGGAGATCCTCCCTGTGCTCCTGAGGGGCCTCACTACACCCCAGGCACCCCCAAAATTCATCCTTCAAGGGTGCCCATCCCAAAAACTCCAGGGTGGCTCCTATCAGATGGCTCAGGGTGTTGGGGGACAGGCAAGGACAGGGTGGGGTCCTGGCTCCCCACTGAGCACCCCCTGCCCCAGCTGTGTCCTGAGTCTGCTCAGCCCAGTGTGAAGCCGTGTCAGGATGTCACCGGTGTCCCCAAGCCACGGGGACAGGAGGAGGTGGCACCTTGTGGCGTCCCCCTGTGGCTCCCAGCACTGCCATCGGTCCCCAATGCCACAGGTGGGTGCTGAGGGAGGGGGGGACACAACACCAGGGGCTGGGTGAGCTGGGACAGCAGCCCAGGGACACCAGGAGTGGCACAGGGACACCAGGGAGGGGTGTGAGCACACACAGACACACGGACACATGGACAGACACATGGACAGACACACAGACAGACACACTGGCAGAGAGACACACAGACACGCAGACAGACACACATATGGACACACGGATACACAGACGGACACACAGACACAGCTGCAGTGCTTGCACACACCCCACTGCAGTGAGACTGGGACACCC
>JAHXMQ010000146.1:1297551-1313510 GCA_020466415.1 Ammodramus savannarum pratensis
TGAAATGGGGATGAGGATGGGACAGGGATCCCTCACAGGAATGGGGAGGGATGGATATGGATGGAGATAGGATGGGGATGGAATTGGAGATGGGATGGGAACGTCCCAAAGCCATGGGAGAGCTGTCAGGGCTGAGGAAATGGCTGCGGATGGGACAAACCTGTGCTGGGTGCTCTCAAACCCCTCGGGACAACCCCAGGGACCTCCTGGCAGCCTGAGGGGGCTGGGATGGGGATCGGCCCCACAGCGCCCTCCGGACACTCCCATCACAGCCCCGGGCACCGGAGGGGGCGGGAGCGCCCCGGGGGTGTCGCTGTGACATTTTAGAGTCGCTGGCACGGAGCCCTCAGAGGCGCCGGAGCCATCAATCTCCCGGGGCCGTGCTGTCAGGTGGGCATTTAGTGCAATGTTTCCTAAATGAACGCCTGATGGGAGAAGAGGGATGGCTGCGATGTTCCGAGCCACAAGGTTACCCCGGGCGGCGGCTGCCAGCTCCCGGTGCCCGCTGGAAACCCGGGAATGCAGCGAGGAGAGTCAGGATGTGGGGAGCGAATCCCACCCGTGACGGGAAACACGGGCACGGCTGCGGGCAGGGAGGGAAAGGGAATGGGAAAAGCTCGGAGAGCTCTGCTGAGTTTGGGTTCTGAAGGGGGGAAATAGCCGTGCCAGGGGAGGAGGCACGAATTCTGCTTAGGGGGAATTGTTCTTTATGGAAAAATGGCAGGAACCGAGATGAGGCTGCTCTCAGCGCCCTCCAAGGGGATGCAGCCCGGGATGCCGAGGGCAGCGGTGACTCCGCTGCTCCTGCCAGGAGATGGAGCAAGAAACAACGCGCAGAGATCGCAGTCAGAGACCCTCGGGCTCATTTACAGCATCGGAATCGCTGGAGAGCGCAGGGGGGGATGTGGCGTTTTCAGAAGGGAAGGTGGCGGCTCCTGGAGGGAGTTTTGTCTCCGGGACACCGGGCCTGGCTCTGCTCCCATCCCGCAGCTGGTGCAGAGAAACATCAGCTCCATCCCTCCAGGATGCTGTGACCTGTTGCAGTGGGATGCCCTGAGATCCAGAACCTGGTGGTGCCCAGTGCCAGAATGCCCAAATCTGGTGGTGTCTGGTGCCGGAATTCCAGGGCCTGGTGCTACCCCGTGCCAGGCTCCAGTGGTGCCCAGTGGCAGGATGGCCAGAAAGGGGCAGCAGGGACATCCCTGCAGGGCTGTGACAATGCCCAGTGTCCCTGTGGCCAAGCAGAAGGTGATGGCAGTGGGATTCCATCATTCCTGCTCCAGATCTGACCCCAGCACAGGGCCCCTGCCTGGTCCTGCAGCCCACCACGATCCCACACCCATCACAGCCCCACCAAAACCCCACACGGATCCAGGGATTCACCCTCTGCTCGCTGACAGCTGGAGCAGCTCCACATCCAATTGGTTACACAACAGATGGATGGATGATGGATGGATGGATGGATGGATGGATGGATGATGGATGGATGATGGATGGATGATGGATGGATGGATGGAGGGATGGATGGATGATGGATGGATGATGGATGGATGGATGGATGGATGGATGGATGGATGGATGGATGGTGGATGGATGGATGGATGCATGGATGGATGCATGGATGGATGCATGGATGGATGGATTTATGGAGATGGTGGGACAGCACCAGGCTGGTAGCTGAGGGGGAATGAGGTCCCCATGGCCTCAAGAGCAGGATCCAGCTGGCTGTGACCCCTGGGATCAGCGTTTTACCTCCTCAGCTGCCCTGAGCACCCCGGGGTGCCTGTGGGCAGGGCTGGGGTGTCCCTTGGGCTGCTCCCCCAATTCCCACCGGGATGGAGTGGTCAGAGTGTGACCCTGCAGAGCCACCTGCAGCCCTGGTCCCCCAGCTCCAGCCTGTCCTGGTGGTGGCCCATGGCCAGGTGTCGCAGTGCCACACTGTGCCCTCGTGCTCACACCCTGCCCTCACGCACACACCCCCAACACGTGCAGGAGCCCCCAGCCCTGCCTGTGTCCCTGTGTCCCCCTGTGTCGCCCTGTGTCCCTGTGTCCCTGTTTCCCCCTGTGTCCTGTGTCCCCCTGTGCCCACAGTGACCCCTCCCTTGTCCCCCAGGGCCCCCCAGGATGCAGGGGGACAGTGGGGGGACAGAGCAGCAGCCCCTGGGCTGCACAGCCAGGCCAGAGCCATCCCTGCCTCAGTTTCCCCATCCATCCCCTCTGCCCATTCTCAGCTCTTTTCCTGCAGGAGTTGCTGGCCCAGCTGTGCACGTTTTGGGTGGGCTCTGAACCAGCTCCCTGATGCCCCTCCAGGGCTGCTGACTCTGGAACTTGCCACCCACAGGTCACCCTCTGTCCCTTTCATCCCCAACTCTCGACATTTTATCCTATTTTTGAGAGTATTTAATGGTTTGGAAGTGCAATAATGTGAGTTGAGGAGACTTTGGGAGCCCAAAGTGAAGAACTGCTGCCAAAGCACTCAGGGGCTGCCTGGGATTGGCCAAATCCCCAATTTCCTTCCTCAGGAACCCATGGCTGGGGAAGGGGCTGGGAGAGGTACCTGGCAAAGGCTTTTGAAGGTTTCTTTTCCCCGAGCAAAGGCAGCTCACACCAACCCACACCCACAGCTCCTGTTGAGTTCAGTTTGCTAAAAAGGGAAAAAATCAGGGTGAAACTTCCTTTGGCAGGAGAGAAACGGTCTGGGGTGTGCCAGGGAGGGCGGGCAGGGAGGAGGCACCGGGCTGGGAGTGGGAGAGGCAACACTGGGGGTGTGCAAAACCCTGAGAGTGCAAAACCCTGAGAGTGCAAAATCCTGAGAGTGCAGGGCTGGGAGTGTGCAGGGCTGGAGTGTGCAGGGCTGGGGGTGTGCAGGGCTTTGTGCAGAGCCCCTGGGAGCAACAGGGACCCCTGTGCCAGAGGGGGATCCATGGATCCATCCTTGGCTCCACCCAGTGCATCCTCAGTGCATCCATCCCTACAAATCCATCCCTTCACATCCATCCCTGCACATCCCATCCCATCCCATCCCATCCCATCCCAACCCTGCACATCCATCCCTACAAATCCATCCCTGCACATCCCATCCCATTCCTGCACATCCATCCACATCCCTACAAATCCATCCCTGCACATCCAATCTCATCCCTCCACATCTCATCCCATCCCATCCATCCCTCTGCATCCATCCCTGCACATTCCAGCACATCCATCCCAGTGCATCCATCCCATCCCATCCCATCCCATCCCATCCCATCCCATCCCATCCCATCCATCCCCTGTGCATTCCCAGTTTCTCCCCCTGCCCTGTGCTGGGTAAATCTCTGGATCCATTTCAGGCAGTGCAGGTGTCACACCAGTGAATTCCTGTCACTGGAGCCATGAGGGAAACCAGGTCACGCTGCCCATCCCTCCCCGCTGCCTTCAGCCTCCCCAAAATCCCCCCGGGTATCCCACCGCCATCCCTGTGCCAAAACAAACCCCACCCACCCCTCAGCCCTGCTTAAAACAGCAAAAACCGCAAAAAATCCCGCAGCCCACCCGCGGGCCGAGCTCCGGTGAGAGCTCCGTGAATCCCCCTGGTTTCGCTGCCGGAGGGCGGAGGAAAAGCGAATCCACCGGGCCGGGAACAGCCCCGGGGCTCGGGGCTCGCTGCGCTGGGCCGGTTTCATCCGTGATTAATTAGAAAATTGAGGTCAATGCAGCACATGGTTTATTTATTGCAGGCAGTTCGGGATCAGGGATGGCAAACACGGGGCTCAGCCCCTCTGGGCACCCCAAACCCTTTTCCCCTCACAAAGAGCCCCGAGGGAGCGGGGCCAGCGGGGCCCGGAGGGATCCCGGCACTGCAGCGGCGCCTCCCGTTAATCCCGGCACCGCCAACTGCGGCAGCCGCGCTCCCAGCAGCTTTTCCCAAAGACAAAAAACAGCAAAGAAGCCTCGGCTCCCCTCGTAGTGCTGTGAATTTTTATTAAAACAGGAGAAAACAGTTATTCCTTCGGAGTACAACAGTCCAGGGAATGGGAAAGCGGCTGTGCCAGGCCACAGCCATGGGAGCTGCAGCCACGTGCGGGGAATCGATCCCGGGGTTAAATAAACAGCGGTGGGATGGGGGTCACTCCACACTGAGCCTCTGGGGGGCTGTGGGGCAGGGGAATTGGGGGTCCCGAGGGGATGTGAGGGATCCCCGGGGCAGCACCGGCTCTGGAAGAGGATTCCAGCCGGGAGGGGCCCAGGGTTCGGGACGGAGACAGGAAGGGAAGGTCAAGGCATCCCTGTTCCCCCGGGGGGGTCAGAGCAAGGCACCCGCGATGGGACAGGCGGGAGGGGCAGCCCGGGCCCAGCCCGGGACAGCGGCACCCCCGGGGCTCCGAGGGGCTGGGACACCCCGGGAGGCACGGAGAGCCCAGCCCGGAGCCCCGGGATCCCCCGGCCTGGAGCTGCCCAGGTTTGTCACAGTTTGCAGGAACAGTAAGGTTTCATTTGGTTGGCACTAGCTGTTCTCCCGCTCCCTGCTCCCAGCAGGGAGGAGGAGGAGGAGGAGCCCTTCCTCCCACCTCCTCTCCCCAGGGGAGCAGCCCAGCATCCCCCCAGCCCCAGGTCCCGGTCCTCCCGCTCCCTGCTCCTCTCCCGCCCCAGCGCGGCGTTCCTGATTTACAGCACTCCACTGGAACATGCTCGGGATCCTAATGGAGCTCCGGGCTCCGTGCGGGGCTCTGGGCCGGCCCGTGGGATTCCAGCCCGGCACCGGCGGCTCTGGGCCGGCCCGTGCGATTCCAGACCGGCACCGAGGGCTCCGGGCCGGCACACCGAGCTCCAGAGCCCAGCAGAAGCCAACGCCGAGCGGTGCCCGCCCCTCCCAGGGAGACCCTCGGGCACACTCTCTGCTGGCTGCCAGGCTGGGCAGGCACGGCCGCAGCCCCGACCCCGGCTCCAGGGAAAAGCCTGGAGGGCCGAGCCTGGAAGCAATGCTAGAAAAATAAAGAATAAAAGCTGGAAAACCCAGGAAAACAAAGTGTCAGGAGGAGGATGAACGGCTGCGAAGCTGGAGAACATCCCAGAGTCCGTGGGCAGCCGGCCCCGAGTCCGTGGGTGTCGGGGCTGGAGCGGCGGCGGCTCGGGGCGATCCCGGCTCCCGGCGGGCGGAGCAGCAGCGGCGGCGCCGGCGGTGCCTCCCTAGAGCTCCTCGAAGAACGCCACCCGGGACTTGGTGCTCTGCAGGGTGAGCTGCAAGAGAGCAGAGCAGGATCATGGGGCAGCTCCGGCTCCCACAGCGCTCCCAGCACGGAGCTGTGCCCGGATCCCTCTGGAAACGCCGGGAATGTGGAAACCCGGGGGGTGCAGAAGCCGGGGGTCGTGCAGCCCCCACCACAGCAAGCACAGCCCGAGGGAAAGCAGGGACAGAGATTCCATCGAGGTCACTGGCACGGCTGAGGCTTCCAGGACTGGAATACAGGGGAGGCTGGATCCAAGGAGCCAGTCCTGGGGCCCTGACAAGGAAAACATTGAGGGATCTTGGGAAGCTGGAGGAGAAACCCCTCAGTGAGCTGGAGGAGAGCCCACAACTCCAACAGCCACCAGACACGTGTCCCCTCTGTCCCCAAACAGGGCCATCCTCTCTGTGCTCACATCCAGCCCCATCCCACCACGAGTGATCCATGCAGCCACCCTGGGATCTCATCCCACCCCACCCCACTCCATCCACCCTGCACAGGACACCCTCACTGCCAGGGCTGTCCTGGCAGGCTCTGCAGGACTCAGAAACCCCTGGAAACCCCTGGGAACCCTTGGAAACCTTTGGAAACCCTTGGAATCCTTTCCACAGCCATCCCACAAACAACACCCCACGGAGCAGCCTGAGCCCACTTGCTGAGGGGCCAAAGAAGATAAAAGAATCCTCAGTGGTGAGGAAGAAATCCCAGGATTTACAGCCAGCCACCCAATGGAGTGCAGCAGCACAAGTGCCACCTTCCAGCAGCTGCTGGATCACCAGGAGTTTGCCAGAGCACGGGCTGATTGCCAGGGCTCTGTTTCAGCTGGATTAAGCACGGTGCCTTCCTGGGAATGCCGGTTTTGCTGGAACAGAAACCCTGGGATCACCTTACAGTGAGTTAAACCCCTCAGTGGAGCAGTCAGGTGCTTCTCCCCCATGGCTCTTCCTCAGTAATTCCCTCTCAGCTCTAATACCAGTCAGAAAAAAAAAATCTGTATTGCAGAGGAAATTTCGACAGGGGCTTCATAATCTTTTCTGGCAGCAGCTTCTGGGCCAGGGCTGGCTCTGCTGCTCCTCCTCAGCATCCCCCTGGCTGCTGCAGCATCCCCTCCAGAGCTGGCTGAAGGAGGGTGAGGTGGGACAGGGATTCTGTGTGATACAGGCTGTGGTTTTCCTCTCTGAGGCTGGAGAGGGAAAATAAAAAGGAGCAGAGAGGCCCAGGCTGCTGCCAGACCCACTGCTGGGGCCACCTGACAGGAATCCCATTCCTGGAAGTGTTCCAGGGCCTAAAGGGCTCCAAAACAGCTGGAGAAGGACTTGGGACAAGGCCTGGAGCAACAGGGTAAGGGGGAATGGCTCCCACTGCCAGAGGGCAGGGATGGATGGGATATTGGGAATTGGGAATTGTTCCCTGGCAGGGTGGGCAGGCCCTGGCACAGGGTGCCCAGAGCAGCTGGGGCTGCCCCTGGATCCCTGGCAGTGCCCAAGGCCAGGCTGGACATTGAGGCTGGGACAGTGGGAGGTGTCCCTGCCATGCAGGGGTGGAATGGGATGAGCTTGAAGGGCCCTCCCAACACAAACCATTCCATGATTCCATTATCTACCTGCCATCCACCTCCCTCCCAAGGCTGTGCCTCCAAATCCATCCCCTCTGCAGCCTGGCTGGGGAACCAGAGCCTGGCACCCCCCAGCCCACAGGAGCTCCCTCCTTCCCAGCAGAGTGAAGGGAGTTCCCTGTGGATCACCCTGGCAAAGCTGCAGCTGCTGATGGAGCACAGGAAGATGTTCCCCTCAGGCTTACCAAGGAATCCAACTGCTCCAAGCCTGGCTCTCTGCTGAAGCTGCACACTGCTCTCCATTAACCCCCCACGTGTTTTGGGGGTCCTGGGGTACCCCTGAGGGCGGCCTGAGCCCAAAGCTGTGCCTGTCTCAGGCTGGAGGTTTGCAAGCAGGAGGAGGCAGAGCTCCAGCAGAGCTCTGGAGCATCCAGCACAGGCACAGGGGGCAGGGAGAGATGCAGCCCTGCTCCTCTGCCTTCATCCACAGCATCCAAAGGCTCCTAGAGAGCCTCAGTGGAACCTTTTTAACCCATCCAGGGAGTGTGAGGCATGGGAAGAGCAGCCATACAGGGAGTCAGAGCAAAGGTGGGTCTGCAGGAGATGGGACCCCATGGAGAGGAGGGAGCACAGAGTTCCCAAGAGGGCTGTGCCCTGTGGCTCACTGGCTCCCAGCAGTGCCCAGATTTTGCCACCTGAAAGGCAAACACCATAGGGATTCCTCCTGGCAGGGTGGGCAGGCCCTGGCACAGGGTGCCCAGAGCAGCTGTGGCTGCCCCTGGATCCCTGGCAGTGCCCAAGGACGGGGCTGGGAGCAGCCTGGGACAGTGGGAGGTGTCCCTGCCCATAGCAGGGGTGGGACAGGAGAAGTTTTAAGTACTCTTCCAACGAGGACCAGGACCAGGATCAGGGCTGCCCAGCAGCTCCAGGCAGCTGCCTCCTCACATCTGACTGCTCCAGAACCACCTGAGAGGAAATCAGGGCTGCTCCTCACTGCTCCCTGACTCTCCACTGCCCATGCCAGGGGGGAAAACTGCCCCCAGCCCTTTTTCCTTCTTCTGTTGTTTGCCTCACTGTAGAGCACAGGCAGGGCTATCCTTGGCAGCACCACACACACCAGTCCTGGGGATGCACTGGGGCCACCCTGACTCATCCCAGGGGGTGCTGGTGGGCACAGGGAGCTCTCTGCAGGGAACCCCCACTCCCTCAACTGCTCTTCCTTTCTTTTCTGCACTGGGATGTGAAAGCAAAGGGGAGAGCACCACCCTGTGCTGGCCTCTCCATCATCTGTTGGGGGGAAAGCCTCCAACACCTCCAAAATCTCTCTGCAGTCTCCACATCCCCTTCTGGCCAGGCGAGGAGAAATAAATATCCCTCCCCGTAGCGTAACGCTGTGCAGGGTGATTAAGAGGGAGTTACATCCTCGTCAGTGCGGAGAAAAGGAAAAAAAAATTGATTTACAAGCAGTATTATGATAATCTCCTTCCTGCAGGAGGGAGGGTGGGCTCCCCATGCTCTACCAGAGCCATCAAGGAAAATTTAGAGGGAGAGAGAGGCAGCACAATTAAGCGGCCTGAGCTCAGAATGAATCAAGATCTCAGGAAGGGGAGAGAGGGAAGAGTCCTGCTCCTGCATTCCTGCACTGGGGCTCCTCTGAGCCTGCTGCTACCCAGGGCTGCTGGACTGATTTGATTTAGGCAACACAAACAAACCAAAGCAGCCCAGTAAGTGCCTGGCAGGCACAGGGAGTTTGGAGCAGGTAACCCAATAACTGCAGGCACAGCAAACCCAACCCAGGGCTCCTGTGAGCCCCAGAGTGGGGCCATCCCCTGCAACAGGAAGGGGCTGCAGCTCACACCAATCTGCCCCCTGGTTTCCCCCAGTAGGGAGAGGTTTAAGATGTCCCATTTCCTTGTTTACCCTGCAGTAAGAGGAGAGGGGGACCTGTGCCACCCTCACCCTGTGTGATGCCAAGATGTTTTCCTGCTGCTGGGAAGATCTACAGTCCTTGCTAATCACCACCCAGTGCTCCACACACTAAATCCTCTTTACTCCCCACTGGTGCCTTTCCCCATCCCTGCCCACTCCCCACCGGCCAGGTGGACCTCTCAATTCCCACTTTTTGAACCCAAAGCCTATTTTCCTGTGATTCTTCCCGTTTCCCTCCCTCTCCTCTCTCCCTCCCACGCTGCCGTTTATTCTCTCCCCAGCACAACTGTCCCCCAGCCCCCGACGCTTTGATGAGCCCATTTGAAAGGAGAAGATGACGCTCCATGTGAAGGAAACGCTTTTCAAAGGCTGCCACAGAAATAGCTGATAGGCCTGACGTTTCCTACTTTCCTCTTGCTCCTTGTAAACAAGGAAAAGAGGCTGCTGTGTCCCAGTTTAACTGCCTGGGAGTTTCACTTCCCAGCTCCGAGGAGAGGCGGGAGGAAAAGGAACCTGGAAGGGATGTGGTCTGGCACACGTGGGGGTGTGTGGGCAAGAGCCACGTGGGATGAGCCTCTGTCTCCTTCTGCATTTGGAAAATGTGAATCCCAGAGCTGCTCTGCCCACTGGGTGTCTCCTGGCTCCCACCTGCACCCAGCCAGGTGCCAGGCTGAGTGAGAAGCTGGCAGCCTCACTCATCCTGTCCAACTTCACAGCTCTCAAGGAAATGGGAAATGCCAGCACTGCTGCTCCTGGGAAGTCCCTTGCTGGTGGTGTGCCCGTTCTGCCTTCCCTTTCCAGCTGGGATTGGGTTACACAGCCCTGCAGGAGACTGAGGAGCCTCATCCCTGTCCCACATCCACAGGGAAGGATGGCAGCTCTGTCCCACCAGGCTCCCTCCTTTTGTCCTGCCCACAGCATTCCTTGTGCTGGTCCCTGCTCTCTGCAAGGGGCACATCCTCCTTCTCCCAGCAATCTACTGGGGCAGGACAGACCTGATCCAGGGAATCTGCAGCTCCAGAAGGGAGAGATGAGGAAGGGAGTGCCAGGAGGTGACAGGGACCCCACAGGAACTGTGAAGTCCTCAAGGGACACGTTTCATTGATCCCTAGCACACTGCTTGCCTGGTGCAGGTGGAAAATAGAGAAAGCATCTGCCCCAGGGCCAGCCTCCCAAAATCCTTCCACCTGTCCAGATGATGAAGGAGCCTTGTGACATGTGGGGGTGGCACATGCTGTCTGCATGATGAGACACTCAGGCAGCAGTGCCATCATCAGCCACCAGTGTCCTCACAAGGACACACCACAGCCAATCCCAAAGGTGGCAGGAGGGAAGGCAAGGCTGCACAAGTCCCTGTGGCTCTGCCCCACTCACCCTTCTGTGCTTCCAGCTGGGAACTGTTCATTGGCTAAATACAAATGGGGACCTTAAAGCCCACCCAGTGCCACCCCCTGCCACAGTCAGGGACACCTCCCACTGTCCCAGGCTGCTCCAGCCCCAATGCCCAGCCTGGCCTTGGGCACTGCCAGGGATCCAGGGGCAGCCACAGCTGCTCTGGGCACCCTGTGCCAGGGTCTCTCCACCCTCACAGCCAGGAATTCCTGCCCAATATCCCATCCATCCCTGCCCTTTGGCACTGGGAGCCATTCCCTGTGTCCTGTCCCTCCATCCCTTGTCCCTCTCCAGCTCTCCTTTAGGCACTATGAGGGGCTCTAAGGTCCCCCTGGAGCCTTCTCCAGCCTGAACACCTCCAGCTCGGATCTCCAAGTGTCTCCACAATGACCATTATCCAAGCCAAGGGCAACACTGCACTGCATCCAGGATCAGAGCCAGGGAAGGAGCCAGCAGGATCCCCAGGGCCCCAAAAGTGATGCTCTGGGATTGAGCTGAAGCCCTGGAGAAGCTGCTCTCAGCCACGTGAGAGCCTGGCAGGAGAGGCTGAGGCTGCCTGTGGAAGGACCAGAGGCTCAAGCACAAAGCTGCTTGTCTGGGAACAGGCGTGGAGATTTGCTCCTTGCCTGGATACTTCAAAGGGCTTAAATCCCAGTAAATAAGCATGACTGTGCAAGAAGAAAGCAAGTGGAATCAAAGACCTGATTGTGTTTTAGCAGCCTGTCCTGGGAGCTTTCCTGCAGCGGAGGAGATGAGGAAGAAGTGGGTTTTTCACCCTTTACCACAGACTAAGTGACAAACCCTCCTGAATCGGAGCCAGCTGGAGCCACAGCACCAGCCCACGGCAGGGAGCTACGGAGAAGGGAGAGCAGCTTCCAGATGAGGTGTCTGTGCTGTGCCCACAGAGCTCATAAAAAGGGATTAGCATGTTAACCACGTAATTAAACATGAAAAACTTCGCAGGCGCCTTCAAAGGCAGCACCAAAGCCCAGAGGTCACACTGCAGCGCTCGCTGTGCAGATGCTTTAATTATGGGGGCTCCTCCTGGGCACTGCAGCTCTCCCAGCTGCTGCAAGAGTCTTCCCACAAACTGCCAGGGCTTCATTTCACCTCCTTGTGCTGTGGCCACAAGCAGATTTCACCCCAAATTTCACAGAGCTCTTCAAGACAGGTGGGATGGGATAGTGCATTTCATCCACAGCCAGTTTGTCTGAGATATCCAACACCTCCCCCAAGGTGGCCCAGACCTGCAGGGTCACCCATTTTAGCCTCCTCCCCATGGAACTGTCTAACAATGAGAGCAGCCTGTTTTGGGAACACCTGCAGCTCCTCAGAGCTGGCACAAACCCCAAACTCCAGGGATTTACAGCCCCTGGAATGGCTGTGCAGTGAAGAACAGCACAGCCTTGTGCTGAGTTCTCCTGGGAAAAACAACCTCCTGTCTCTGCTCCTGAGCTCCAGAGGTGCTGGGGAATTGCTCTATCTTTTCCAAAAGCATTTCCCACCAGTTCTGCCATCTGAGTGTGGCATCCCAGTACTTCCCTGAGTGCCACTGACTCCAAGCTCCCAAAACCCTGTGGCTGTGCAAGAACTCTGCCCCAGGGCAGAGCAGGAAAGCTTCCCCAAACTCACCCTCCCGAAGGAGGGAGTGGATGCTCAGCACATCCAGCCTGCAGATTGAGGGCAAATCCTTGGAGGAAAGCAGGCTCCAGGAATAAGAGATGTGGCATTAACAGAGCAGGACCCCCTGGGCAGGAGGTGGTGAGGGACAGGCACAGGCAGTGCAGGGAGAAGGACAACTCCTGTCCCCAGGTGTGCTGGTGACCTTCCCCTGGCACAGAGCCACCTGCAGACACCAGCTGTCCTCAATCCTCTGCTTTACCTTCCTGGGACACTTCTCCAACAGGCAGAGCATCCTCGTGCTGCTTGGCTCCGAGATGGAGCTGTGCATTTTTAGCCCGTTTTGACAGTGCTGGCAGCAGAGATTATTGGTTTAGCTGTTTGTTTGGGGTATTTTTTTAACATCCTGAATTTCTTTCTGCAACAAACAAGGGGGGAAGGTGCTGGTTTACTTCATTAAAGCAATCTTCAAAGGCTGCCCTGCACCTCCGATAGATTCCCAACCACCGGTGCAAAAACAGGCGTGCTGAATTATTAAAGTGCCTCTACCTGAACTCCCCCTCTGAGGTTGCCAACACAATTTCTGCCAAGAAAGCTTCCCAGCACGGAGGATCAGGTGTAGGAACAAGTGCAGAGAGGCTGGGGGTGCTCCTGAGGGAGGGAGAGCCAGGCTGGACGGGTGACCACGGGCAGCCGGTGCCGCTGGAGCGCAGGCAAGCTCATGCACGGGTTAGTGCCACAGCCAGACCCCAGCACCCCACGCAGAGTACCTTGGAATAACCTACTTGCAATTCTCAAATGCAGATAGGTCTTCTGCCCTGGGCTTGAGGCTAAACCAGCAAAATAAAAGGAACAACAAATAATAATAATAATCCCCGTGTGTGTGATACGAGGGCAGGGGATCTGTGGGATCTTAGGGCTTGCCTGGAGCAACCAGCAGCTTCCAGGTGAGGCAGAGGGTTGGTGCCATTGAAGTATTGCTGGAATGATATCCCATTCCCAGTGCCCTGTGTTTCCTTGCCTTCTCCACAGCTAAGACAAAAGCCCTGCTGACCTCCCTGAGCAGAGCAGGCTGTAATTTCCCTCTGATGTCTCCACTAATAGTCTATTATTTGGGAACCTTTGCTCCGTGCTGAGATGCAGCAGCCGGGCAGCCCCCGCTGCCTCCGGAAGGGAGGGGACAGGACAAGGCTCCATCTTCAAAGGAGGCAAAGTGACAGCACTGTGACAAGCCCTGACAGACACGGTAATGATGGCCCAGCCACCCTCTTTAAGGGAGACAAATGGGACCATCAGCTCTCTATGAACTCCTCTCTGTCAGAAGTGAAAATTTAGCAGTTTTTGTTTAAACCAAGGACTTGGAACACAGAGACAAATCCTTCCCAAACCTACTGGGAGCAGAAACGCCTCCAGATTCTACAATGACAAAAGGGGTTGTGAAGATTTTTATTTTCTCTGCTCTAGTGTGACAGGAACCTGAATAGCTCCAGGCCAGCACAGGGAAACTGGCGAGTGAGCCCCGCTAGATTCATTTCCCTGCCCCAATTCAGTGATCACAAACTCCCAGCCACCAAAGTCAGCAAGAACTGATATTCCCAAATCCTTCCAGACATAACTTCTGGCTGGGAGTAGTAAAGAGAGTAGAAATTGTTTTTCAAGCCTGCAGTTGTTACCACAGCCTGGATTTCCACATCGCTCCCGAGGACAGCTGCCAGCAGAAAGCCAGCCAGGAAAAGCCTTTGCAGGGCAAAAAGCCTTTGCAGGTGAGTGGGGCTGACCACCACCATCCAAATCCACCATGGATGTGCCTCCAGCCCCTCGTTACAGAGCCCAGCACTGAGGCAAAGGAAGAAGATGGGATGTAGAAGATTTTTGGCTCAATTTTTGGCTGAAGTTCCTCAGGTCAGCCCCACTGCAGGAGGCAAGTGGCTCCATGGAGCAGAGGTCTCACACCCCCTGCCAGCAAAGGCTTTGCTGTTAGTGACTGAAGCTGCACTACAGGTTTCTCTAGAGAGATTAAAAGAGAGGAAGAGCTTTTGGCTTTTTCCACTGAGAGCTCCTAAGCCAGGAGTATTTCTGCCCTCATTATTCACCAGACAAGCTCAGTGTTCATACAGAACAGCTGCAATAGGCAGAGAGGGCTTTTCCTGTTCACTGGGGATGCAGAGCCCTTCCAGCAACATCCTTGTACAGCTTTTAAGGTTCAGAAAGACCTTCAGCCCTGGAGACCCTCACACCCCTTCCCACAGCACTGGAGAGCCCAGGCTGGCTCAGGACACCAGGACCCCCAGAAGCTGCAATTCTCCGATCAAAGCTAAGCAGCTGGGGAAGAAATCCTAGATCAAATAATTTTATTATCAAAAGCAAGACGATTTTAGGGTTCTTTTTAAAGGGTTTTATCAGGGGGGATACAAACTGGGGCCTCCTGATACCTTTTTAATAGTGTTGTGCTTGCTGTTGCCCCGGCTGGAGTTCTCATTGTGCAAAATATCCAGAGCTGTCTCCCTCTCCTTGAGCTTCAGTGCCTCAATTTCTGTCTTCAGCTCATTGAGCTGCTCCTGCAGGTGCTTGCTCCTCTCCATGTACTCCACCCTAAAACACACACACAGAACACCCTGGGTTAGCACTGACCAGCTGCACCTGCTGATGTGACACCTGATAACAGAATTATAACAGAATTATAACAGGAACAGCTTTTCTTCATTATTTTTAGCGTGTGGAACTGATGATATCAGTTTATAGCACACAGTGAGCTACTCAGAGCAATTATTTGTTCCTTATTAAAGGGGACCCAGACAGCCAACCCAGCAATAAAAGTGTAAGTTATATTATTATTATACAAAATTAAACCCAAGCTGGGTGGTATTTTTAAGTCTCCCAATTTGCAAGTGAAGCTGACAGAGGTTTACACCACACAGTGGTTTAAGCAGCTACTTAGGAGAGCTCTACACCCCTGCACCCATTCCCAAAGCTGCTCCACAACCCAAATCCACAAATCTTTCCATGAGGAAGGACCCTGATGTAGTGACTTGTCATGTTTTAGAGGGATTTAGCTCACAAACTGTGTGGGAGCAAGTGCTGTCCCCAAAATATCAGGGATCTTGTGGACACAGAGCACCCCTGGCAGAAAGTCTCCCCAAAAAAAAGCAAGAAAGGGAAAAAATCAACCCCCAAAGCCAGCCATTCCCAGGACTCGTCCTGAACTGCCTTCCACAATGAAAAATCAACTGGAAAAATCACCCCATGAGTTTTGTAGCTGTGATTAATCCCCTGAGCCAGGTCAGAGGGCCAGCAGGGTAACAGGAACCCTTTCCAGTGCCAAAATTTGTAGAGAGGTTTATCCCAGCACCCACAGAAAGAGAACAGCCCCAGAGAAGACAAGAAAAGCATCCTATTGCTCTCAGCATTTGGCAGAGGCAGCTCTCCCTGCTCAGGAGAGCAGGATGACCTAGATAGCAACCTGGGTACAGAACCAGGAATTATCCTGTTATTTTCAGCTTCTATCTTTTTCCTTCTGGCTTTGGGAAAAGTTTTCAGAAGTTCTTAATCTGTCTCTAGGTCTGTGATTTCATACACAGGAAAGGGCACTGAGCAGAGGCAAAGCAAAGCAGCCTCTGGGATCCAGGGGTGTCAGGGCAGCCTCGGGAAGCTTTGGCCAGAGTGGATGACAGAGCCATTGTGGCTTTGATCTATGACCCAATCGATGAACAAAGCACATCATTACTACAGAGATTAAAATCTGATCTGCTTTGATTTCTGCTCAATTGGTAATTTTGAAGGCTACACTTACACCCTCAGGAAAACACAAGATCAAAGCTCATAATCACATCCAAACTTGCTGGCGAACACTTTTTATCCAGGAATGTGACACAAATGCCAAGGAAAAGGGGTTAAAGCCCCAGTGCAGGATCTTAACACACCCCAGGGTCCCTGGACACCTGCCTCAAGCTCAGGCCTCCAGCACTCAGCCTGCTGGTAACTCAATCCAGCACCGTGGGCAGTTCCAGCCTGGGCAGGGCCAGGATTCCCACAGGGAGAGGAACTGCCTGGAGCAGGGCCCTGGGCTCACCTGGGAGCAGGTGGCAGGGACAGGTCAGTGACACCAGGTCCCCCCCAGGGAAAGGCTCAGCCAGGACAAGCCCAGAATGTTCAGGTTGGAAAAGCCCTCTGAGGTTAACAGGTCCAACCATTCCCCAGCACTGTCAAGGCCACCGCTGCCCCATGTCCCCAAGTGCCACATCCACATGGCCTTTACA
>JAHXMQ010000146.1:1321795-1341124 GCA_020466415.1 Ammodramus savannarum pratensis
ACACAAGCACCTCTGTGGCCACACTCAAACCCAGTAACTCCCAAACCCATGAGCACAAGCCCCTGCTGGGTGCAGTGCCTGCTCTGGCTTCTCCTTCTCTCTAGTGGCTTCCCTGCCAAAGGGGCCATTTATATTCCGAGCACCAGTGCTCAGATTAGCTGTGTGGGTTTCAGTGAGTAGAAAAGGTCTACGAGCAGCAAACAATGATTCATACAATTCAATTTGCTGATCTCTGCTCGTGGGCTCCACGCCGCTGCCTCCGCCGCGCCGTGCCGGCCGCCCGGGCTGACCCGCGGCACGGAGAGAGGCCAGGGTGGAATCAGCATTCCAGGCTGCACAGCCTGTGCATTCCATCACCCTGCAATTAGAAATGAGCCAAAGAGCCACAGCAGAGCACAGCTCCCCCTCACAGCCCCTGATTAATCAACTGTTCCCACACACGGCCTGCCACGCTCTTGTAGACACGCAGGGCAGCTCTTCCCTCCCGTCCTCTCAGGTTTGTTCCCAAATTGGGGGCTGGACTCAGGCTGTCACCAACCTGCAGAGCCAAGCTGAGATGGCTGGAGAGCTGGGAGCAGGCTACTAAAAGATGTTCAGCTGGACCTTCCCTCAAAGCTGCTCTGAAGCCATTTCAGAGACATGTCCTTCCCAAGTCCATCTGCATTTCTGATTTTGGCTCACTGGTTATGGGATACGTGGCTCACCTGCTTCCTGGCCTTCTCCTCCCTGGCCTGTGCCTTCATCTGCTGCACCTCCAACGAGTCTGCCTTCCTCCTCCTCATGAAGAGGTCGTGGTTCCCAATGCACAGCTGAAGGATCTGTTGCAGTCAGGGGTGAAGAGCAGAGAGACACAGCTGCACGCGTGATGGCAATGAGGTGGTTTGTATTCCTGACACACAAAACCACTAGAATTGCTTTGATTTGGTGCTTGTTAGTGCTTCCACCCACTGAGCTCCAACCCTGTGAGCTCTCACAGCTGTAGGAGGGGCAGGGAGCCAGGTCCCACACCAAACATCAGCTCCTGGGTACAGCAGCTCTTTGCAGACACCAATTTTCTGTGCCTCCAGCACAGCACGGGTGTTGTTTCACACCCACTCTAAAAAGGCAAGAGGCCAAATAATGAAATAAAAATTTCTACAGCTCTGCCTGGGTCCCTGGTCCTCACTGCCCCATTTCTTTAGGCTCAATGTGAACTTGCACCTTCTCCCCAGTGTAGGTTTAAGGGACTGAGATTAAAAAATAAATTAAAAGGGGAAAAAAAATAAGGAAAACCACTTTCCATTTGGACAAACAGAAGGCTTATCAAAAACTTGCTTGGGCATCTCCTGATGCCTTTGCTGAAGGGATTTGAGCCCCACTGTGGTTCTCTCTCTGGTGAGGACCAGGGAGGTGGCAGTGCTAGAGGAGGGTTAGCACAAGGTGGGCACACAGAGGAGTGAAAAGATTTTTTTAGCAATAAAAGCAGGGTTCTAAATTTGGATTCTTTTCTAAAGGACTGATTTACATGCTCTTCTTCCATTTCATAAGATCACAAGAATCATGGAATGGTTGGAGTTGGAAGAGTCCTTTAAGATCATGCAGTGCCACCCCTCCCATGGGCAGGGACACATCCCACTATCCCAGGGTGCTCCAAGCCCCATCCAATCTGGCCTGGAACACTTTCAGGGATGGGGCAGCCACAACCCAAGGCACAAATGACCTCTCTGAAGATTTCAGCACTAGGAACCTGATGCTGCAGGGAATGAGGAAGCCCCATTTCCTATGGAATACAAAGCACAGCCAACAACAGGACAGCAAAGGTACCTGAGTGAGCTAACTACAGATCCAAATCCAGAATATCAGCTAAAGCTGGTCTCCAACATGGACAGCTCAATGCAGCCATCCTTGTCCAAGGAGAGTCCTCAGAGGGGGAAAAGCCAGGACTCTATTAAATGTGCCTCCCAAAACAGGGAAAGCTACGACACAGGGCAGAATGGGAAAGATCCACATGGGAAGAAAGAGGAACTGAGCAAAGCTGGGAGCTGTATTTACTAAGTGCTTCCACTATTTAGGTCAGCTGAAAGCCAAGAGCTCCAAAAGGGAGCACAAAAACAGGGGAGGGGGAGAGGTTCTGTGGAGCAGCTTGTCTTGAGTCTCCCCCTTCCCTTCTTCAGTGAGCAGAAACTGCTACACCCCATCACAACCACCCAGCAGCAGCTCCCTCTCAAAGGAAAAGCCCCAAAAGCTGGTTGTGTCACACTCTCTGCAGAACCCACTGCTGCAGGCAGTAAAAAAAGCCTGTCTGTGCACTTACCAGCTTATTCACACGCAGCTTTGATGAATTGAATTTAAAAACATCAATCTTTTTGTCCAATGGCTTAATCGTAAACTGAAAAGGAAAAAATAAAGAGGGAGAGAGTTATCAGAGAGTGGTGCATTTAATAAAAAGGCAGCTATAAAATTCTTCCTGAAAGCTCTGGCTCAGAGCAGGTCAGCAGGGTCAGACACACGGCTCAGAGCCGGCCCCGTGGCCCTGAGCCAAGCAAGAGGACTCGCATCAAAAGCAGCCAAGGAGACAACTGTTCCTCCTGCCAGGAAAGCATGGGGGCCACAGGAGCTGGTGTCCTCTGCAGAGAACCCTGCAGGGGTGGGGGTTCAGCTCAGCACCTCCCCAGGCAAGGTGCTGCTCTCCTGGGAGCTGCAGGGAACACAGAAACCACAGCAGGAACTCGGCATGCTTCCAAAGGAACAACCAGCTCAGCACTGTCACACACATCTTTTATGGAAAATCCTTTCCTTAGGATTTTTCCTCCTGAGAAGCTGGGAGGCCTCAGGAACAAAATGTAAACAATGATTATCTGCTGCTGTGGAATGCAACAGGTGCATCTGTGATTGGTCTCATGTGGTTGTTTCTAATTAATGACCAATCACAGTCAGATGGCTTGGAATCTCTGTCCGAGACACAAACCTTTGTTATCATTCCTTCTTTTTCTATTCTTAGCCAGCCTTCTGATGAAATCTTTTCTTCTATTATTTTAGCATAGTTTTAATATAATATATATCATAAAATAATAAATCAAGCCTTCTGAAACATGGAGTCAGATCCTCATCTCTTCCCTCATCCTCAGACCCCTGTGAACACCGCCACACAGCACCATAGAATCATTAAGGTTGGAAAAGCCCTCCAAGATCCTAAAATTCAAGTGTCAACCCAACAGCACCATGCTCACCCTCAAACCCTGTCCCCAGGTGCCACATCCACAAGAGTTCTGAACACTTTCCTTGGCAGTCTGGGTGAGGGTTTGACAGCCCTTTAAAGAAGGAATTTTCCCTAATATCCATCTTAAACCTTCCCTGGCACAACTCGAGGCTGTGTCATCTCATCCTGTCACTTTTTACCTGGGAGAAGAGTTCGACTCCCAGCTGGCTGCACTCTCCTGTCAGGGAGTTAAAAGGGCAGGAGAGCTGCATCAGGAACACAGCAAGGAGCTGCCACCCTTCCTCTGACACTTCCACTCACAAGAGCTCCCCAGAAGAATTTTCCATGCATTTCCTTCTCCAGAACTCAGATTTCCCCACAATTCAAACAGGATGTCCTAAGATTTCCCCACAACTCAAACTCTTATTCCCTGCTCTAAGTGGTGTTTACAGTCCCTTTACCAACCAGCTCTACCCATGGCCTGGCTTCACCCTCTCCACAGCTCTCCCACAGAGAGCCCAGTGGTGGCACAAATCCCTCAAGGGCTTTGGTAATGCAGCCCTTGGATGGAGAGAAGCCTCTGCACTATCAAAAGGGTACTTGAAGAGATGGAGTGCTCTGCAAGATGGCATTTTTTAGGAGACATGCACATATTCCATCACTCCCCCACACACTACAGAAATAACGGGCTGAGGAGCTGGAGCAGACAGAGTGTGTCCATTAGAGTGGGAGATCTGTCAATGCACGGCCCTGCCTGCAAAGGGCCCTGTCCTGGCACTGCCTTGCTCTGGCAGTTTAAGAGCCAATCTTTTATGACTTTCACAAAAGCAGACGTGCATGAATTTCCCTGGATTTGAGCTCCAGCAGGGCCCCCAGCAGTCACTGAGAGCAGCAGCAGGAATGTGCTGGGAGAGGAGTTTCAGCTCTGTGTGAACAGTCAATCTTTGTTAGGAGGGATAACCCCCAGTGTGCTGCCAGCAGAGCTGCTGCTCCCAGCTATTGGCCCTGTTTGCATCAGGTCAGGCCTGCTCGTGGGCACTGATGATTGAGCTGATGGAAGGGATCCATCCTGCCCCTGGAGAGAGCTCTGACACAGCCCTGTGGCAAGGCTGCCTAGGCAGGGATCAGTCCCTGCATTCTGGGGAGCTCCCACTGCACTGTGACAGGCAGGGAAGCTTTGGAAGTTACTCAGTGCTGGGCTTTCTGCTGAGTCCTCAAGCTCTTTAAGGAGTAAAGCAAGTGGAGACAATTCCAGCACAGATTTACTGCTTATGAAACTTCACAAGACATGCAATAAACGCAGCTGATGAGAAACCTTTAGCTGCTACCCTGATCAATATCATGTTTAGATTAGAAAACCATTTTTAATTAAGAAGTTAATTCTCTTCCTTACCATGAAGGCAGCTGGTTTTTTTGAGCAGTTCTCTCAGACTTAAAATGGAGCTGCTCAGTCCCCCTTCCTCAGCCAATTGCACTTCTGTTCTCAATTAGGTTTGGGGGCCAACAACCCCAAAGACCCATATTTAGAGTCTGGATTTAATAAATAACTATCTAACAGAGGGCTTAAATTGCTCAACTTCCTAAAAAGATTCCAGCTGCTATGCCAAGCCCAGCAGCCTGAAACCCAAGATGATGTAATGAGATGGCAAGAGCTCTTCTCCCCAGGAATACATCTCCCTGTATTCCATAATACAGAATACATCCACAGTAATAAATACTGTAATATATGCAGTAAAGAAGAGATTTTAACTTCTGAACTCTGGTATTTGGGCTAAGAACATCAACAGCAATTTTGGGTTTTTGAAAAGATTATTACATAGAAGGTTTGAAACCAAAGAGGAGAACCAGCTCCCCAGTGACCCCTTGCACGCCCACTCCTGCACAATTTCAGGAAGGCTTGGATTAAGGTTTCAACTGGAGGAGTTGAGCTGCCCTTAGCTAAGCTGGTGAGAGCAAGCACAGCAGACAGAGAAGTGAAAAGAAATCATTTAAAATCCCAGTTGTGTTCTTACTGCTCTCAGGGAGGAGGTGGGACACATCCATACCTCTTTATCACTGTAGGAGATATTCCGGATCTCGTTCCATGGGAAGGAGATTTTAGGGGTCAACCTGTTGTCTGGGTCATAAATGTGAAGACCCAAGGCATCAACTCCAAGGAGCAGCTCTGTGCCCTTTTTATTCTGCAGGAGGAAAGGAAAGAGCAGAAATCAGTGGGAGGGTCAGACGTGAACCACTGCTCCCTCCTCAGCCAGCCCTCAGCAGTGACCCAGCACTGGGCACCAGGAGCTGCTGTGCCCCTCAGCACAGGTGGGGTCCCCAAATGTCACCTCCCAGCTCTCCTGGCTCTCCAGGACATGGAGATTACCCTGGCAGGAAAACAGGACCCACAGCTCACCCTGATGGCAAAGTAGTTCACGCCGTACATTTCCAGGTCCTGGGCTATCTTCAGATACTCCATTTCAGCTTCATCTCTGTCAGGCAGGAACAGTGTTTGGGAGGATCAGAGAGGGACATGGCTGCTCCTGCTGATCCTAAGCACTCACCAGGCTTTAAAGCTTGGACTGTGTCTATCACACAGGTCAATCCTGTCTTTGCTGGCAGGATCAATAAAGTCCAAGAGCAAATCTCTCTCTGCTGTTGCCAGCATCTGAGTGGCTGCTGAGATGCAGCACTCCAGGCCTGGCTTTGTTCACCTCCCAATCCCTTCAGCACAAATAGGAAATCCCTGGCTGGGATGCCACTGTTTCAGATCCATGGCTTTATGTTTATCCCCCAAAAGGAGCATTTTGCCACCTGAGGCAGCCAGAGGGTTTGAATTTCTATTTCTTCTCCCACATCCCTGATGCAGGTGAGTCCTTACTTTGCATCATTCCTAAGGCCCTGACAATGACCAAAGTACCAGCAGAGCCATCAACAAAAGCCTTGAGCTCTTCCCCAGGCTTCTGCAGAGATGTGCTGGGATTAAGCTGTTGGCAGAGCTCATCCAGGGCCTGCCCAAGCTTCCCAAAGCCTGGTGACTCTCCAGGGGAGGGGGCTGGCCCTGACCCAGCCCAGCAGCACAAGCTCACCTGGCTCTGCCCCGGTGCTCTGCGTACCAGGCTGTTATCCTCTCCTCCCACATCTCTGGAGTCATCTGGTACAGGTTTATTACCTGGCATAGGTGGGAGACAGACACCAGGTCACAGTGCTGCTCCTGGCTCAGCAAGAAAGCCAGAAACACCAAGGCAGGTCCCAGCAGCACGTCCAGCCTCAGGACAGCCTGGACACTGACTCCCTGATGCTGCACAGCTCCTTACCCGCTTGGGAAGCAACTCCTCCTGTGCCAGGAAACCTCTCTTGTGCACGTTGGGATCGTAGTCACCGTACTGGGGAGAAGCACAGACACCACACCCACCCCACGTTAACAACAAGGGCAAGTCAAACTCTTCACCCCCTCACAGCCAGCTCTGAGAGACAGCAAACACAGCCTGCTCACCCCTTCACCCCACGAGCACAGAGCCTGCTGCTCTCTAAGGGGAATAACCTGGGTTTCTTCATCATTTCATTGCTAATAGAGACAAAGAGCTTCCTTCTACTCATGCAGCAGAGCTGTGAGAAGAACAAAACTTCCCACTATCACAGAATCATTAAGGTTGGAAAAGGTCTCCAACATCAAGTGCAGCCTGTAACTGAACACCCCTAAGGTCCCCAGGAGCCACATCTGCTCAGTTTTTGAACACTTCCAGGGATGGTGACTCCACCACTTGCCACAACTTCAGCTGATGACCAACACCAGTTGATGTCCTCCATCAGTCCAGCTGGACTACATGATGGTTGTCTATTCTATTATCATTATCATGCCCTAATTAACATTTCCCCCAATGCAGGGCAAGACTACAGCTGAGAGGTCCTTGCAGTTCCACAGGTAGTGGAACAAGGAAATAAGACATGGATAAAGACCTGTCCCCAAAAACTGACAGATAGCAGTGATCCAGGTTAGGCAGATGGCAGTTCCTCTGTCGCTGCTCACCACCCTAATGAATAAATATCAAAAAAATTAGAGGAGTTTGACAGATTCCTCTCAGGCAGGTGGTGGCTCTTCTGTCAGAGGGTCTGTTGCTCAACTGGGTCATGGAATCCAATTCAGATTTGTTAAGCACATCCACTAATTACTGGTATTTGTTTAGATTTACATCTCTTTGAGCAGCATATAAAGTGACTGAGAAAGAAAACTGCTTATTAACAGATTGAAGAGCCGCGTGTCCCTGCGGTGCATGTGAAAATGAATTTACCTCCTGCACGGCCTCAGAGGGCAGGAAAACACTGCAAAACGGCTCCTCCAGCAGCCCAGCAAATTCAGGGGAGAGGAACAAAGCATGTGAGGCACGTACACAGTGCTGTGACTTCCACACTTCCTTCACCTGGCAACCAGGACTTCTGCAGTGACAGAGGTGACAGTGCCCGACTGCACGAGCACCGCGCCGCTTGCTCCAGCCACTCATTTGCAAGTGGGGCACGGCCCTTCCCTCCCTGCTCTTCTGAGCAACCTTCACCCAGGATGTGCAAATGGTGACAATTATTAAACACAACACCAAGAGGCACTTGGTGGTCATACAACAAGTCAGGAGGCTTTTCCTCTCAGCCTCCTTTTTTGTGCCAGGACCTTCACACTGACCGTGCACCAAAACCAGAGCTCAGCATCAAAAGTCTACACACATCCCACCTCTGCGCTTGGGAGACAACACGTGGGGATTAAAGACACAAATATTGATTTGGAGCCAATGCAGATGCAAAGGGAGCATGTAACAACAACCAACACTGACTCAGACTTCAATTATTAGAACAAAACCAGCCCGGATTTCATCCAAGAGTGGGGGCAACTCACTGCCTTCCAAGGTCTTGGAGCTCCTCAGGATGCAGCACTCTGCAGGTACACGGCCCCTGAGCCTCCCTCCAAAGGAAGCAGCACTAAAAACGTGGCACTGGTGAAGGAAGCAACTCCAACAACTTTGGACAGGCAGTAAGTAAATCATTTTTAGGTGATGAAAATAATAGTAAATAGGATTAACATGATTATTTTCTGTTGTGATCTTCTGCAGAAGTCTAAGTATGGATTATGTGACTTTTCATGTGCTAAAAAATACTGCCGTGTCCCAGAGGAATATTTGTACTGAGAGGGGAGTCTGGATGAGAACATTAATTATTCACAAGTCAAAAATCAACAAATGGCTTAAGTATTGCAGAATTTGTTGGCTTAAATGATTTTGCAAATGTACTTTCTAAAGGCCTTTTCAATTAAACCATTACTTTCAAACTGTCATGGAATTTCAGCTCTTGTTAATTGAACTGTATGATTAATATTCATGATTGGGCATGGAATTGCCTTTACCACATTCATACACCCAGCTCAGACTGTTGGATAAACACAGGCACGCTCAGCTACAAATTAACACCAAGTATTGCTTGTTTGGGGGAAAAACAATAATAATTAAAGAGCTGTTTGCTGTGCTACAAGATCTGAAGTGCTGAGAGAGTTGCAGCACACCAGCGACCTGCATTTAAGGGGCAAAAAATAGAAGATCCTCCTGGATGTTCCCATTTTTTTTCCAGTTGATCCCACGTCTTTCCCAGCTATTTAAAACCTGAACCACCTCCAACCTCTGAAAGGCACGTGGGTGGTTTGAGCAGGGCTGGAGAGGAAAGCTCATAGTAATTCCCCAAATGAACACAATGAGAGAGAAATAAATAAGCTGTTATTTTTATGACCCCCCTGTTTCCTTTGCTGTCTCAGGTTGGGGTGGCTGGACCAGCAGCACCTGGCTGTCAATAAGTGGCTGCTGGATGCACACACACTGCTGTGTCAGGCTATTATGCCCCTAATCATGCAAATCAGCAAGTTATTAGTGAAATTACTGCACTCTCTGCCTGCTTTCTTGCCCAGGAAGGACATGATTATCCTATTCAACTGGAAGGAGATGACCTGCAACATCCTTCTTCCCAGTTCTCTATGAAGATGTGCATTCAGCTCTCACCTTTGCTGGGAGTGAAACAGGAGGGGAATCCCAGACTGGAGGGGCAGCAAGGAAAGGGATGTCTGAAGAAAACCCTCTAGTGAAAAGCACAAAAGCCATCCCTGCTCCACCTTCTGATCTCAGCATGGTCAGAACTGCTGTGAGCTCCTCCCAGTGCCCCAGGACACTCAAGGTGCCAGGGGGACAAAGGGGAGGGCACAACCCACCTGCACCAAGTCACAGCCTGTACCCAAGGACTGTCCTGGCCATGAGGTAACAGAGCTCAATATTTACCCAACATTTATTCATTCTGGCAGCCAGAAAAGTCATTCCCTACATATCCTCAGCTCAGGTCAATGGAAGGAAAGCCAAGGAAGTGTTTACTCATGCACTCTAATACGAGTGATGAATGTTTCACACAAACAGAAACATTTCTAAAAGCAACTTTTCTTTGCCCAGCTGATGAGTCTCTTGAACAAAACATGGTTTCATCAATACTCTGATTATGAGGAGAAAATACCAATTTCTTGTAAATTCTAACCCCATCAAAGAACATGGCACCCAGGGCTCTACTCAGAGTGTGAGCTGAAGGCTTATGAGACAATAACATGGCCAAAGGGAAAAAACAACCTGGATCAGGCCCTCTCTTCTGCAACAGGGCCAAACCCCCTCTCCTGCACTGCCAGCAAAGATGGTCCCACAGAGCTGCTCCTCCTAAACCTCTCCACAGCCACGCTCCTCAAGGGCAGCTGCCAGAACCTGGGCATGGCCACCTGCCTGTGGTCCTGTGAGCCAAACCCTCCCAAAATCCCACCCAGAGTCAGAACCAGCAGGAGATGCAGAGACAACGTGGCTGGGCTGTGCTCAGACTGCAGTTGCTCCTCTCCCTCCCAAAACAGGATTTTTGCACACCCAAACTGTGGCTGAGCTCCAGCAGCTGATAACTGAGCAGCAGCACATGTTGTGCACACACAGGGGGAAATTATGTCCCTGAGTGCAACAATGAACCCTGGGCTGCTCCCTCCACCCCAGGAGTGTCTGCCCTGGGCAAGCTGTCCAAGGCTGCACACCCCAGACTGGAAAACTCTGGAATAAATCCTCAGCAAAACACACCCACTCTGGGCACAGAGCAGAATGCAGCAGAGAAACAAGGGGAATTCAATGAATACTGACTTTTCCCTCTGTCTGGTGAGGCCAAACACCCAAGATCAAACCCAAGATAAAGGGAGAAGCCAGGAAAAGCCCTTTCACAGTGCAATAAAATGGATGTGGCAGCTCTAGCACTGAAATAAAGTCATTATCAAGGTAAGTATTCTGAGGGAGCAGTGGAGCTGGGAGTCCCATGGCTGGTTTGCCTCTGGCTACACTGGCAAAAGCAGGGAGGAGATCCAAAAAAGCTCAGGCTCAGGGAATTCACCTGCTCCAGCAGTAAGCCACACTCAAGCAGGCTCTGCAGCTCATGAGCTGAGCATTTGCTAAAGAGTCCTGGAAAGAGAAATCAAAAACCCATCCAATATCTGGAAGTAGCCAGGAACCAGCCATGTGGAGAAGGCAGCAGTGCTGGTGCAGCCCCCTCACCTCCCAAGCTTTCACAGCTTTCCCTGCCTTCCCTTTCCCCAGGAAGTGGCTCCAGCACAGAGCACCTGGATCAAGGCCAGCTCAGCAGGCCCTTGGAGCATCCCCTGCTGCTTACCTTGGCTTGGACAGCATAAGAGGCCAGCAGCACAGAGGCTTCAGGAGGACAGAAGATCTTCTCATCCAAAATCTGCTTCTTCACCTGCACACAGAGCAGCAAAGGACAGATAGCACACGTTTAGTGGAGCACAGCAGAGCATGACTGTCACAGCAGATGGCTGCAGTTTGTTTTAACTTGAGCTGTCAACCACACAGAGTTAACAATTTTCCTAACACTAATCACAGTCCAGACCCAGGAAATCTCTGGTGGCTAGAAAGGGCTCAGGCTTTCACAGACCACCTTCCTCAGACGGGTTGGTGAGAAGAGCTAAATTTATATGTGGAAAATGACAGCAGCTTTATCCTGTTGCTAAAGGCAAGGGGTGTGTGAGGGGGGAGAACCCTGCATGTAAACACAGCAATGAAACCTCTTGAGGCACGAGCCATGGATTGATAGGACATCCAGCCATGCTGCTAAATAAAAGAGCAATCTCTGAGCACTGCAAGCTTTGCTCTGGGACATTCAGGCCTCATTGTGAGTCAGTGCTCACCTGTGCTGGAGGCCCATTCCTTGGATCCCAGCACGGGGAGCTGCAGGTCACCTCTGTGGCAGAGCTTTCAGCAGCTCCCAGGAGAGCCAACACGCAGCTCCCCAAGGCACAGCTCCACTCCCCTGCCTCCTGTGCATTCAAAAATTAAACCTGTCATGTTCAATAGGTTTTGGGTTGGCACACTTAATTTTCCTGATTAAAGATAGGAGGGGAAAAAAATTCAAAAAGCCTACGATTTCCTGGGAGGCTTAAATGGATTGTTGGAGATGCAGGAACATCAATTTGAATTTATAACGTGCTTTGAGTCCTCAAAGTTGGGTACAACATAATCACAGCAGATATTCTGCTGCATCAAGATAAAAAACAGGAGAGTTTACAAGCTTAGATGTGCTCCTGTTTCCCAAATGCATTCAGGAGCCCAGGTTCCTCTCAGCACACAAATCCCAGCAGCAAAGTCATGGTCTGCATTTAGAAAATGCAGCTTGAATGGCTTTTCCTCTCTGATTTTCCTTCTCAAAGATGCCAACAGCATTTTTCTTCACTGTGGATAAAGCTCCTGGCAAATGAGGCATTCAGAAATAACCCTACAGAGACACCAGTGCACGAGACTGAGCTTGGAAATTAACAGGAATGCTTTGCATTTAGAACACTTTTGGCTCTGGAGAAAAAGATGGACTTGGGAAGAGTGAGGAGCATCAAGAGGCTGCTGGGCTCACTTGGAAAGGGTAGGATACCCTGCAGGCTACAGAGGTATTCCCAAATCCAGGTTGTCCTGACTTTGGTGTAAAAAACCTAAGAATGAGTGACTTTAAAAAAATTTTGTAATTTATCTTCAAATGAACAGCCAGAGAGCAGCTGAAACATCCCAGTGAATACCCAGGAGCTTGACTAGGAGGGCTCTGTTCCCTCTAACTGTGCTTGACACAACTCTTCTGAGGAAGAATGTGTCAGAAAATGGATTTTGTGGCAGAAAATTGATCATGTCTCTGAAAGAGAGCTCCTGTGATAGCAGCTCCTTGTTACCAGCCGTGCAGCACTGCCACATCATCAGCTGAACTGATTTCTCAGGACACAAAGTTTTGTAGAATAATTTAAATAAAAAGACCCAACCAAGAGGTGTTCAGCAGAGTTTCTAAAGGCTTTCCTGCAGGGCAGGAGTTCCTGGGGCAGGTGAGACTGTGAGGTTTCTCCTTCTGCTCTGTTTTTCCATCAGAGAGCTGAGCTGCTGGGATGTTCTGCCCCAGGGACCTGAAGGCTGTTTGGTGAGGAGGGGAATTTTGCTGTCCTGGCTGCACTCTGCTCTGCAGGATCAACTCCCCTGCTCCACACAACACTGCTGTCACCTCCAGAGGCAGCTGCCACCCTGAGCACAGCTCATCCCACACCCTGCAGAGGGACACGAGCCCTTGGCTGCCAGATCCATGTCCCTGAGCCACCCCCCATGGATATAATGGATCACCTCATCACTCTGGGCTGCCAGTTCAGAGGTCTGCCAGTCTGGGCAAGCTGCTTCCCCCACAAAAACCATCCTTCACCTATTTTAGGAAGCTTCTGTTGTTAGACAAATCCCTTTGGAGAGGTGTGAACACAAGGATGTGGAGCACACTCTGCTGACCAACTCCCTGACCCTGGGACCTTCTGCTCATCCTGGCTCCCTCTCCCTCAGGTTGGATAGCAGTGTATGGGCTCCTACCTGCAGGAAGAACAGGTGCTGGGTGATTTCCTGGACCAATTCCTCCTCTGCATTCTCAGGATAAAATTTGGCCAGGAAGTGAAAAGTTTTGGGCTCTTCTGTGGGAACATCATGATCCAGGACCTGTGGGATAGAAAAGCCATTTGGTTTCCTCAAGGCAAGACCCAGCTCCCTTCTGTTCAGATGAGCACATATTCTGTCAGACACTTTTAGACATCTAGAACAGACCTAAATAGTTCAAACACCATAGTTAAAAAAAGAAAACAAACATTTCTGACACTCCTAATGATGCAAGGGAACAAAAAAAGGCAGAAACAAACAGCATGAGAAATGAGACAGTGAAGGTTGATCCTGATCTGCCACGTGCTCGTTGCCTCTCCTGATACTTGCAGGGAGATGTTGGATCCTGCTGCGCCACCACCCGACCTCCTCCTTGTTTTCCTGCTCTGAGTTTAGCTCACTGCTGTTCCTTACCACCTTGCTCTGCTACTGCCCAGTTAAATGCTGGTTTAAAACCTCAGCCTGAGAGGTGAGACAGCCAGGCCTCCCTCAGTGTCCATGATCACCTGGCTGTAGTGTCACATCTTTTGGATGTAAACACAGCCACACCTGACACCTCCAAAACCTTCCCCTCACAGATTTGGGAGCATTTCCTCCCTCATCCCCATCTCCTTTTCACTCTGGTTTTCCTCCTCCCAAGCTCTCTGTATTTCTCAATAACAGAAGAGGCAACTCCATTTTTCTGCTGATGGTTTTGTGTTCAGGGGCACAAAAGAGAGAATTTTATGTTTCATTTGCTTTGCAGTCACCCCAAAGTGCAGCACCCCAGCATGGCTGTGTCCTAAAATGTCTCCAGGGGATTCAGCCTGCACAGATGCTGGGATGGGGCATCTCTGACAGCTTTTCCCAATCTGAAACCCCCAGACACCACAGAGATGGGATTTAGGTGCATCTGTCCCAGTTCACCCACCACACAACCCCAGGCATTCACAGACAAAAGGACATTTTCCTTTGTCATCCCACACAACCTCTCAAGGGAAATATCCCTGTCCATGGAGAGGGTTTGGAATGAGATGAGCTTCAGGGTCCCTTCCAACCCAAACCACTCTGGGATTTTGTGAACTTTGTTCCAACCTTCTTGTCCATTTTGAGCCACGCCACCGTGTCCTTGATGGTGTACTGCAGCCCAAAGAACCAGGTCTCCCGCAGCCCCAGGGTCCTGCACACCAGATCAAACAGGTCCTTCCCCTTCCACTTCACCTGCCAGAGAGCAAACAGGAAGCAGAGTTAGAAAGGTGGATTTCAGAACTTCTCTCTGGTCACCCAAATGCACAGGTTTCACCTCTCAAGGTCAACTTTAAACCCCTGTGAATGTGTTTGGTACAGACATGAAACACCCTAACAAGGCACATTTTATCTCTTTCCATCTGATCTCATCTGCAGATCACCAGCTCCTCCCTCAGTAGGAAACTGAAATGTGATTTCCCCCCTTTTCCAAAAAATGACACCACAAAGCCCCTGTTTCTTACCCTGGGAAACTAAGGGTTCATTTAGGCTCTTGCTGAGCTCAGCTTTAGGCTCTTGACCTGTTTAGGTTCCTTCCTTGACCTGTTTTTATTCCAGCAGGGAATAAAAATCCCTTTGAGCTGCCCCTTGGTGGCTTTGATGTGTCTCCCACAGGCTCAGGAAGCCCTGCACAAACACCACCATCAGCACCAGGGGGTCAGAGAGAGGAGCCACAAAATCAGCAGTGACACAATCCCTGCACGGAGCATCCAGAGCCAGCGACCCTGCACGGATAGAAGGGAAAAAAGAGCTCCAAAATCCCCATCCTTACCACTGAAGTCAGCAGTTCTCTGGGAGCACATTTTGATAGAGTTAAACTGCATTTTCTGCTGAAAATGTTGGTGACAGAAGCAGCCAAGGAGCAGAGAAAATTGGTTGCTCAAGGACCATGTCCTTGGAGCAATCCTGCAGCTGCATCCATGATGCTCCTGAAGTTTGCTCATAAAACCGGGAGGTGTTGGGAGGCACAGAGGTGAAGAGGGACATAAACCACGTGAATCCAATATGCCAAAGCCACTTAGGTCCTCCATCTGCACGCTGCAAACAACTGCTGGACCGAGACATATGGCCATTACTCCAAAGCCCTTGGGCAAACAGACCCCGCGCACTCTCTTGTCACTACAACTCAATCCTGGTGCCACCTGCACACACCGATATCACCGCGGGGCCGCTCCCGCTGTCACCCACTGCCGCCTTGTGGGCACGGGCGGGCCCAGCTCAAGCGATGACTCCGTCACTGCTCTCCCCCTCCCGGGCAGCGCAGGCACGGCGCTGACAGTCCCGGAATAGGACAGGAATAGGACAAAGCCACCGCCACCCTCCCGACAAACACCGCCCCCGGAGCGCAGCGCTCGCCGCCGTTCGCATCGGGCGCTGTCAACACCTCGGGGTCAAAACGCCAGGAGCAGCAAGTTTGGCAGTGCTGGAATGATAACCCCCCTAATTTCACACATTTCACTATCCTCCAGCCCCCGGGATGGGCTCCAGCTCGGCACAGGATGGCTCAGACTGCAGAAGATCTTTTCTTGACTATGATTTTAAGTGGGAGGTTAATTCGAGGGCTCAGACAAAACAGAGTGAGGCCCATTAAAAGAGCTATTTGGTACCATTTCTGCAGGCACATAAAAGCAGGCTGCCAGCAGAAGGCTATTTCTTCACTAAACTGCTTTGTATAAAGCATTATGGGCTGTTTTTCCTTCTCTAAGACCGTATCTCAGTCTCAGCACAGCAGTGCCTGCACCAAACCTTCCCAGGACAGGCAGCAGGACGTGGCTCCACATCCCATGGGATCAGTGAGTTAAACCTGGAATTCCACTGGCTGTGACTCCTCACTGAACCACCTCAGGTACCCAAACCGTGCCCAAGAGCTGACAGGACCCAAAGGTTTCCTCTCAAAACACAAACCACCAGTTTGTTGTGAAGAGCAGCCCTGGGGATTAAAGCAGGAGCTTTGTGCAGTTTTGACTTGGTGATGGGATGGGTTTTGAACCCATCAAAAGGGTTCTGAACCCCTTTGGAATGGTTTGGGTGGGAAGAGACCTTAAAGACCACCCAGTGCCACCCCTGCCATGGGCAGGAACACCTTCCACTGTCCCAGGCTGCTCCCAGCCCTGTCCAGCCTGGCCTTGGACACTTCAGGGATCCAGGGGCAGCCACAGCTGCTCTGGGCACCCTGTGCCAGGGTCTCACAGCTGCATTTCTTCCCAACCTAACCTAAATCTCTCCCCTTTTAGTTTAAAACCATTCCCCCTTCCCCTATCACCATCTGCCTGCATTAAGAACTCTCTCTCCTTTTTTTATGAGCCCCTCTTTCAGGGGCTGTATTTTAAGTGAGGCTTCTGCTGCTGCATTTTACACCAGCGCTTTGTCACCAGCGCTTCTGTGGTGGCAGGAATAGACATTTCACATTCTTGCACAATGCTCAAGACTCCAGCCATAACAGAGCACACATCCTCCCCAACTGTGCTGAATTACCTTCATTAAATATATCAATGATCAGCAGCCACCTTTATTCCAACAGACATGATTTCCCTCCACACCTCGGTACTTAAAATAACCATCTGCATTCAAGTGGCATCTTCTGACAGCTGAACTCCAACTGCTTTACAGACATCCAGGACCTCAGCCCTCCTCACCAATGCTTTACAGGCTCTGTGTCATTAACTGCCACATTCTGTGGTTGTAAACTACGAGATAAAAAGCCCCTCCAGGGCATGAGGGGATGGACAGAGCTGCTGCCCAGAGAGCCTGGGGGACAGCCAGGACAGGCTGGCCATTCCCATCCACACCGTGTCCATCACACCATTCCCTGCAGGGCACTCAAGTGACACCTGAAGCACAAAGATGATTTTACAAGCCATTCCAAGCTCCTGAAAACACAACCAAGGAGCTCAGAGCAGAAAAAAACCTTCTTAGCATATGCTGGGGTGGCTGGCACTGATGCTGTAACAAAGCTCCATCTCCCAGCAAAAAGCTACATCACGATAACCTCAATGTGACCGTCAGGACAGAGAGGGATGCGTCACTCCAGCACCCTCCCCGTGCTGCAGGCAGCACCTCTGACATTTGCAGCTCCTTTGCCATTAGCAGGATCACAGCACGGGTGGCTGCAGGGATCCAGGAGCTGCAGAAGGGACACGGGAATGAGGCGCGGTATAAACAGGCTGTTACTCCACCGAGCTGTTTGTGTTCTTTACTAAGTACAGAGTGGTTACAATCTATCAGCAAAGCATTTAAATTAACAGCACTAAACACGGCAAACTCTCCAGCCAGTGGCTAGAACCGAGTATTTCCAGCCCAGATTATTGGCATCATCTTTTTCTCTGGCGGAGACGGCGCATTTGGCATCTATTAACAGGGTTTGCATTATTTATTAACCTGCACCGGGAGTCATTTCCAACTCGCGGGCAACTGCGCGATTTATTTCGGAGCACAACCTCTCTGTCAAGTTTCACAACTGCTGCTCGGCTCCCCACTCGGTAAAGCAGCTCCAAAATTGAGCAGAAGGCTTGGCTGGTCCTCTCATCAGGGGTGACCAGGAGGGAGGGCAAGCAGGGAACGGAGCTGTGCTGGGAGGTGTGGGTGGAGATCAGGGCAAGGCTCTGCCCCCAGAGGGTGCTGGCACTGCCCAGGGAGCTGCAGGAGCCTTTGGGCAGCACTGCCAGGGATGGACAGGGTGGGGGTGCTGGGCAGGATGATCCCTGTGGGTCCCTTCCTGCTCAGGACATTCCACAGTTGTAAAAAATGGGCAGCAAGGGACAAAGGAGTGCAACCATCCTGCATGGAGAGGGGTCTGCACAGAAAAGAGATTCCCAAAACATTCTCAGGCTGATGTTTATTCCAACAATGTCAAATGTGGTAAAGGAGAGGCAAAAGGGATGGGTTTCATTTAATATTTAGGTTCCTCACACAAAAGGCTCTCCTGGGACAACAGGAAGGTGTCCAAACTCCAGGGGACAGAACCTGGCTCTGCTCAGGGGCACAGATGAAGATCTCACCTCCTCACCATCACAAACACAAACCCCTGGAGCTTCAGCTCTTCCTGGGACCAGGGTGGGCAATGAGGGCACAAAAAAGTGAGCAGAGGACACCAAGGCTGCTCAGCTGCTTCCCAGGGAAAGCCAGAGCAGCAGCCTCTGCACACCCCACCCATGGGATGAGGTTAAGGCACGACCTTGCAGAAATGACTCACATTTACAGAGTATTTTACTGCACCAATTTACCCGTAAATAACACAGAAAATGGCTTTTTGCTTTGCAGATAATTTTATTAGGCCTTAGCTCTATGCTGGGGATGTAAACAGAGGCAAGAGGCCCTGCTGTGACACAACAGCCAAAGGACTGCTGGGAAAAGGGGACCCAGCCCCAGGAAAAGTGCTCAGAGTGAAGTTATTCCTGCTTAGAATCAAACTTTAACGAGAGAACACAACCCCTCTTCACTGGAACAGGGATGGAGAGGGTGGAAGGGAGAGAGCTGGGCCTGAGCAGAGCATCCCTGCACTAACCCTGCCCTGGGAATGAGGAAATGGATGCAGGCTGCAGCTATTCCAAACCCCCATCCCACAGGAGATGCCCAAACCACCCAGCTGCAACAGTTTACAACTGAAATGGAGATGATTTTGAGACTGCAGACCACACTGATTTCTCCTCCTGGACCTGAATGATAACCACAGTGCCACAGACAACCATTTATTTAGATTTAAAGCCCATTTGGAGTAAACAGGGAATCAAAAAAACGTAATATTCCTCAATTTTGTTTTAAATAAAGCGATGTCCAATATTTTCAATTGCCACTTACTGAGTCACAGGGCTGGGCTGTAAAAGTTATTTTTATTTACTAATGCTACACGACAAGCTGATAATGAGCTTTTAATTAAAACCTATTTCTGTTAACCACCGAGGAGGCCAGGAAGGCGCCGGGGCGTGAGGCTGCAGATGGTGCAGCCAAGCACGTTCTGGGGTGTCTGCCTGAGACAGGGACAGAGCAGCAACGCTGGGGACAGGAGCTGTGACCAGACAGAGCCAGGGGACAGCAGCTGGTGACAGTGTGCCCTCTGCCCCGCTCAGGTGAGAGCTCACCTGCAGAGCTGCCTCCAGAGCCGGGGTCACAGCATTGGAGCTGCTGGAGAGAGCCCAGAGGAGGCCATGGAGATGTTGGAGCCTCTCTCACTCTGGGAGA
>JAHXMQ010000146.1:1354239-1373163 GCA_020466415.1 Ammodramus savannarum pratensis
AGGAGATCGAGCTGGTGAGCCTGGAGGAGTTCTACAAAGAGGCCCCCCCTGAGATCAGCCGCCCTGCCATCACCCTGACTGAGCCCCACCAGCAGACCCTGGCCCGCCTGGACTGGGAGCTGGAGCAGCGCAAGAGGTGGGTCAGGGCTGTTCCCATTCTGTGCCCCTGCTCCAGGGATCTGGGCACACACCTGCAGTTCAGGGTGTCCCCTTCCATGTCCCACTCCAGGGATCTGGGCACACACCTGCAGTTCAGGGTGTCCCCCTCCATGTCCCAGCTCCAGGGATCTGGGCACTGTTTTGCAGAGATAATCAAAACTCCACAACTTCTGTGAAAGTTGTGAAGCCGGTGTGTTTATTGTATGTGTGTTTATTACAGTGCTGGACGCATGTGGGAATCATTCTCCTAAAATGACATGTGTACTTCTGGGAGCTTCAGGTCCCTTTTTGTCCCCCTCTCAGATACGTATGCATACAATTTCACAATAGGTTCATACATATTCATTTTTACGAATTTCACGTGACATTTGCAGCTAGTTCTTCTTTATCAGAAGGAATTCCCAGGTCAGGTTGAGCTGCTCTCACAACAGTCTCTCTGTCTCTCTATCACCTTCTGTCTCTCCCCTCCCTTATCTCTGTCCTTCACTGAAGCAGTTTCGCTGAGCTTAGGCTTTGCAGTCAGGCTAAATAGCTCTGTTTTCTAACTACAGACTCAACTCAAAAATGTACATTTCACCTAAATCAAAATGGATTTCTACCCTGGAAAATTTCCACTTTGCTTCAGCACACACCTGGAGTTCAGGGTGTCCCCACTCCATGTCCCAGCTCCAGGGATCTGGGCAGACACCCAGAGCTGCTGGGAGAGCAGATGTGGGGATGAAGTTTTTCACAGCCTCTTATGTGGCTGGGAGATTCCCTCTATGCAGAGCTGGGCTTGCTGGGATCCTTGCTCCATAGGTCAGGGAGTTCTCTGGCACTGCCTGATGATGCAAGGAGCAAAGGGAGCCCATCCTGGCTGGAGCTGTTCCCATTCCATGCCATGGTGTGGAGCTGCCAGCCACACCAGGCTGGGACAGCCCCGTGTCCTGCTGCTGGCGTCACCGCTGTCCCAGGGCTCAGCTGCTCCCTGACTCTTGCCCCCTGGGAAGAGCAAACATGACACAGCATTCCTGTGTTTGGATAACAGGCAGGCAGTGTCCAGGAGCACCTTCTGGAAAGATCAGTTGGAATGTGCTGGTGGGTGCAGCCTGAGGGCAGCTCAGCAGAGCAGATGAGGTGCTGGTGCCTCCAACCCTTCATGCTTGCCTTTTCTCAGATCCTTTCCCTAAAACTTGGCTGCTTTTGCTTGGTGTAAGGCACAGGCAGGATCCTCCAGCTGGCTCTGCCTGTGGCACAAGCAGAGGAGTGCAGATCTCTGATCATTGCAAACCTCATGGAGACCCTCAGCTGCTCATGAAATTGCTGAGAGGCCTTGGAATTCCCAGTCCTCATGCTGTGATGTCTAAGGAATGCCCCTGTCCTTCTCCCACCACTGCTGAGGTGGAGCACGGCCTGTTCAACTGCTCACAAGCAGATGCCAGTGGTGCTCTGGGCATTTTCTGATGTTTGGGTTGTTGACAACCATCCATGATTTATGTTGGTGTTTTTAGCAGTGCAACCCCATTGGACTGGCTTTGGATTCTTCTCCACCTTGTGTGAGGTGCCTCTGGAGTGGAGTGCAGGGATTTCATAGCTCTGTTTTGGGAAGGTGTGTGAACACTGGAGCTTGTGTAGGAGCCTCTTGGGATGTGCATTGACCCCCACAAACACAGTTTTGCTTGGAAACAGAATCCAAGTTCTGCAAGGTCAGGTCTGTTCCCCCTCAGAGAACCCTTGTCCTGGGCAGGTCACTTCCATTTCCAGTTCCCTGCTCCTGCTGGGAAAAGGTTTGCAGACAGCAGCAATGAGGGGATTTGCTGTGTTCTCCCTGAACGTGAGTGTATCCAGGGCTCAGAGCATCATGGTGCTTGCATTTTCCTGAGTTTCCTCTGTTGAACCTTGGCTCTGTGACATGAGGTGGCTCTGGGGATATGAAGGGACAAAGCCTCTTAGGGAGCTCAGAGGGGTTGTGGCTGCTGGCAGCAGAGCCTGGTGTGGGAGCAGATCTCCTGAGGGAAGAGCTAGTTGCTCCCCTTTGTGGAGCACAGCACAAGGCTGAGCTTCCTCTTTTCCTTGTTTGTTTTCCATCTTCAATCAGTTCCTCCCTGCCTCCACTTGCCCTTGGTGTTAGGAGCTCTGTTTGCCCCATGTCCGAGCTCTCCTGGTTCCTTCTGTCAGGGCAGGAATGCTGGGGCTCATCATCCAGGTGGACCCCAGAAGGTTTAGAGCTGTGGTGGGTGGCAGTGACAGAATTCCCTCCCCTAGGCTGGCAGAGAAATACAAGGAGTGCCTGACCAGCAAGGAGAAGATCCTGAAGGAGATTGAGGTGAAGAAGGAATATCTGAGCAGCCTCCAGCCTCGACTCAACAGCATCATGCAGGTACCTGGGCCCTGCAGGAGGTCACACCCTGAGGGGCAGCTCCTGGGCTGGTTTGGGTCTGGAGATGTTTCGTTCCCACTCGGGGTGGGCGAGGGGCAGATCTGAGACCCCTCCAGAGTCTCCTTGTTTATTTATGCAGCAATTCCTGCAGAACTGCAGCTGCAGGAGCTGTTAAATGGGCCTTTCCCTGGAGAGCCCCACGCAGTCCCAGCCCCCTGTGGCTGCCTTGGGAGGGAAGAACAGGAGGAGGAGCTGGGTTATTTCCAGATCCAAAACTTTCCCAGTGAGACAGCTGCCAGCCCTTTCCTGGGGCTCTCCATGTTTAACCCTGCACCACCACTGCTGTGGCAGCTTCATCACCTGCTCTCTCAGGGTGAGGAGGATGAGCTGTTCCCCTCCCAGTGATGAAGGCTCTCCTGTCATTCCCAGGCCTCCCTCCCTGTGCAGGAGTACCTGTTCATGCCCTTCGACCAGGCTCACAAGCAGTACGAGACCGCCCGGCACCTCCCGCCACCTCTCTACGTCCTCTTTGTCCAAGCCAGTGCCTATGGACAGGCCTGTGGTGAGCACCGAGGGGCCAGTGCCCCCCACAATGCCCCCCACGGGCCAGATGTCACTCCTGCCTGCAGCAATCACCACTTTTTGGGGTGTTTTCCCCCCTGTCTGCTCTGCTGTCAATTCTGCTGAGCGCAGAGCAGCGGGGTGGCCCCACGGCGCAGTGAAGCAGCAGCATTTGAAACCTTGTTTGCTCAGCTGCCTCGCTGGGAGAAGTGCTTGGGAAGCTCCCTTCCCACCCCTTCCCCCCTTGCCAAGGTCAGCAGGGATGTCCTTGCAGCCTGTGAGCAGCCTGTGAGCTGGCTCAGTGCTGTCACAGCTTTCCCAGAGCTATCACCCCCTGACTTGTGCCACCTGGGGACCCCAGGCCTTGTAGAGGCCCTTCCCACAGCTCACCTAGAAACCTTCATCCCTTTATTTTGGGGGGATTTCTGCAGCCTCCCTGAGCTGGGAGGGATTTCCTGGAAGAGGTCAGGAATCCCACTGGGCTGTGCACACCTCCTGTGTGGTGAGGGCTGTGGTGTGACCTGATCCTCTCAGTGCCAGAGGAGCATGGAAGGACACAGTGGGGCTTGGCCACACCAGGTCCCTGCTTGTCCCAGCCAGATCCCAGCCTCTCTTGGCTCTTAATAAACATTTGGCCCTTATGGTTTCCAGGGAGAGTCCCCCAAAACCCATCGTTTTCCATCTTCTGACCCCATCCTGCCCAGGAGATCCAGCCCATGGTGACCTCCCAGAACCTTCCAGACACCTCTCCTCCCACTGGCCTTTTGCTGGAGCTTCCTTCACCAGGAACCAGGAGCTTTAGGGGCAGGGCTGCTCTGCCTTTGCAGCAGGAATGGCATTCCTAAATCAGATTTCCTGTCTCCTCTGTAGATAAGAAGCTAGTGGTGGCCATTGAAGGGAGTGTGGAGGAAGCCAAGGCCCTTTATAAGCCACCTGAGGACTCACAGGGTGAGTTGTGGTGTTGCTCTGGGTACTTGTTCCTGTGTGCCTGCAGCTCCTGGGACCCTGCCTGTGTTGGGACAGGGGTGTCAGGGCTTGGGAAAAGCCCTGGTGGTCCTGCTGGTGGTGGGAGAGCTGAGCCCTGGGTGGTCCCTGCTGACTCCCCTCTCTCTCTGCACAGATGATGAGAGCGATTCCGACGCAGAGGAGGAGCAAACCACGGTAAGGGACAGCACTGTCCCCCTCTGGCTGGGGCTGGGAACTGCCCCTGCACACCCTGAGTGTGTGTGGAACTGCAGTGATGTCAAATGCTGACCTTTCCTGGGAGGAGGGAGCTGCCATTTCCAGCTGGTGTCCCAAATGCAGGAGCAGGCAGGGTACAGAGCTGCTCCTCTCGTGTCCCATCCCTGCAGCTCCGGCTGGAGCTGCTCCACTTTGTATAAATAGCCTGAGGGCAGGGAGCTGTGTCCAACAGGGAGGGATCTGTGTCCATCCCGTGCCAAAAGCATTCTCTGCACCAGGGCTTGTTCAGCACTCCTTGGAGGAAGTGTTTCTCCTACAAATAATTCCTGCTGGTTGCTGAGGGGAGGATGGAGGTGCTGGTTGCTCCCAGCAGCAAAGCCTGAGGGGGCTCTGGGCCTCCACTCCCACCAGCAGCAGCAGAGCCAGGTGTATGGGGATGTTCTATGGGGAAGGGTCTCGTGTCCAGGGCAGGGAACGGAGCTGGGAAGGGGCTGGAGCCCCAGGAGAGGCTGAGGGAGCTGGGAAGGGGCTCAGCCTGGAGCAAAGGAGGCTCAGGGGGGCCCTTGTGGCTCTGCACAGCTCCTGACAGGAGGGGACAGCCGGGGGGTCGGGCTGTGCTCCAGGGAACAGGGACAGGAGCAAAGGAAAGAAGAGTGTGCCAGAGGAGGATATTGGGAATATTCCTTCACAGAAAGGGCTGTCCAGCCTGGCACAGCTGCCCAGGGCAGTGGGGAAGTTCCCATTCCTGGAGGGATTGAACAGCCATGTGTTTGTGGCACAGGGGGACATGGGGCAGTGGTGGCCTTGGCAGTGCTGCAGGGATGGTTGGACTTGATGCTCTCAGAGGGCTTTTCCAGCCTAAAGGATTCAATGATTCCAGGTTCTGCCTCTTGCAGTGGGAAAGCTTTGGGCCAGCAGGTCCTTGGCTTTGTCTCCCAGGAGTGGAGACATTTCCTGGAGCTGAAGGAGTGACAGGAGCTGGAGCTGAGTGAGGGTTTCCTGCTCCTCTCCCTCCCCAGGACAGTGTGGCCCTGGTGCTGGGGGATTGTGGAACTGGACTGGAGGGAAGGAGCTGTGTGCTGGGAAGGTCCATGGCTTGGTGAGGAGCAGGAGAAGGCTCTGACAGCTGTTTTGTCCCCCCAGAAGCGGCGCAGGCCCACCCTGGGTGTGCAGCTGGACGACAAACGCAAGGAGATGCTGAAGAGACACCCCTTGTCTGTCACCCTGGACCTGAAGTGCAAAGGTGAGGGGCTCTGGGGTGGGACAGCAGCTCAGGGACTGTCCCCAGCAGCACCCTGGGGACCTTGGGGGGAGCTGGAAGTGTGGAGGGGTTTCTCTGAGCTGGAGCAGGCACCAATGTCACCCCTTGTGTGTGGGCAGATGAGAATGTGCTTCACCTGACCTTCCACTACCTGATGAACCTCAACGTCATGACAGTGAAAGCCAAGGTGACCACTGCCATGGAGATGACCACAGCCATCAGTGCTGGGTAAGGAGAGCCCTGTGGGCAGCAAGCCTGGAGATCATTGGGCAGTGACTCCATGGGATTTTGGAGCCCTGCAGAGTCTGGAGATCATTGGGCAGTGACTCCTTGGGATTTTGGGAGCCCTGCAGAGTCTGGAGATCATTGGGCAGTGACTCCATGGGATTTTGGAGCCCTGCAGAGCCTGGAGGTCATTGGGCAGTGGCTCCTTGGGATTTGGGAGCCCTGCGGAGCCTGGAGGTCATTGGGCAGTGGCTCCTTGGGATTTTGGGAGCCCTGCAGAGCCTGGAGGTCATTGGGCAGTGACTCCATGGGATCTAGGAGCCCTGGAGATCATTGTGCAGTGATTCTGTGGGGTTTGGGAGCCCAGCACATCAGGCAGTGACTCCATGGGATCCAGGAACCTTACAGAGCCCAGAGCTCATCAGGCAGGGACCCCTCTGCCCCCATGGGTCTGGGAGCCCTGCACAGCCCAAGCACCTTCCTCCCCCTCTCCTCTGCCATGACAAGCCAGACTCAGGGAGTTTGGGAGCGTCTCAGCAGTGCCAGAGCTGTCAGGAACTGAGGAAAAGTCTCTCCTGCTGACACATTCAGCCTCCCTCCCACAGGCAGAGCCTGGCAGCTCCCTCACCTGCCTGTTCCTGAGGTCACCTTGTCCTGAGCTCCAGAGATGCAGCTGCCTCTGCCTGTGCTCCCCAGAGCCTGCAGAGCCTGATTGGTGTGAGGAAAAGCTGAAGTGGCAGCTTTGGGAGCCTGCCCAGGGAGCTCCCAGTGGCTGCCAGCTCTCTGGTGGCTCTCCCTGGCACAGGAGGTGCCTGAGGGAGGTGGGAAAAGCTGGGAGCAAGTGCTGCTTCCCAGCCTGTCCCATATGCAGCCTCCTTGTCCTGTTGGGGTTCTCTTCCTGCTGCAGACACCCCAAACCCTCTGTGACAGCAGCTGGAGATCCTGTGCAGGGCGTTCCCTCCCTCCTGCTGCCCTTGGCTGTGTTACCCCAAACCAGGGAGGCTGTGCTTTGAGCCAGACCCCAAATCCTGCAGCCCATTGTGCCTGGTCAGTCCTGTGAGTGCAGTCAGACATGAGGAATTTCATGGCACTAGAGGGAGCAGCTTCCTGGAAGAGCAGGAGCTGGGGCCCTGTGATTTCCATCCTGGAGACAGCTCTCCCTTTGGAATGGAATCAGGGGAAAGTCATTCTGCTCTTGAACTCATGAAGCTCATAATCCCCTTCTCTGGGCTTGGAGCCTGTCATGGAGGGATGCAGAGCCCAGACTGCTGCTGATTGACCTCTCCTCTCTTTCTGCCAGGGACCTGCTCTCCCCAGACTCCCTCCTCAACTGCCTCTATCCAGGGGACCACGGCAGGAAAACGCCCAACCCGGCCAACCAGTTCCAGTTTGATAAAGTGGGGTGAGTGTCACCCATTAGTTCCTGGCTCCAGCACAGCAAATCCTCCCTGCTTGATGTGACCCTTCCTCATTGTCCCCACAGCATTCTGACCCTGAGTGACTACGTGACAGAGCTGGGACACCCCTATGTGTGGGTGCAGAAGCTGGGCGGCCTGCATTTCCCCAAGGAGCAGCCTCAGGCATGGCACAAACCCCTCCCTTCTCCCCCACAACATTGGGCTGAGCTTTGGGGTCCTGTCCTGTCCCCCTGCTGGCACCATCTGCCCCCAAACCGTGGCTGGGACAGGCTGAGCTGGGCTGGATCTGTATGTGGGGCCACGCTGATGTATTTCCTGTCACACATGTGACAGTCCAAGCCCTTTTAGTGCCTGAATGATGGGTGCCTGTCCCTGTGGGGATGTGGCTCCTGGCCTGACATCCCTCCTGCCCACAGCACACGGTGACTGCTGACAATTCCCTGAGTGCCAGCCACATGGAGCTGACAGTGAAGCTGCTCCGGAGCCGCCTGCAGTCCCGCCTGGCCCTGCACAAGCAGTTTGCATCCCTAGGTGAGTGCTGGGCTCCCCACCCTGCCATGGGGACAGGGGTGCAGTGGCAGGGTCCTGCCAGGCTCCCTGTCCTCCCCTTGGGACAGGGGTGCAGTGGCAGGGTCCTGCCCATTCCCTGGGGGCAGAGGTGCAGTGGCAGGGTCCTGCTAGGCTCCCAACCCTTCCCTGGGGACAAGGGTGCAGTGGCAGGATCCTCATGCAGGGAAGCATCTCTTCTCTGCTCAGCCAAGCTCCAGGTGGCCATGGTCCTGAATCCCAGTTATTCCAAGCTGCTACCCATCTTCAGCCAGTGCCTGAACTGGGAGGGAGAGGGGAACAGCATCAATCACAGGAGAGGAGACATCAGCTGGCTGATGTGACATTTGATGGGTGGCAGTGCCACCCTCAGCATTCTCAGTTGTTCCCTGAGCCCTTGGGAGTTGTAGGAATGAAGGAATTACCTTATTTTGTGTAGCAGAGGAAGGCTCTGGCCCTTCCAGTGCCCAGCACCTCTTTGGGAATGGCCATCCCAGTGCTGGGAAGTGATTTGGGATATGGTGGGAGGTGAACTGCACACCATGCATGTTGTGTGCTTGTCAAGCAGCCCAGGGATCCCATGGGATAACAGCCCAGAGATCCAGTGGGATCACAGCCCAAGGATGCCATGGAATCACAAGCCAGGGATCCAGTGGGATTGCAGCCCAAGGATGCCATGGGATCACAGCCCAGGGATCCAGTGGGATCACAGCCCAGGCATCCCATGGGATCACAGCCTGGGCTCTGCTGGGCATCTGGTGGAGCTGCTGGAGGATAACATCGTGCCCAGGTCCCGCTTTGGGAGTGTCCCCACTGCAGGACAGTGGCAGAGCAGTGTCCCCAGCCCTGTCCTTGCTTTCAGAGCACGGCGTTGTGCCGGTGTCCAGCGAGTGCCAGCAGCTCTTCCCCACCAAGATCGTCTCCCGCCTGGTGAAGTGGACTGCCATTCCCTATGAGGATTATGCTGTAAGTGCTGAGCACGAGGCTGAATCCCTCCCTTCCAGCTCCCTTCCAGCTCCCACATGGCACTGCAGCCATCATTCCTTCTTTTCCTCTCAGGAGCTGCCCTACACTAAGGATGTGATAGAGGCTGGCTTGGCTGAAGACACTCACCTCTACTACATGGCCCTAATAGAGAGGGGAACAGGTAAGCACCTTTCCTTCCCTTGGGAACTCCCAATCCTCATCCCAGGGCAGCTTCATGGGTAACCCCTCTGGCTGGAGGCCCTGTGAGTGACACCTTTTCCCTGCTCAGCCAAGCTCCAGGCAGCTGTGGTGCTGAACCCTGGTTATTCCACGCTGCCTCCTGTCTTCAGCCTGTGCCTGAACTGGAAGGGAGAGAGGAACAGCAGCAACGACGACAACATTCGGGTACTGTGGGGTGGGGGCTGCATTTTGGGGTGTCCCCAACAGTTCTGTGCCCATAACAAGGGAATGTTGGAGTGAGCTGGTGGCTGGACACTCCTGTGTGTCGGTGTTCACAGGGGTCTCAGGTTGAGGGAAGAGATGAGGATCTGACTCCATCAGAAGTCTTGATTTATTATTTTATGATATATATTACATTAAAACAATACTAAAAGAATAGAAGAAAAGATTTCATTAGAAAGCGAGCTAAGAATAAAATAGCAAAGAGTGATAACAAAAGTTTGTAGCTTGAGCTCTCTGTCTGAGATTCACTGTGATTCACTCTTAATTACAAACATATAACATGAGCTAATTAAAGATCCACCTGTGGCATTCCACAGCAGCAAATAATCATTGTTTACATTTTGTTCCTGAAGCCTCTCACCTTCTTAAGAGGAAAAATCCTAAAAAAAAGATTTTTCATAAAAGATGTCTGCCACACTCCTGGGAGTGCAGGGTGGAGATCCAAGCCTGTGCCAACCTCATCCCTGTTTTCCAGGCCATGGAGAGCGAGGTCAATGTGTACTACAAGGAGCTTTGGGGGCCCAAACCTGGCTACCAGCTGCTCACCAACCAGCTGCAGAGGCTGTGCATGGTGCTGGACGTGTACCTGGAGACTGAGCCCCACGATCCCAGCGTGGAGGGGCCCAAGGAATTCCCCCAGGAGAAGATGTGTCTGCGCCTGGTCAGGTGGGAGCTGCCTGGGGGTGAGGTGCTGCCAGGGGCTCTGGTGGTATTGCTGCTCCTGGAAGCCTGTCCTAGATGGATCAGCCCCCACAGTAACCCCAGAACTGGGCCTGTTCTGTGGGTGCCATGGGATGTTCCTGGTCCCTGTGGTCACAGCCTCTCCCTCTTCTCCTCTTCCAGGGGTCCCCTGCGCCTGAAACCCTTCAAGTTCAACTACCCCCAGGGGTTCTTCAGCCACCGCTGAGCAGCCCTGGGGCTCACTCTGGGATGGGACTCGTTCACTCTGTGGGAGGAGTGTTCACATCCTGACGCTTCTGCTCCTTTTACAATGTTTTGGGGTTTGTTTGAAGGTTTTGTAGTCCAAGGGATTAAACTGAGCTAAAGAAAAAAGTGTGTGGGTGCCTTGTCTGTGCAGAGGGGCTGGGATGAGGGAGCTGTGAGGGCTGCAGCAAGCCTTGTGTCCCAGCCCTGGGCTCTGACAGCCTTTCCAGGGATGTTCTCTGCCTCCTGACTTCCCTCCCCACCACAGGGACTGGGGAGCTGAGGTGGCTAAAAACTGAGGTGGCTAAAAATAGCCCTTTGAGAGCCCGCAGTGCAGCCCCAGCCTGTCCTTGCCCGCTGGCTGCCATCCCACTCAGCACAATCCCTGCATCCTGGGGGCCTTCTCTGCTCCCTGGCCTTGGAGGGGAGCAGAGCAGGGTCCTGGCACAGGCAGGAGGAGGGGTGGGACATCCTGGCTTGGCTTGTCCTGCCTGGCCTCAGGGAGTTGGGATGTGCCCCCTCCCCTGCACTGCTCTGTGTGGGGGTCCCAGACTGGCAGAGCTGGGGTTCCATCCCCCCTCCCAAAGTCACTGTTGTCACTGTCCCTCCTTCATCCCAGCCTCTCTGTGCCTTGCCTGGCAGTGATTTCTCCCCAGCAGGGCTGAGAGCCCCTCTCCTGCTCCCCCAGCCCTGCCCTGCCCTCGGTGCAGTGCTGCAGTGCCGGGCTGTGCCGCAGCCCTTGGGTTAAACCAGGCTCTCACAGTCCCTTGGGAGCCAGCTTTGAAAAAAGAAGGAAGGGAAAAAACACACTGAAATCCTTAGGAAAGCATGGCAGGCTGGCCCTGTTTCCATGATCAGGACACAGGGTCCTCGTGCCTGCTGTGGGGTGTTTCCCCTCTGCAAAGCCCTGTGTCACCCACCCCAGTCATGGGTGACAGATCCCAGCCCCACATTCCCACCTTCCTTCCCTGTGTTCTCCCAGGACAAACCAGCAGAGCCAGGGTGTCTCTGTAAGCACTTTTATTTGGTTATTGCACAGAAAGCAAAGATCAGTGGGCTGAGGTTCCTGGTGCACCGTGTGTGTCTGTGAGCATTCCAGCAGCTCCCAGCCTCTCCCACCTCTGCCCAGAGGGACTGTCCCCCCCCAGGGCAGGGCAGGACCCCGCCAGCCCCCCCAAGCAGCTACAGCTCTGCATTGCACTCATCCATCCATTGCACATACATTAAATAAATGCACTTAGAGGAGAAGGGTGGTGGGGTTCCCCTTGGGGTCCCCCCTCTTCTCCTGGGTTATATTCAAGTGTTTAAATGTGGCGCTCGGCGAATATCACGTTCTGCGAGGGAAGCAGTCGCCCACCCGAGGGGCTCTCACGGGCCTATTGCTAAGGGAAAGCCTGGCCTGGGGGTCCTGGGGGTCCCTGGGCTCCCACCCCGGGCCCAGCCATGGCAGGGAGCGGAGCAGCTCCCGTGCCCGGAGGTGCCTGCGGCTCCCGGGACCTTTCCGTCACTTCTTCCCCGGCTCTGGGGCTGTGCCCTCCTTGCTGGAGGGAGCCTCGGCTTTGGGGGGTTCCTTACTGGCTTTGGGCTCATCTTTGGGTTTTGCTTTAGCTTTGGGTTCCTCTGCTTTCTTGGGTTCCTCTGCCTTCTCCTTCTTGGGTTCCTCCACTTTCTTGGGTTCCTCTGCCTTCTCCTTCTTTGGCTCTTCCGTCTTCTCTTTCTTGGGCTCCTCCACCTTCTCCTTCTTGGGTTCTTCTACTTTCTTCTTGGGCTCCTCAGCCTTTGGCTTTTCAGCCTCCTTGGTGGCTGCTTTGCTCACCTCCTGCTGAGGTTTTGCTGGAGCCTCCTCAGCTTTTCCCTCTTCGGCAGGTTTGGGGCTTGGCTTGGTCTCTTTGGCCTGTGGAGCTGGAGGCTCTGGCACAGCAGCCGCCTTCTCCTTGGGTTTCTCCTCTGCCTTGGCTGGGATGTCCTTCTTGGGAGCTTCCTCCTTCTTACCCTCCTCAGGCTTGGAGGGAGCCTTCACCTCCTTGGGCTGCTCCTCCTTGGCCGGGGCCTTTGGAGCAGGGCTGGGCTCCTTGGCTGGGGCCACCTCCTTCTGTGGAGACTTGGCCTCCTCCTTCAGGGGAGATTTGGCTTTCTCTGGGGACTTCACAGCTGGAGGTTTGGCTTCTTCCTTTGAGGGGCTTGGGGGCTTCTCTGGGGACTTCACAGCTGGAGGTTTGGCTTCCTCCTTTGAGGGGCTTGGGGGCTTCTCTGGGGACTTCACAGCTGGGGGCTTGGCCTCCTCTTTAGTGGGGCTTGGGGGCTTCTCTGGGGATTTGATAGATGGGAGTTTGGCTTCCTCCTTTAAGGGAGTTGCAGGTGGCTCTGGGGATTTCACAGCTGGGGGCTTGGCCTCCTCTTTAGAAGGGGCTGGGGGTTTCTCTGGGGACTTGACAGTCGGGGTCTTGGCCTCCTCTTTTGAGGGAGGTGTGGGTTTCTCTGGGGACTTCACTGTTGGGGTCTTGGCCTCCTCCTTAGGGGGCATTGGTGGCTTTTCAGGGGATTTGACAGCTGGAGGCTTGGCTTCCTCCTTTGAGGGGGTTGGGGGTTTCTCTGGGGACTTCACAGCAGGGCTCTTGGCCTCCTCCTTTGAGGGGGTTGCAGGTTTTTCTGGGGATTTCACAACTGGGCTCTTGGCCTCCTCCTTTGAGGGGGATGGAGGCTTTTCAGGGGACTTGACTGCTGGGCTCTTGGCCTCTTCCTTTGTGGGGGACTCAGGTTTCTCTGGAGACTTGGCCTCTTCCTTTGAGGGGGACTCAGCCTCCTCCTTTGCAGGAGACTTGGCCTTTTCTTCTCCCTCTTCTTCAGCTTTCTCCTCTTCTTCTTCTTCCTCCCCCTCTTCCTCCTTCTCTTCAGCTTTTTCCTCCTCAGGCTCTTTCTCAGCCTCCTCCTCCTCTGTGACCTCCTCAGTCACCTGAATTTCCTCTGTCTGCTCCTCCACAATCACTGTCTCCTTCTCTGATTTTTCCACCACCTTGATCTTCTCCTCACTCTTCACCTTGATGCTGGTGGTGATGCTGGGAGGCTTGGGGACCACCTCGGGGTAGGAGAGCATCCCAATGCCAGTCTCAAGCCGATACTCCTCCCCTTCCAGGAGCTTTCTGCCAGGGAGAGACCAGAGCAGGGCACTCAGTGATGGCTTCTCCTCTCCTCCCATGGCCAGGAGCTGCCAGCAATGTCCTGCAGTTCCATCTCCCTCCCTGCCCCATCCTGGATGATCCTCCTGCTCCTGTGGCCTGGGATGAGCAGGTTTCCCTGCCCTTCCCTCCACACACCACTGGGTCACCCAGCTGGACATTGCCCAGCATGGATGGATGATCTGCTCACCAAAAGGAGCCCAGGTGTTAACAAGGGACCTTGAGCAGACCTGGCTGAGACCCCCTACACCTTCCTCTACCCCCTCTGTACCTGTAGGCAGCAATTTCGATGTCCAGGGCCATCTTGACGTTGAGCAGATCCTGGTACTCGCGGAGCTGAGCTGCCATCTCCCACTTGGTGTTCCTCAGCTCGGTGTCAAGCTGCTGGATGGTTTCCTGTGGGCAGACAGAGCAATAATGGGGGGGAACACATGGCACAGTCCCCAGGAGCAGGGGGACACAAGAGCACCCCTAAACTGTCCCCTGGTCTCCAGCACCAGGGTGTCCTCACAGAGGAGTCTGCAGCCACCTCCTCCTGCAGACACACAGGGAAGGGGACACAGCCAGGGGTGCTCCCAGGGTGTCCAGTTGCCTTGGGGGACCTGGCAGGAGCCCTGCATGCCCTGAGCAAGGAGCTGCACTCCAGCTGAGCCCCTGCATGCTCCCAGCATTGGCTTCAGCAGGGACACGCTGTGGGAATGCTTCTAGGACTTGGGTGAGTCCAATGGCAACTGAACTCCAGCTGGAGGCTGGTGGGCACCACCCTGGGGACAGCCCTTCATTCCAAGGCCACCAAGGCAGCCCTCACTTCCCACACCTGGGGGTTAGGATGTGGCCCAAAGCCTGGACACACTTCCATGGTGTTTGTGACCATCCTCACAGGCAGCTCAGTGCCAGGCAGAGCCATGGGGCAGCTCGAGGGGAGCTGAGGGACACAACAGCCCGGACACCACCTCAGGCTCTGGGTTCCTGATCCCTGTGGGCTGGGGAAGGCCAGTTCTGACACAGCCCCGAGCATTTACCCCAACTCCTTCCCATCCCTGAAGGCAAAGTCCCAGCGCTGCCCCTCCCCAGCAGCAGGATGGTCCCTCCCCAGCCTGGGCCGCTGCCCACTGCGCCACAGCACCTGGTAGGACAGGACATCTGCATGATGGCGCTCCTCCGAGTCCTGCCTCTGCCTCTCCAGCGACTCCTGGGTCCCTTTGAGGGCCTCCAGCTCTGTGGTCTTGGCCTGGAGCTGCCGGCGGTACTCGGAGATCTCCTCCTGGGCCAGGCGCATGGCGTCCGTGTTCACCTTGGCCACCTCCGACAGCTTGTCCAGCCTCACTGCGAGGGAAAAGGGAAGCTGCAGGGCGGGAGGGAAGGAGGGAGGCTGCAGCCTCCCCTCCTTGGGGAAACCCGAACCTGTCTATGCCATACATCCCTGTCCTCTGCAGAGCCACCCCAGGCTCCCTGAGTCTTCCCCACCCCTCCATCCATCTCTGCCGGGAAGTGAAGGAGGATGGGCAAGGCCAGCTCGGGGCTGTTTCTGCCATGCTGGACTTCAGCCAGTGCAGATCCTCGCTGCAGCCCCCGCCTCCCCCTCAGCTGTGCCACAGCCCCCTGCCCCACAGCCCTGGCCAGAGGCGGGGGGGTTTTGCCGCATCGCCCTGCGGACACCCCAGGGGACGGGGAAGGGCACAGAATGAGGGGACAGGAATGGGGAGCAGCGATCCTGCGGCTCCCGGGGCAGCCCCCGCCCCGCGGGACGGGCGCTCGGGGTCGGCGCTGCCGCTGCCCGCGGTGCTGAAGCTCCGCTGTCCGCGGTGCTGGAGCCGCCCTGCGCGCCCGGGCGCTCAGCCTGGGGCGCCCAGCGGCTTTTGGGGTGCCGAATGCACCGTAGTGTCCCGTGCCCCCAAAAAGGCCGCTCTCTGTCCTTCCCTCCCGCGTCAGGGATGCGGTCCCGCCCCCCCAGCACTGCAAGCACCCCTGGCCTCGCCCCGGCTCTGAGGGACCAGCACAATTCCCTGCAGCATCGGGGGGTCCGGCACCCCAAAAACTCGCGAGGTGCCGGGCCAGTGATGCTGGGACCTTCCTCGAAACTCATGCGGGGCAGAGGGGAGTCGGGCAGGGCACCCGCAGGCACTGGGGCTCTGGTGACAGGGATGGGGTCACCCTGAAGCCCTCCCAGGGTGGATGTACGGGAGGTCCCTGCACACCGCTAGGGTGGGGGCACTAACGCCCTCCCCGAACACAATAGAGGGGGCTCGCTATCCCAAAACCCTCCAGGAGCACAGCAGAGCTGGGAGGGGTCCCTGCACCTCCCGGGGTGAGGGTAACGAACACGATACAGAGAGCGGGGGGTTCAGCATCCCTCGGGCCTCCCTTTGCTCCAAGCCCATCCCGGAGTGCTGCAGCCCCGCGTGTCCTGGGGGAGGTACCGGGATGCTCCCCGCGCGTTCGGCGGCCCCACCCTGGCACTCACCGCGGAACCACTCCTCGGCCTGCAGGGTGCTGCGGGCGGCCGTGCCCTCCAGCTGTGCGCGCAGGTCGCGGAGCGCGGCGGTGACCCCGGGCCGCAGGGAGGAGGGCGGCTCCGCGGGCAGCTCGGGCCGCGCCCCGCGCAGCAGCGCTCCCACCTCGGCGCGGTGCTGCCTCCGCAGCTGCTCCGCCTCCTCCCGCAGCGCCCGGGCTCGCTCCTCCAGCGGCGCCCGCGCCCGCTCCTCCTGCGCCGAGCGCTGCGCCAGCCCGCGGGCCGCCGCCTCCAGCTCCGAGCGCTGCCGAGCCTCGTCCTCCAGCCTTCCCCGCAGCGCCGCCACGTCCTCGGCCAGGCGCGCCCGCTCCAGCCGCAGCTGGCCCTTCTCGGCGCCCAGGCGCAGCACGGTGCCCCGCATGTCCCGCAGCTCCCGCGCGTACAGCTCGCCCATGGCCGAGCGCCCCGCCTGCTGCTGCCGCAGCGCCGCCGCCTCGGCCGCCAGCGCCCGGTTCTGCTGCTCCAGCGCCCGCACCCGCTCGATGTAGCCGGCGAAGCGGTCATTCAGCACCTGCAGCAGCTCCTTCTCGTTGCGCGCCCGCGGTTCGCCGTTCAGCGAGTCCAGGCTCTCGGTGGAGGACGCGGCCGCGCTGCCGCCGCCGCCGCCCGCGCCCCGCGCCCGTCCCACCACGGGGGCCGGCCACGAGTAGAAGCCGCTGGAGGCGGCGGAGCGCGGGGCGGCGCGGCCCGGCTCCTTGCGGAGCCCCCCCGGGGGGCCCAGCAGCGTCTCCAGCATCAAGCTCATGGCGACCCCCGCCCTCGCTGCGGCACCGCCGCGGCCGCCCGCTTTATAGCGCTCGGGGCGGCCGCTCCGCCCCGCCACCGGCACCGGCAGTGGCACCGCCCCGCGCCGCCGCCGCAGCCCCGCGGGTGCGGGGGACCCCGTGCCACGCCCAGGTGGGGAGCGGGAGCCGCAGCAGAAAGGAGAGGATTGTCCCCCGAAAGGAGAACGGGGACCACGGGGCACAGCGGGAGCCCGGGAGCAGCAAGCAGGACCACCGGGAAGGGAGTGGAGAGATCCCGCAGGGAGCACGGAACCCCCCGGGCAGATAGCGGGACCCCCGGGAACAGAGAGTGAGACCCCCGGGAAGGGAGCAGGGAGCTCCTCGAGGGAGAATACATCCCCCGGGCAGGGAGCAGGACCACCGGGAACAGAGAGTGAGACCCTCGGGAAGGGAGCAGGGACACCCCAGGACAGAGTGAGGACCCCACGGAGAGTGGAGAGCCCCCAAAGGGAGAAGGGACCCCCGGAGCAGAGAGGAGGAAAAGAGGAATAGAGGGTGGGACCTTCAAAGAGGGAGATGGGACCCCCGAGGACAGGGCAAGGACTCCACAGAAAGGGAGTGGGGAGCTCCTGTGTGACCGTGGACCCCCTGGACAGCGTGAGGAACAGCTGGGAATAGAGTGGGGCCCCCAGGAATGGAGAGTGGGACCCTGGGGAGGGAGCTGGGACCACCCAGTACAGAGCAGGACCCCACCCCGGTGTGAAGGAGAAAGGGGGGACCCCCGGATGGCACAGACACCCCCTCCAAGGGTGGAGCAGCGACCCTGGGGTGGGGCCCTCACTCGGTGTCCCCCCTGGCCAGGCACTGACTGGGGGCTCCTGCTGGCAGGGGGGCGGTGCCGGGAGGGTCCCCCGGGGGGACAGGGGACAGCCCTGCGAGATGCTGGGGAGCTCCAGGCAGGGAGGGATGGGAGGGCCAGGTCTGCCATCCCTGCTGGAGTGGGGATGGGGAAGGGGATGGAGACAGGGATGGGGTGGGGGCATGTGACCCCCAAACCTGCCCTTGGCACCGGGGCATGCACGGGCCACTTAGCCAATCAGCACTCTGGTACCATCCAGCCAATCAGCACTCAGGTACCACTCAGCCAATCAGCACTTGGGTACCATAGAGCCAATCAGCACTCAGGTACCACCCAGCCAATCAGCACTCAGGTACCACTCAGCCAATCAGCAGTCATGTACGATCCAGCCAATCAGCATTCAGGTACCACCCAGCCAATCCGCACTCACAGACAGCCCGGCCAGTCAGCCCATATGGACCAATGGCCAATCAGCAGTCCCAGACCACTCAGCCAATCAGTACAGCTGTTACCCAGCCAATCAGCACACACAGAGCTGATATGGGCAGGTACTAACAGCTCAGCCAATCAGCAGCCAGGCCTGGAGATTCTAGCAAATCAACACACAGGTCCCTAGATCTCAGCCAATCAGGAACCAGGTCCATAGATCTTGTCCCAGCCAATCAGCAGGCAGGAGTACAGATCCCAGCCAATCAGCACACAGGCCCACAGATTCCAACCAATCAGCACACTGGTCCACAGATCCCAGCCAATCAACACACAGATCCATAGATCCCAGCCAATCAGCACACAGGCCCACAGATCCCAGCCAATCATCAGGCAGGAACACAGATCCCAGCCAATCAGCAGGCAGCCCCATGGTTCCCAGGAGCAGCCCTGGTGTCCCCGTTGTCCCCACAGCTGTCCCCGTGTGACCAGAGTCCCGCCCTGTCCCTTCTCCCTCAGATCCATGGAAGCAGGGCCGGGAGCAGCCGGGATGCACCAGGAGGAGCGGGAGGCTGAGCAGCCCCAGCAGGTGACACAGTGACACACCCTGGGAGTGTTGGGGACACAGGGACAGCGGGCACGGGCCACCCCTGAGCAGCTCTGCCTGCCCTGCTCCTGCTGCCAGCCCCGCTGGCCCGGTCTCGGCCATTGTCACCAGCCTGGGGCTGTGGGGACCTGTGGGTGGGGACAGGGAGGCCCTGAGGGTCCTTCCCACCCTGGGGACACCCGGCTGAGCAAGGGGACACGGCCTGTGGAGGGGTGACCCTGTCCCCACAGCGTGTGTGACCCCCATTCCCAAGCCCTGCATCCAAGCCCTTCTCCCTGTTTCCCTCCCGACCCCTGGGGTGTCCTCACATCTCTCTGCTCCATCCCATGTCTCCATCCTCTGTCCCTATCCCTGTCCCCATCCATGTCCCCATCCTCAATCCCCATCCCTGTCTCCATACCATGCCCCTGTCTCCTGTCCCCATTTCTTTCTCTATCCCTGTCCCCATTCCATGTCCCCATCCCCAATCCCCATCCCCTGTTCCCATCCCGTCTCTATCCCCTGTTTGCATCCTATGTCTCTATCCCCTATCCTCATTCCCTGTCCCCATCCCTAT
>JAHXMQ010000146.1:1397533-1407817 GCA_020466415.1 Ammodramus savannarum pratensis
GGGGGGGAGAAAGAATTCATCACGCTACCGTTGAACTTGGTTTTAATGTTTCTCCACAAACGGTGAAAAATACTAAAGTACAGACAAGGAGGACTCATAATGTTGTGGCCAACATTATAAATATGGAATTATAAATTTAAAACATTTTTTTTTTCTGGTTTAAAAAATAAATCTGGTAGTAAATGCGGCTCTGGGGGGGCGGCGTTAGTAGGGCCGGTCTCGGCGATCCTGGCGGTGTTCGCCCCTGTGGGCAGGAGGGACGGGGGTCAGTCGTGGGGTCCAGGAGCCCTCCCTGGGTTGGGGAGGCTCCTTAACCCCTCACCCAGCCACCCTGCCACCCATTCACCCACCCCATCCCACCCCTTGCTCCTCCACCCATTTGTCCCACCCCAGCGTGTCCCCATCAGGGTCTCCCCCTCCCCAGTGTCCCCTCGTCCCTCCCTCCATCCATACTTGTCCATCTTTCCCGGCCCTCCGCGCCGTCCTCTGCCTCCTCCTCCCATCTGCTCCATGAGGGGTCCGGGGGGTCCCCCGGGGCCGCCTCCTCCTCCTCCTCTCCGGCCGCCTCCTCCGTAGCCGCCTCGGTCCATGCCGCGGCCTCCTCGGAATCCGCCTCGCTCTCCGCCGCGGCCGCCTCGGAACATCCCGCCGGGCCCGCCCCGGTCCATGAGGCCCCCGCCGCGCCCGCCCCGCATCCCCCCGGGGCCGCCTCGGCCGCGGTCACCGCCTGCGGAGGAGCAGAGAGCGGCAGTGAGCCCAGGGAGCACAGCCCGGCCCGGCTCCCCATCCCAGCACGGCCAGGAGCTGCAGGAGAAGGGCTGGGAGCTGCTGGGCACCCGAGGGGATTCGGGGTTCATTAGGGTTTAAGCTGACAGCCCCCCAAATCCAGTTAGCACAGGAGAAATCCCAGTCTCCATGTCATGGCTCACAGAGGGATGAAGGCCTGGCAGCTCTGGAGCTGGCCCAGCCATTCCCCAAGGAGCCTGAGGCCAGGCCTGGGGTGTCCGGCAGGGAATTGGGGCTGTGAACCCCCAAACGTACCTGGAGGAGGGAAGGGGGGTGGGAGGAACCCCTCCGGTTTGGGCGCCTTGCACTGGTTGCACTCTGTTCTCCAGGCAAAGTTCTGGTTTCCACAGCCCCTGGGTACAAATTCCAGTTAGGCCAGAGCGGGACAGCATTCCAGCTGGGGTGACATTGGGAAGCACGAGCAGGAGAGGGGACACAAGGGCAGGATGTGGGGCACAGCTCCTGCAGTGGGGCGGGGGTCTGGCTGCCCACAGGAGCCATGGCTCCTCCACAGCCCCCAGGAGTGACCCTGTTCCGCCCTCTGTGCCAGCTGGAAGCTGCTTCCTGGCAAGGCCCAGCCAGTGATTTTGGGATGATTGGGATGATTCTGCTCTGGCCAGGTGCAGGATGGCACAGAGGTGTGGGGGGCACTCACGGGTTGGGGCACTGCCCACAGGGGTGTGGGGGGCACTCACAGGCTGGGGCACTGCCCACAGGGGTGTGGGGGGCACTGCCCACAGGGGTGTGGGGGGCACTCACAGGTTGGGGCACTGCCCACAGGGGTGTGGGTACTCACGGGTTGGGGCACTGCCAGTCCCCGGCGCGGTGCTGGACGCTCCCTCCGGACGGGTTTCCCCGCGATCCCCGCGGTCCTCTTGAGGAGAAGCCACCCCTGTCTCCACCTCTGCCCCCCATCCTGCCCATGGGGCCGCTGGGCCCGCTGGGACCCCCAGGGCCACCGGGGCCCCCTGGACCTGTGGGAGGAGCCCTGTTAGTGCAGGGAGCCCCGGGCAGGGCGGGCAGGGCTCTGGGGGGCTGCACGGTACCTCCACGGAGGGGTGGGGGCATCCCCCGCTGCTCCCGCGGGGGCATCCCGCCCCTCAGGCTGTTCATCGGGCCCTTCTTCCGGGCCAGGGACACCTTCAGCTTGCTGCCCTGGAAATCCTTCCCTGCGAGGGACACAACGGCAGCAGCATGGGTGAATCCAAGGTGCTCCCCACACCTGGGGGAGATTTTGGAATTCCACCCCAGCAGGCCCCCAGCACTCACCATCGAACCATTCCACAGCAGTTTTGGCAGTGGACGGGTCATCGTAGGACACGGTGGCATCGCCCTTGGGCTTGCCCGTTTCCTTGTCGATGTACAGGTTTATCATGGGCTGCCCCGTCCTCTTGTTCATCTAAGGGACAGTGCAATGTCACCCCGGGCCTGTCTCCCCACAGCCCAGCTGGGATTCACTCTGTTCTACTCTGTCCCTCATTCCAGGGACTCCAGAACAGAAGAAAGGGGCCCCAGGCCTACCATGGATGACAATAACTGTCTGGACATCCCAAAAAATGAAAGGACCAGCCTGACAGCCCTGTCAGGCCTCTCCCAGAGCCTGGACATGAGGGGCCAGAAGGATGTGAGCAATGGGCAGAGAGAAGGAGGAGGAAGAGGAGGAGGTGGGTGACCTTTCTCCCTCTGCCAGCACGGGGTCACTGGTGTCCCCTCACCTTGACAACACCGCACTGTTTGAAGAAATCTGCCAGATCCTCCAGGGTCACATTATCATTGAGTCCCTGCACATAGACTGCAGTGCTGTCCGAGTCCTCCTCCGGGTCCATAGGGGGGCCTAGGAGACAATTCCCGGGGTCAGAGGAAGGGCAGGGATATTCCAGGGCCGAGTTCTTTCCATCCTCTCATCCTCTCCACAGCTGCAGCTTTGCTCTCTGAGTGACAGGAAACCCCAGGCCCAGGGGAGGGGACTGTCCCCACCTCACCTCCCGAGTGCCCACACCCACCCACGTGGGCAGAACCCCCAGGTTATTTCAGGACACATCCCAGAGGAGAGATGAGGAAGACCTTGGTGCCCCCTGGGCTCCCACACAAGGACATCCACCCCCCTTTTCCGATGCTGGAAGGCTGACGCAGAACTTCCAGACACGCCTGCCTGTGTGACAGGAAGGGACAAGGCAAGGACGAGGCTCTGGGGGTGCTGCAGGCTCCCTGCAAGAGCTCCAGAGCAGCCCTCAACCCCCTCAATTCCTGCAGAGAAGGGGGAGCAGCTCCCAACCACATCTGGTGGTTTTCCAGCTGTTAGGGAATGAAGAAACGATGGGAACAGCCAGAAAGGCTGGAAGTGGCAGTGGGGTGACGCCGTGGTGGCCGCAGCCCTTGGAACAAGGACACAAATCTGGTTTCACAACCTTGGGAGGGAGTTTGGTGGAAATTACCTAAATCCAGGTCGGGTCCTTCCTCCATGTGTCCTGCCAGGCGGGAGAGAAGCACAGGGAAGGGTGTTAGTGGGGGCCCTGCGGGCTGGACAACCGACACACACAACACTAGCTACGACCTGCGCCGCACAAGAGCAGCGCTGCACCTTACTGGGCCATCAGTGCTCTTTTAGCACTTCTTCCAACCAAAAACCACTATTACACTGGTTTTAAGCATTTTTTCCAACCAATAACCACTATTACACTGATTTTTTTAGCAGCTTTCAAACCGTTAACCACTATTACACTGATTTCTTTTTTTTTTAGCAGGTTTCAAACTGTTAACCACTATTAACGCTGATTTTTAAAAAGGTTTTACCAAGCCAATCAGTTTTTAAATTCATTAATAAAAGTTACTTAATATATCTACATATATTAAAAAAAAAAAAATATTTATTACATCCAAACCATTTCTTTTCCCCAAAATTACAGGAGTGGTTGCTCAACTCTTCCACTGTGTCCGCATACCCCTGGGCATCGCCGGCAGTACCCATTACAGTCTGGTTGCATATTGTCATTTTTTAAACCACTTTAACGAATAAAAAAATTACACTTTGTGCTAAAAAAAAAACTTGACTGCAATTTTTTTTTTTTTTTTTTAACACTATCCATTGTAATGCTCAAAAACTTACCACCAGGCTTATTGAAGCCACCTCGCTCTCCAGCGCTGCTGGGGGGATAAACGAAGAAATGAAGGCCTTTCCCTTTACAAAGCCAGCACCGCTCTGAGCCTCTGCGGCTCACAGGGGAGAAGGGCACTGGCTAAACATCTCCAAACATCTCTCTGTCTCTCTCTCATCTCGGCACTAGGCCTTTCTTCAGGGCAGCTCGCTCAAATTTTCTTTACATATAAAGCAACCTTGGTGTGGTTTGAGGCACCGCTTTGCTGTCGGTGCCCTGGCGTTACTACTCGGGTATCATCAGTGCAATACTTGGCTGAGAAATGGGGGTTGTTTGTAATCAGAGTGGGTTGTTTTTTTTTTGTTGTTGTTGTTTTGAAGAGCAATTTGGGGGTGTTTCAGTGGTCAACTCCCTCCCCTCGGTGTGTCCACCAAGGTGCACCCTCAGCCTGTGGCAGTGCGGGCCCGCGGGTCCCTGACATTTAACAGTGCAAAAGGAGACAAACCACACGCGAGACCTACAACACAGTTCAGCTGACATCGCCCCTGAAACCCTCAAAATAAAGCCATACATTCAGGTCACTACTGAATTTAACAACTCTCTGGAGGGAGAACTTACAGAGTACAGCGGGGGCTCCAAGGCCTGGGGTGCAGCTTTGTGGACACACTCACTTTTGGGCAGGTGCCAATGCAAACAGGGCCGCAGCTTTCACCAAAAGCTTTGGCTGAAGCATTCACAGCTAAAACTGCTTTGGAGCGTGGTGGTGAAGTAGGAAAATGCCACCTTTAGAAAGGATTTGGGCTGCTTCTTGCTCTTTTTTTGGGTGAGCCAGCAAGCTGTTTGGAAGGAGCCGAGCGGAGGAGGGAGAGCACCGTGAATTTTTCTAGCAAGTATTGCACCTCTAATACTGGGAAAAAAAAAGTCAATACAGAATTTCGAGCTGTTGCATGCAGCTTTGCCTCCTCTCGTTAAAGTACACACCATTTACGTAATGTCTCTCTTTTTAAACATAAGATTTTTACACTTTTTTTTTTTTCTTTAACGTTACACAATTCTAAAGTAGTAGTATACCCTCCTCTGGTTTTATTACCAAACAACAAGTATGCAGTTACCAAAGTTACAGAAGGATTCCGTTTATACAATCAATACATTGGGTTAAAAATATTCTATGTATATTTTTCCTCTCCATATGGACACCGTGTCTAGTCCCACTTTTCATTATGCTGCCGGCTGAGTACTGAGTACGGGTACTTTTTAAGTATTGAGGTGTTTACAAGGCTCTCACTTTGTAACCTGTAGCATATAAATGCGACAAAGCATGTTAAAAAGTTTTCCATTTTCATAAAAATATCAAATCATCGAGGCAATGAAAAAGGGCATGTTAATAACATCGAGCTCCTTACCTGCTGGAGACACTGAAATCCATCACCACAGCATGCTAAGGTGGGCCGAGTTCCCCTACCTGCCCTGGGTGTCCCCTGAAGCCACCTGTTCTATGGACATCACAAACTCTACGTCCATAAGGCTGGGGCAGGGGGGGACCCTTTGTAAGGGTCTGGCCAGGTGGGAAATCACTCAGGAGGCAAATTTGAGCTGGGATTAAGGTGTGAGATCAGAGACAGGTGACAACTCTTTGGCAATGAGAAGCTTGGAAGGGGCTAGAAATTTGAAGATGTGATGATAGACATTTCAGGTGTCTACATCTACTTTTCATCATTAAGAGATCAATACAGCACGGCTGAAATCTTTATGCAGATCCCTGGAACTCTGTTCCACCCGTGCCAATTCCAAGCTGGATGTGTTCCCACACAAACCAGCCCTTTCCATTCTTTCTTGGATTTCTCTGATAAAGATTTCATGCCACGTCAATGGGCTGCAACAGAGCTATGCAGAATGGGGCCACCCACTGCCAAAATGGGGCCGTGCCACATGGAAAGAAGTGGCCTCTGGAGGGCAGCTGCCATCACAGCCCCCCTGCCAGCACCAGGGTGGGCACAGCGTGTCCTGTGCCACACCTGGGGACACTCTGCATAGCTCTGAGCAACGGGGTGAGGGCATGGAACACACACAAAGCTGTGAATTCTCTCTTGGAGGAGCCTTTGGGATTGGTTCTCCTCCTTCGCCTCCATCACAACGACCTCCACGCATGGGGACACACCTGAAGGCACAGGTGGCACCAAACCAGGTTGTGCCATCAGGTGAAATGGCCAAACTGATTCAGAGCACCTGAATGCTCCGAGGGGGAGCAGGCCTGGGAGCCACAGCACCTCCTTCTCTCTGTCCTCGGGCTCCTTCTCCACGTGGCACTCCGAGCTCGCAGGCTCTGCAGGAGGAGGCTGACACGAGGCTCCTGCCCTGCCAAAATCCCCGCTCCTGAGGCCCAGGGAGCACCCCCTGGAGCTGCTGGGAGGTTTGTGTGTGTTCCACCCAGAGTTACTGTTAAACCCCACAGAGGATTCCACCTCTGGGCGACCATGAAGGGAGCTGAAAGTGCCAGGGCCAGCATCACCCCCAATTTCCCCCTCCCTGGGGGCCCAACCAGCTGCAGGACAAACCAACCATCCTGCTCCTATTTCCCTTAGGATAATGTTTCCATGGATGACAAGCAATGCTGCTACACACACACACATGTCCTCCATGGAAACACAGCTGGGTACGTCAACCTTTCAGTCCCTTCTTTTTGAGTTTCAAATCCTATGGGTAAACCAGAATTAGAGAAAAGGAGAAAAGCTTTGCTCTTACCCCATTCCACCGCGTCCTCCTCCCCGCCCACCTCTGCTCATGCCTCCTCCTCGCTCATATCCCCCTCGTCCCCGGCCCCGGCTCTCGGGGCCGCTCAGGTTCCGGCTCTCCCCGGGGCCGGAGAAGCCTCCGGATTCCTGCCCGTACATGTTCATGCTGCTGGGATGGTCCTGGCGGAACGAGCCTGGGGAGGGGGGCAAGCAGGTCAGGGACAGGCAGCCCCCTCACCTGCCCTCAGCTCGAGGCACACTGGAGCTGTTCTGACTGGGAAAATCCCCCTGAGGGCGTTGATTCCAGCTGTTCCCCCAGCCAAGGCCACCATTGCACTGTGTCCCCATATGCCACATCCATGTGGCTGTAAAATCCCTCCAGGGATGGGATCCACTACTGCCCATTGCCTGACCAACATGAAGAAATGTTCCCAATATCCACCCTGGCCCAGCCTGAGGCTGTTCCCTCTCATCCTGTCCCCATTCCCTGGGAGCAGAGCCTGACCCAACCACTCCTGCCCCCTCCTGCTCTGAGCAGAGCCACGAGGTCCCCACTGAGCCTCCTTTTCTCCAGCTGAGCCCCCTCAACTCCCCACAAACACCAATGCCCCAGTCTGAAGCCATTCCCTCTTATCCTGAACCTGTTCCCTGGGAGCAGAGCCCGACCTTCCCACTGCTGCCTCCTTCTGCTCTGAGCAGAGCCATGAGGTCCCCCCTGAGCCTCCTTTTCTCCAGCTGAGCCCCCTCAACTCCCCACAAACATTTTGTGCCTCTGTGTTCCTTTTCCCCTGAGGTGAGGAACCTTCCCTTTCCCCATCCCAACCCACCACTGCCTCCAGAGATGCCATTTTTCACCAACAAAGGCCAAACCCCAGCTCCAACCCCCTCTCCCTTCAACCCAGCTCAGAGTTTCAGATCCAAGCTAAGGCCAGGGCTCCTTGCCAGGGCTGCCACTCACTCTGCTGGCCGTAGCTGCTGCTCTGCTGGCTGTACTGGCTGGGGGCCTGGCTGTAGGATCCAGTGGGAGGTGGGTAACTGGTGGGAGGGGGCTGCTGGCCATAGCTGCTCTGCTGCCCATAACTGGTCTGCTGGCCATAGGAGCTCTGCTGCCCGTAGCTGCTCTGCTGGGAGTAAGTGCTCTGATCGTAACTGCTTGGCTGTGTGGAGGAATAGCTGGAAGAGAAAAACGTTGGGAAAGGTGGGATGGTGAGGCAATTCCCTGGCAGAGTGCATGGAATGGCTCATGCTGGAAGAAAATGCAATTAGAGGCTGAATTTAGTGCTGTAAATCACTTTAAAAGCTGAAGTCATCCTATGGAGGCCAGTCTGAGGGCAGTGAAAACAAAAACCATGTGGCCAATCCCAGTTTATTCACACCTCCAGGAAAAGGAACAAGTGCCAGGGCAAAACTCAGTGGTAATGGAGGCAACAGGCCCTGCATAAAAGAAGCTCCTCTCATGCAGGTGGGGCTTTGAGAATTTCAAAGTGTTCGTTTTAGATGTCACATTAAAGACACCTGAAGGGAAAAGGGAGCTCCTGGGCTAAGCTCTATGTGGAAGGAGACAGCAAAAGGTCACTCTAGGATATATAATCTTAATATTCTCAAGTATTAAAATTTTAAAGGAATGCAGAAAATGTCTTAAACCCATTTGTCTTAAACCCATTTGTCATCATTCTCCTTCTCAGATGTGTACACTCAGCCACAGCCTCTCCATCCCCACCACAACTCCAAGAAGCACAGCTCCTCCTCCCAGGCCACCAAAGCTCCTTTTCCATCAAATCCCCCCAGAAAGGCCCCTAAGGTGAGCAGTGCATTACCTGGTTGGAGGGTAGGAGGGTGGAGCAGTGACAGGCTGCATGGGGTAGCTGGCAGGCACCTGGGGGTAGCTGTAGTTGCTCTGCCCGTAGCCCAGGCTGGGCTGGCTGTAGCCTGTCGTGCTGGACTGAGGCTGGCTGGTCTCTGCTGGTTTGCTGCCATCCTGGGGTCTGGGGAGAAACATGGAACAGCATTGGTGCCCAGCCCCACAGCTGGCAGCAGCAAAGGGCTCAGATCCCCCAGGACTGAGGGCTGGGAGCTCTTTTTTGGGGTAGCATTAAAGCTGGCTTCGATTGGTGACAGCCAATAAACAGGTAATAAACACAATTTCAGCACTCACTGCCTGGGTGTTTGCACACTCCAGGAAAGGCCCAGGCAGTGCCCTGCACAGAGAGCAAGGAACACCACAGCTCCTGTTCATCCCAAAGGGCTCAGAGCTGGGCTGTGGGGCTGAGTGGAGGATGTGAATGGCAGCCAGGGGGGCTGCTCCTGCAGAGCCCTGGAGGAGCAGGAGCTGAAGCAGGCAGTGAAATGCCCCTTTGTGTGGTTCAGAATCCAGCTCAGGCAGATATTGCCTCATACACGTTATCCCCAATGATCCCATAGAGGAGAAAGGATGTTGGGCTTGCACTGGGTGACCTTTAAAGGTCCCCTCCAACCCAAACCACTCACAATTGTGTGTTTAGAATTAACTCTCAAGGCCTGAAATTTGAGAACCCTTTGCATGTGATTCACACATCCCCTTCTGTTTGCCCCAAAGTTTAAAAGCCACATGAATGTGGCACTTGGGGAGAGAGCTGGTGGTGGCCTCCATGATCTCAGAGGGCTTCTCTAACTCCAAGCATTCTATGAGTCTTTAATTTCTATTTGTTTCTCAGAGTGGAGCTGCTTTTGCTGTGGAAGCTGGGGAAAATTATACACAGTGTCAGGATTCACCCAGGAAATTTACATTCCTTTGAAGTGTAACCTGTCAGAGCTGTGCCAGGCTCTGCCTCTCCTTCCCACAGTGCTTGCTACACACACCAGGTAAGGGAATAAATCAGCTTTTACTCACTCCCAAACAAGTTTCCATTATGTATTCTAAACTTTCCATATCCTCTGAGCAAACAATTGCACTCAACAGCTGACAGGTCGTGCCCAGAGGGGTGAGACTCAAAGAGGAAATGTTTTGCAGCCTGTGCATCCACCCAGCATCCTGCCTGACCCCGGGACCCAGAGCAGGCAGGACTCAGCTCTGCTGCAGCCTGAGAGGGCAGAGCCTGGTGGGGCTGCCTGGGGCTGATGGGGGAGAAATGGGAGGAGGAGGAGGAAGAAGAGAAGGAGGAAGAGAAGGGCAATGAGGAGGAGAAGGAAGAAGAGAAGGAGTGACTAGAGATGGAGAAGTAGGAGAAACCAGAGGAGGAAAAGACAGAGGAAGAAGAGAAGGAGGAGGAAGAGGAGTAATGGCAGATGGAGAAAGAAGAGGAGGAGGAGGAATAGGAGGAACAAGAGGAGGAGGAGAAGGGAGGAGAAAGAGGAGGAGGAAGACAAAAAGGAGGAGGAAGAGAAGGATGAGGAGGGGGTGGTGGAGAAGGATGAGAAGAAGGAGCAAGAAGCAATGGAAATTGAGGAGGAACAGGAGGAGAAAGAGGAAGAAGAGAAGAAGGAGGAAGAAGAAAAAAAGGAGGAGGAAGATAAGGATGAGGAGGGGATAGAAGAGAAGGATGAGGAGAAAAAGGGGGGAAGGAGAAGAGAAGGAAAAGGAGCAGGAACAAGGGGAAGAGAAGAAGGAGGAAGAGAAGGAGGAGGAAAAAAAGGAGGAAAAGGAGGAGGAAGAAGAGACAGAGGAGAAGAAGAAGGAAAAGAAGGAGAAGGAA
>JAHXMQ010000146.1:1419278-1431830 GCA_020466415.1 Ammodramus savannarum pratensis
GGGATGGGATGGGATCCATGTGATGGAAGGGGCTGGGATGGGATGACACTCAGGGACAGCCAAGGGACATGTGGCTGTGCCATGGGACACCTACCCGTGATGCAACACCAATCCACGCAATGTCATCCCTGGGACACTCACCCATGTCACAGAACCCATGGGACACCCAGCTGTGCCATGTGTGTCCCACACCTTGGAACACCCCCAATTCCACGCAGGACATGTGTGGAATTGGGACATGATGATGTCACACAGTGACGTCACTCCACCACGCTCACCACGTGGGAAGTGTGCAATGTCAGGCACAGCACAGGGACCCCAACCAGCACCCGCGGTGCTGCTTCTTTCCACGTGACCTGTGACACCTGGTGACATCACATACAGCCCACGGCGTCACCCGCTGGCAGGTAACACCGAGTGACCTCACGTGCCGGGAGGCTCCGTCAGGCTCACCGCGTGCCGCCGGGCACGGTGCGTGACGTCACAAGGGCCCCGCGCCGCCCGTTACGCCGCAATGACATCACTACGCCGACAATGACGTCACGCCCCCGCCGCGCTCCCCGCTCCGCCTCGCGGCCCGAGCGCCTCTTGCGCGACGGTCCCTAACGGCCGCGGGCCGTACCATCCCGCTAGCCCGCGGGGGGGGCAGCGCCCAGCGAGGCGGCAGAACCGCGCTCCGGAGCGGCGGCCGCTGTCCGCGGGGCCGTCCCGGTTCTCCGCGGCCGGCAGAAGCGGCGGGCGGGCGGCGGAGCGGGGCGGGCCGAGTCCACGGAGCGCGTTCTCCCGCCGGTCCCCCCCGGCCGCGGGGTGGTGCGCGCGGCGGGGCCGGGCGGCGCATGCGCGGCGCGGGGCGGGGCCGAGCGGGCAGCGCGGAGGAGGAAGGCGAGAAAATGGCGTCGACGGGTGAGCGGGGCCGCGGCGGGCCGGGCCCGGGGCGGGGGGCGAGACGCGACGGAACCACCGGCAGCGCCGCCGTCCCTGGCACGGGATGGCCGGAGGAGCGCTGGGGCGGTGCCGCGGGCCCGTAGCGCCTTGCCCGGGGCCCGCTGGGGTCGGGCCGTGCAGGGCCCGTCTCGGCCGTGTCCCCCCGCGCCGCCCGCCGGGGCCGCCCCGGGGCCGCGGGAGTTTCCCCTCAGCGTCCCGGGGATCAATTGCGGCCTCTCGGTGCTGCGGGTCCGCGGGATTGCCGGGGCTCCGCGCTCCCCGGAGCCAGGGCTCGCTCCGCGCCCTCGGCGCGGCCGGGCGGGTTTGGGAGCGGATTTGGGATCGGGAGCGCTTTGGGTGGGAAGGAGCTGAGCGCTCATCCCATGGCGGGGACACTTCCCGCTGCCCCAGCGAGCTCCCAGCCCGGCCCTGGGCACTGCCAGGCGTGGAGCATCCTCTGGGGTTTCCATTCCCGCGCCTCCCAGCCGGGAATTCCTCATTCCCAATATCCCATCCATCCCTGCCCTCTGGCACTGGGAGCCATTCCCTGTGTCCTGTCCCTCCATCCCTTGTCCCTCTCCAGCTCTCCTGGAGCTCCTTTAAGCACTGAAAGGGGCTCTGAGCTCTCCCTGGACTCCTCCTTTCCCATCTTTTCCCCATAGAGAAGTGAGGTATTCCATCATCTCCATGGCTCCAGATTTATCTGAATGAAAAGTTTTTCCACGAGGGCTCCAGCTGGATACAAATAGTTGGGAGCTGAGATTCCCCAGCTCAATCCACCTTTAAAGCCCAACATCTGATTCTCCTTAAAGAAGGAGGATTTTCCTTTTTTTTTCCAGCAAGGAAAATCTCCCAGGCCATGGAGTGTGAGGGAATATCACCAACAGCACCTTGGGGAGCTTGAAAAAGAAAATTCAGTAAAGGAACATCTGCCAATGGAATTGTCAGGACAGGGGTTAAAACCACAGCTGTGTTTTCCCTTAATTCATGGAATTGTTCCTCCTGGGAGCTGCTATTTCCAGCCTCTGGTGTGCTCCTGAGCCTTGTGAAAGAAAAGGATGAAGATTAATTTCCCCCTGGAAATAAAAGCCAGGAGATGGGTTTAACTAAATGAACCATAATATTATTTTTTATTAATGTTCTGTGTTCCCCTAAATCCCAGCAAATTAAAAGAGAGGCATCACCACAGGCAAACTGCAAATTCCACACCTGGAATTAAACCCTGCAGAGGCTGAAATGTTGGGTTTAGGTGGGGCTGGGGATAGGGCTGTGAGGAGAGGGGTTAATTGGTGCCCCTGTGTGGGGCTGGAGGCCAAAATGGGGCTGAAAATGGAGAATTAAATGAGGTTTTGGTGGCTGGAGGGTGAGCAGGGAAAAGAGTAGGATGGTAGGAAAGAGAGGCTGAATTAAGGGGACCAGGCATTAATTAACACTCAGGATTTAGCAGAAGCATGTGTAAAAAACCCAACAAACCCAGAAACCTGAACTGAGCAAGGAAAACGCTCCAATATCCCACGTGCCAACCTGAGAGGGAAGTGGGAATGCTGCCAGAGGAGTTGAACAACTTGTGTGCCTTGTGTGCTGGGAGCAGGGAGAGCTTTGGAGAGCTCCAAGTGTCTGCTTTGTCCCTGTGAGGTGTTGTGGGCAAGGTCAGAGGGATGAAGAAGTGCCAGGAATTCCTGCTGGGATCACAGCTGGGCCATTCCTGCCTCCAGCAGGGATCCAGGGGCTCTGCTCCTGCACAGGGAACACACCTGGAGGCTGGGCAGGAAGGGTTTGGTGGGGATGGATGCTCAGGCTGAGGTTGTGCTGGATGCAAGTTGTGTTTTCCAAGGGATTCCTGGGGCATTGGGAACAGTGGGATGATGGCACCAAAGCCAGGCAGGATTTGCTTCCTGAAATTCTCCAGTGCAGGAGTTGAATTGATCCATGTGGGTCTCTCCCACCTCAGGATACTCCATGATTTTGGGAGAAACTTGGATTTCTGACAAGGTGTGATGGTGATGGGAGCTCTTCCCATGCAGGGATGTGTGGGAACCTCCACCAGGAGCTCCTGGGCTCATTCCTGCTCCCAGATCTGCTGGGAATGGTGAATCCATCCCTGCTCCAGGCCCTGGGATGGGAGCTGGAGCTGCTGCTGCCTGTGAGGGACCTGGGAGCTGCAGTCCTTTCAAATTCAGCCTCCTCATTGCCATGTGGATTCATTTTCCATCCCTGCCAGCAAATCAGCTCAGCCCAGCCTTTGCTGCTGGCATTTTCAGGGCTTTGCTTCTCCTCCCAGGCATTTGCTGCTGTGGATTTTGGATTTGGGAGGGAATCACTCCCCTCTTCCCATCTCCAGCCCTTCAGGGGACAAGTGGCTTTCCAGCCATCCATTTGTGTCCTTGAAAGGTGGTGAAACCTCCCAGGCCAGCCCTCTCAGAGCAGGCTGGTGGGTTTGTAAGGCTCAAATCCCTGCTTTTCCTTTGTTCCAACCCAAATCCCCCCCTGGGATCCATCCAAGGTGGCAGTTAAATTGAACCAGGGTCATTTGAGATCAAAGTGGCTGCTGCAAACAGCAGGAACAATGAGGGGAAGGGAGGTTTTGTTCCCCTCAAAAAGGAGGACTGAAAATGTGCATTTACCTTCCACCCTTGGGAAACTGGAATTCCAGTGGTTTATAGCAAGCTGCAGGAGGAAATTCCAGCTGCTGTGCTCTTGGATTCTTTAATTTTATTAAGCTTTTATCAACGTTTTTATTATTTTTTTTTCTTCTCCTTTTCTTTTAGATTACAGTACCTATAGCCAAGCTGCAGCTCAGCAGGGGTAAGTAGCTTATCCTCCCTGTTTTCAAAAGATGTAATAAAAGTAAATAATAATTATGGTTTGGGCTTAACTCAGGTATGTTTGGGAATCCTGGAGCTTTGTATTTCCATAGAATTTCAGCAAGAAACCATTGGGCTGCATGAAAATTTGTGTGGTGATGCAGATTTGGGGCAAAATGATAAATGTTTTTACATTCATTCCACAGCTACAGCGCCTATGCACCTCAGCCAGCCCAAGGATATGCACAGACCACCCAGGTAAAACATGGGGAGGGGGTGCAATTCCTGCTCAGTTTTCCAGAAAAGTGGAAATTCCAAGCAGCAGCATCAAAATCTGTGGTTAAAAATTGTCTTGGAGCTTCTCCCCCAGCCCAAAGTGCTTTTTAAAAGTGGAAATAACCTCAACAATCCCCATTTTTTGGTAATGGATTCAATCCTGATCCCAGGAAAGCCAAATTCTTGGTGGGTGTTGTAATCAGAGGTGTAGGAGAGAAAAAAAAAATTGGGAAAAAAGGGAGGGAATTGCCTGTTGGGAAATGGCAGAATTGGACAAAGGAGGAGGAGGGAATCTGCTTTTTCCTGGAGTTTTTATTGCTGTAACTGTTGATACTCTCAGTTGGCTGGACTGCAAAATAATGATGGTCTTTAAGAGATTAACTTCATGCTTATTTTTAACCTTTAGAATCCAAGTTACTACAACCACATTTGTCTGCAAACTCCAAGTATGTTTCCAAAGGTAAATTCTTGTCCTCACCAAGTGCTGTAGGCTTAATTTTCCTTCCCAAGAGGAGGAAGACAGGCTCAGTGTGGGCTGAGAGGAGGAAGGTGATGGTGATTTATTCAAATAAAAGTCTTTGGAGACCACAACTGGAAGAGCTGCTCCCAGTTGTAGGTGAGGTGAAAGGTGGGAGCAGGATAAGGGTAGGATCAGGAGGCCTCAGCAACTAAAACCAGCTAATTAAACACCTAACCAGCTAATAGAACACCTAACCAGCTAATTAAACCCCTAACCAGCTAATCTGAGCTGTAGGCACATGTCCATGGGAAGTTTGCAGCGTTCCCTGCCTCGTGGTGGAGGGAACTTCAGGGCCAGGGATGTGCTCATGTGCTCAAAGCTTTCCTGCTCCTGGTTCAGACCTGTGCCCTGAGTTCAGGAAGGCTGAATATCCCAAAAAAAAGTGCAGAGAAATGTGAATTCTTTCAGAATCTGGAGGTTAAAGCTGTCTCCATGTCACTCCTCGAGCTGTATCCAGAGTTTTGTCCTAAGCCAGGAGCTGTTGGAAGCTTGCTGGTGCCTGCAGCATGAGCTGGTAGGGCATGGCTTGGGCAGCTGGTGGCACTGCTGGGCACAGCTGCTCCTCTCCTTTCCTCAGTGATTTTCAAGCTGGATTTGGAAACAAAATCAGGGAATGGGTGAGGTGAGAGCTGATCCCTCACTGAGCACAGGCACCGGAATGGGAGCAGCACCCTGGGATGCTTTGGGTGTTCCATGGATCCCATCCTTCCATGCCTGCACCAACTCCCACTTTTCAAATTAATGCCTGTTGGGCATGAAAAATACTCCAAATAATTTAACTGAAACCTTCCTCAGGTTTCTTTTAGGCAGCCCCAAAGCACTTTGACACTGGAGTGATTTTCCTTGGTGCAGTTCCGCCCTCGCAGCGCTCCCATTCCCGTGTTCCAGGTTAAGCCTGGGATGGTGCCTGTGGCTGCTGGTGGTAGCTGTGAGCAGCTGGGAGCTTTCCTGTTTGCTTTCCACAGAGCAGAGCTGTGTGGTGCCACTGTCAAGAGCCTGTCCCTTCAGTCTTGGCAGGGAAAAACCACTCCATAACCTCCTTGCAGAGCTGACCCGGAATTTCCCCGCAGCACCTAAACTTTCACAGCAGCCTTGGCTTTGGGAGCGCTCAGCAGCTGCAGTTCCTGGGGTGCCTTGTGCTCCTGGATGATTGAGTGTGTGTCCTTTTGGAGCAGACCTACGGGCAGCAGAGCTACGGCACCTACGGCCAGCCCAGCGACGTCAGCTACACACAGCCGCAGACCACGGCCGCGTACGGACAGACGGCCTACGCCACCTCCTACGGGCAGCCCCCCACAGGTGAGAGCCCTGCTGGGCTGGGCCGGGCCTGGCACAGGCCTTGATGGCACCCAGGCCATGGGCAGGGACAGCTCCCACAGGTTGCTGCAAATTCTGGGCAAACTGGGATGCTTTGGGGATGTGGCAGTCGCAGCTGTGGGTAACCCATGTGACTGCCCTGCCAGGGAACAGCCCTGCCCAAAGTCCCATCCAGCCCTGCCCAAGGTCCCATCCAGCCCTGCCCTCTGGCAGTGGGAAGCCATTCCCTCCCAGGGAACAATTCCTAATTCCCAAAATCCCATTCATTCCTGCCCTCTGGTAGTGGGAGGCCATTCCCTATCAGAGAACAATTCCTAATTCCCAATATCCCATCCATCCCTGCCCTCTGGCAGTGGGAAACCATTCACTCCCAGGGAACAATCCCTAATTCCCAGTATCCCATCCATCCCTGCCCAAAGTCCCATCCAGCCCTGCCCTCTGGCAGGGGGAGGCCATTCCCTCCCAGGGAACAATCCCTAATTCCCTATATCCCATCCAGCCCTGCCCTTTGGCAGTGGGAAGCCACTCCCTCCCAGGGAACAATTCCTAATTCCCAAAATCCATCCATTCCTGCCCTCTGGCAGTGGGAGCGTATTCCCTCCCAGGGAACAATTCCTAATTCCCAATATTCCATCCAGCCCTGCCCTTCTGGCAGGTGAAGGCCATTCCCTCTCAGGGAACAATTCCTGCCCCATATCCCATCCAGCCCTGCCCAATATCCCATCCATCCCTGCCCTCTGGCAGGGGGAGGCCATTCCCTGCCAGGGAACAATTCCCAATTCCCAATATCCCATCCATCCCTGCCCTCTGGCACTGGGAGCCATTCCCTGTGTCCTGTCCCTCCATCCCTTGTCCCCAGTCCCTCTCCAGCTCTCCTGGAGCCCCTTCAGGCCCTGCAAGGGGCTCTGAGCTCTCCCTGGAGCCTTCTCCTCTCCAGGTGAGCACCCCCAGCTCTCCCAGCCTGGCTCCAACCCTCCATGGCCTCCTCTGGACTGGCTCCAGCAGCTCCAGGTCCTTCATGGAATGGTTTTGGCCCATCCAGTGCCACCCCTGCTATGGGCAGGGACACCTCCCACTATCCCAGGCTGCTCCCAGCCCCATCCAGGCTGGCCTTGGGCCCCCCCAGGGCTGTGGCAGCCATGCATAAACAGGAATTGATGCACTGTTGGGTTTTCAGGGCAGGGTTTGGGTGCTGTGGGACCAAGCAGGACGTGCTGTGCCCAGAGCAAAGTGAGCAGTGTCCCTGGCTGCTCCTCAGCCCTTCCCTGCCAGTGCTGTCACTGCAGTGACATGTGCCTGTTCTGATCCTGTACCTTCTCCTCCTCATCTTGTGCTTCCCACAGTGGAAGGAGCCAGCCCAGGATGGGGTTGGCCTGTCCTGCCCAGTCTTGCATGGAAAATTCTGTCTCATCCTGTCAGAACCTGAGGTCCCCTTTGGTGGAGCCCTGGAGGTGTCACTTGGTTTCAGTGCCAAACCCTGGAGTGTCAGAGCTCCCCCAGGCAGTGACAGTGACCCAGGCAAGGCTGCAGTGCTCTTTGCCATCTCCATGGGTAAAATCCTGACCTCTAAGACATTTTATGTGACTCCAACCCCATTTCCTAAAGGATAAACAGCATCCTGCCCTCCACCTTTGCATGCCCCATGGTGGTTTTGGGTTCCCAGAGCACATACTTGCCCCTTCATGCTCCATAAACTCTCCCAACGTGTTCCTGGAGCTGGAATTTCCTCTAGTTGAGTGTCTGAATGTTTAAAGCTATTAAGACAATGTTTAATTCATGTATATTCATGTTTATTTAATGTATGTTTGGGCTGAATATTCAGGAGTTTTAGGAAGCAGATTTTCCTCCCAGTGATTCCTCGGATGCCGTGTCCTGCACATTCCTGGGAGAGACATTAGAAACATTTTGTAGTTGGAATTAAACACTTCCCAAAGCAAAAACATTTTGTAGATGGAATTAAACACTTCCCAAAGCAAAAACATTTTATAGTTGGAATTAAACACTTCCCTAAGCAAGGGAATTCCAGGACAGACAGACAGACCCTGGGATATCTGGCTGCAGAGGCCATTGAGGAATTCTTCACAGGGAGGAGCTGGAGAGAAAATATTAACCCAAATGAAAATATTTACCATCTTTAGATGGATCAGGAAAATTCCTGCTCCTGACATCCATATCCATTAGCCAGTGGCACTGGGGGTTATCTGCAGGGCTTTTTCCTTTCATTTAAGGCTACCTAGAGAAAAGTTGGCAGCAAAAAAGGATTTGTGAACTTCCAAAATTCCTTTCTTAGAAATATTTACATCCCCGTGACTCCTGTGGACTCCAGTCCCACAGGGGTCACAGGAAACTGCTCTGTTTATGTTTTTCCTTCTCCCTTAAGAGGAGATGTGCTGGAATAATAATAATAATAATAATAATAATAATACCAGTTTGGTTTTTTCTGCACAGCTGCACATTTTGTTTTCTTGGTAGGCAAAAAAATAAAAGCTTCATTTTCTTTTCATCCATGAAAAAAAAAACCACCAACTTAGAAAGTGGTCAAGCAAAAGATCCTATCAGCCCACAGAGCAGGGCTGTGGCAGCTCTGGGCATGGAGCCAGGCTGGATTTATCCTTCCTCCACCTGCCTCTCCTTGAGGAGCCAGGCTGTGGAAAGGAGACTGCAGCCTCTCCCTCTCCCCTCTCTGCCTTTCATGCTCAATAAACCCTGGGGCAGACATTGTCATGCCCTGAGACACGTGCAGTTCTTAGAGCTGGATCCCAATCCTGTTTTCCTGTGAATCACCTTTTTGTCCTGCAGTTCCTTAAAGCAATTTTGTTGTTTTTGTTGCCTGAACAGCCTGGGGTTTGGGTGAAGTGTTGGTGAGGTCAGGGAAATCCAAGGTGTGTGTGGATGCAGCCCCTCAGGATGGGTGGGAATGGCAGGGATGGATTTTTTCATCACCACCCAGTTACCACCCTCCTTCCCTCCCTGGGGCTCTGGAAAAGGTGTCTTGGAGAAAAAGGGATTTGGTTAGGGATCACTGGGCACCCTCAGACCTGTGGCTCATTAATCAGTGCAGGGTGTTGGCAGCAATTCCAGGAGTCAATAAATAAAGAGCATTTTGGTGTCCAGCTGTGGATCTCTTGCAAGTGGGAATTGCTCTCCAAAGCCAGCCAGCCCCTGCTTCCCTTTACCTGGGAAATTTGGGGTGTGGATATTGAAATTTCTAAAGGATTTGGAATTAATGAGCACACAGCTGCCATAACAACCCCAAAATACCCCAAAACTGGCTGGAGTGAGAGTCAGCTCTGCATCTTCTCCAGCCCTCACTGGTGGGATAGACACAAGCAGGAGGCAGCTCTCCTCCTGAAGAAATCCCTCTGGAAAGAAGGAATCTCTCTAAATTCGACCTTTTCCAGCTGATATTCTCTGTGGGTCAAATCCTGCAAGCTTCTCCACCACCTGGAGAATTCCTAGCCTTCAGTGAGGGCTTCCTTGAGGGGAATTTAGGCACTTTCTTCCTTCTGTCACCTTTTTCTTTCACCAGCTTTTCTGCTGTGTCAACTTTTATCTTCCTAGCTGGGAGGGGAGGAGAGAGAAGTGATATAATAGGAATGTCACCCTCAAAACAGCAGCTCTTGAGGGTTCCCAGAGTGTCTAAACTGGGCTTGATTTGTGATTTTTGTGATTTAAACCAGTGGGATGGGAAATCACTGCCTTTCCTTTGGGACAAACCCTTCCTGCTGTTCCACGAGGGAAATGCTCCATCTAGAGCTGAAGCTTTAAAATTCAACATTTCTTTTTCTCCCTTTTATCCTGCTGCCTGTGCAGATCCAGCACAGGAATTGAGGAGTTCATCACAGGGAGGAGCTGGAGAGAAAATATTAACCCAAATGAAAATATTTACCATCTTTAGATGGATCAGGAAAATTCCTGCTCCTGACATCCATATCCATTAGCCAGTGGCACTGGGGGTTATCTGCAGAGCTTTTTCCTTTCATTTAAGACTACCTAGAGAAAAGTTGGCAGCAAAAAATGATTTGTGAACTTCCAAAATTCCTTTCTGAGGCTGAACCTAGCCTTTTTTAGTGTGTGGTCAGGCTTTGGCCAGTTAAAATAAGGCTTTATTTAACTCCTGGGATGGCTGCTCCCTGTGGAATTGCTGTCTAGCCTCATATTTAAGTGTTTGGGCTGCTCAAATTTGTCCATGGATTTAAAAATCCTCCCATTGGGCATCATCCCCTTCAGCCTTCTCAGCAACACTTTTCAGAGAACGGGAGACAGGAATAATAACCTTAAAAACTGATTTTCCAGTCAGTTTTTAAGGTTATTGTTATTTAATTTTTTTTAAGTTATTTCCCACTGGGGAGTAACTTGATTCCTACAAGTTATTTCCCAGTGGGAATCCAGTTTACATTCCCAGCTTGGGAATGCCCTGGGATGGGGTTGGGTTGGAGGTCAGGGGTAGGAAGAGGAAGGTCCAGACTGGCTTTGTGTCTTCACCAGGCTCCTGAGGGTCAGCAAAAAGCTGAATTTTGGGGGTGTTTTTAATAAATTTGCTGTGCAAACTTCCTGCCCTCCCTGTGTTCCTCTTTGCTGCTGCCCTGGTGTGGAGCTGTGGCAGTGCCAGGGTGCTCTGGGAGGGCACACTCTGTGTTCTGCTGCTGCTGTTTGCTTTGCAAATCAGGCACTTGCAATAAAATGCTGCAGCCCAATTTGCCTCAAGGAAATGTGTCACAAGCCTCCCATGTTTATTAAAAATCAAAAGTGGTGGAGAAGCTGTTACCTTCACTGATCCCAGCCATTTTTTAATGTTTAACAACATTTTTATTGCTGTTTTTCCATCCAAGTCTCATATTCTTAATTTGAGAACTTGCTAGTTTTTATATTTTTAAAATGTAAAATTTAAACTTGCTAGTTTAAATTTAAACTTTTTCAATTTAAACTTGGTAGTTTAAATTATTTTTTTTTGTTAGGAGCACAAACCCAGTGTGTTAATGCCAGTTCACCTTTGAAACAAGGCAAATGCCACTAAATTATACAGGAGCTGTTTGGGGATCTTGGATATTGTAAAACTGTTGAAAAGGAACTCTGTGAGCTCTCAGCTTTTCCTCTAAACTGAAGTGAAATTCTGAGAAAAGGGAAGGTACATAAAACATCAGGAGCTGCCTGATGTGTCTCTTTTGACCTTTTTCTCATGTGAAAGCAAATGGAAAGTGCTTTTCTTTTGTTTCCAGCTTTACTGATTTCAAATAAGCCTTCAGAAATGCCTCTGAAAGACTTCCCAGGCCAAGTTTTGTGCCTTTATTTTTCAGAAAAGCTGAAAGGATGGGACTGTACTTGCTAAATCAGTTGGATTTATTTTATTTTGGAGCTCAGGGGGGTTTGTTACCCTGCCTTTGTTGAGGAGATGTCTCAGCTTGCTCTGCCTGAGCTCTGCTTGCTGTAAACAATCCTGAGTGCTGCTCCAGGGGTGGCTTCCAGAAAGCTCCTGGGATTGGGATTTTGGGATGCTGTGATATCCCTGTGTCTGTCTGTCTGTCCTGGAATTCCCTTGCTTTGGGGAGTGTTTCATTCCAACTACAAAATGTTTATGGTGTCTCTCCCAGGAATGTGCAGGACACCCAAGGAATCACTGGGAGGAAAATCTGCTTCCTAAAACTCCTGAATTTTCAGCCCAAACACACATTAAATAAGCATGAATATACATGAATTAAACATTGTCTTGATAGTTTTAAACATTCAGACACTCATCTGGAGGGGCTGAGGCTTCCCAAGGTGGGAGAGGGGGTTCTGTGAGGGGCACAGTGGGGAATTGATGATTTTTGGGTTGTCTGAGGTGGTTTTGTGGTGGTAAAACTGTGGCTGTGATGAGTCCCAGGAGCACCACAAGGAGCAGAGTCTGAGATATTTGGGAAAAGTCCTTGAGATATTTGGGAATGCTGGAGAAGGACTTGAGACAAGGGTCTGGAGGGACAGGATGAGGGGAACTTACCCAGGCTTCATGTGGACATGAGGAGGGTTCGATGGGATACTGGGAAGCTGAGGGGGTGACACAGAGCAGCTGTGGCTGCCCCTGGCAGTGTCCAAGGCCAGGTTGGGCATGGCTTGGAGCACCCGGGACAGTGGAAGGTGTCCATGGGAGGGGATGGAGGGAGCTGAGCCTGAAGCTGCCCTGCAGGCGGGGCCAGGCTGGAATGCGCTGTTCCCTCCGAGCCCTGGGCTGAGCCGCGCTGTGTTCGTTGCAGGTTACAGCGCCCCGACCGCCCCCCCTGCCTACAGCCAGCCCGTGCAGGGCTACGGCAGCGCCGCCTACGACACCAACACGGCCACGGTCACCAGCAGCCAGAGCTCGTACGCAGCGCCCGCCGCCTACGGCACCCAGCCCGCCTACCCCGCCTACGGGCAGCAGCCGGCGCCGGCCGCCCCCGCCAGGTACCGCCCTCCTCCTCCTCCTCCTCCTCCTCCTCATGGCACCGCCCTCATCTTCCTCTCCTTCCTCCTCCTCATGGCACCATCGCCCTCATCTTCCTCCCCCTCGTCCTCCTCATCAGCACCATCCTTCCTTCTCCTTCTTTTCTTTCTCCTTCTCTTCTTTCTTCTTCTCTGTCTCTTCCTCCTTCTCCTCTGCCTTTTCTTCCTCCTCCTCATCATCATTCTCCATCCCTTCCTCATCTTCCTCCTCCTTATCATCATCATCCTCCTTCTCCTTCTTTTCCTCCTGCTCCT
>JAHXMQ010000146.1:1442821-1453195 GCA_020466415.1 Ammodramus savannarum pratensis
CCAGGTGAGCACCCCCAGCTCTCCCAGCCTGGCTTCAGCCCTTGGAGCATCTCCTTCTCTGGTCTCACTCCAGCAGCTCCACATCCTTCTCATGCTGGGAACCCCAGGGTTGGGGCAGCTCTGCAGGTGGGGTCTCACCTGAGCAGGACGGAAAGGCAGAATTCCCTCTCCTTTCCTGCTGCCTATGTTGGGGGCTCAACCCAGGGTGTTTCAGTCCTCACCCACCAGCACCAAAGCCCTCCCAGTGCTGCTCTCCATCCATTCATTCCCCTGCTTGGATTGATCCCAGGGGTTGCCCAGTGTGGGGTGAGGATGGGTGCCTGGAGCTGGGGGTCTCGGGGTGAACACTCCCCCCATCCCTGCCTCCCTCCAGCGGCTGCAAAACCTCGGAGCGCAAGAGCCGGGGCGGCAAAGCGGAGACCTGGAGCCGTGGAGCAGCCAAGGAGAAGACTCTGGAGTGTGGGCAGATCGTGTGGGGCCTGGCCTTCAGTGCCTGGCCAGCAGCTGAGGATGGGGACACAGATCCTGCCTGTGCCGTGGGGCTTCCCTGCCTGGTCCTGGCCACCGGGCTCAACGATGGGCAGATCAAGGTGTGGGAGGTGCAGACAGGTGAGCAGCCCTTGCTGTCGTGGCTTCAGGCTGGCTGTCCCCTTGTTCCCCTGTGGAAGGAGATCCCATCTCCCCCCTTCCCCAATACCTGCCCTGTCCCAAGCAGGGCTGCATGAATGCTCTGCCTCATTCCCTGTGGATGGATGGCACTGAGCCTGGCTCCTCTCTGCAGGCCACCTCCTCTTCAGCCTCTTGGGACACCAGGATGTTGTCAGGGACCTGAGCTTTGCTCCCAATGGAAGCCCCATCCTCGTGTCAGCCTCGCGGGACAAGACCTTGCGCGTGTGGGACCTGAGCAGGGATGGTAGGAACGTGCAGGGATATCCCTGTGCTGGGTCAGGGAAGGGGGAGAAACCCAACTTGCGAGGGAAAGTGGTGGGAGGGGACCTTTGGGGACAATATTTAAGGCAGAAGGGTACAGCCGTGTGACCGGGAGCAGAGTGTAACCTGGGAGATGCAGGAGGGTATTGCCTTGGGATTTACCCAGGGAATCCCCAGCCCAGTGTCAATTCCCACTGGTGAAAGGGAGGGAGAGCAGAGCCAAGGAGTCCTGTTCCCCTCTGGTGACACATTTCTGCTGTCCCCAGGGCGGCAGGTGCAGGTGCTGTCGGGCCACGTGCAGTGGGTGTACTGCTGCTCCATCTCCCCAGACTGCAGCATGCTCTGCTCTGCTGCTGGTGAGAAATCGGTGAGTGCTGCAGGATGGGAGCCATCCCTGTGCCTGTTGAATCCAGCCCCCTGTGCCCCCAGAAACCCCCTGGAGAAGGGCCAGGCCACGCTGCCCTGGCTCCTCAGGAGCTGGAAGTTGGGAGCAGAGCCCATGTGGTTTAACCCTTGGGATGCTCCCAGCCCAATCCCCTGCCCAAATCCCACAGGCACTGCTGTGGAGCATGAGATCCTACACCCTCATCCGGAGGCTGGAGGGCCACCAGAGCAGTGTGGTGTCCTGTGACTTCTCCCCGGACTCTGCGCTCCTTGTCACCGCCTCCTACGACGCCTGTGTCATCATGTGGGACCCCTACACCGGGGAGCAGCTCAGGACACTGCGGTACAACCACCTGGGAGGGGACACAGCAATGCCAGGGAGGCTTTTAGGGCTGGATGTGGCTTTCCCTGCTGGATGTGGCTTTCCCTGCTGGATGGGCACAGCCACCATGTCTACTATGATATGGACCATAGGGACACTGTGGGACAGGACAGAGCAATGCCAGGGAGGCTTTTAGGGCTGGATGTGGCTTTCCCTGCTGGATGAGCACAGAGCAATGCCAGGGAGGTTTTTAGGACTGGATGTGGCTTTCCCTGCTGGTTGGGCACAGCCACCACGTCTACACTGTGGTGTGGGACGCTGTGGGACAGGCAAAGCAATGCCAGGGAGGATTTCAGGGCTGGATGTGGAGTTCCCCACTGGATGGGCACAGCCACCTTGTCTATACTGTGGTATGGACCATGGGGACACTGTGGGACAGGACTGAGCAATGCCAGGGAAGTTTTTAGGGCTGGATGTGGAGTTCCCCACTGGATGGGCACAGCCACCTTGTCTATACTGTGATATGGACCATGGGGACACTGTGGGACAGTGCCAGGGAGGTTTTTAGGGCTGGATGTGGCTTTCCCTGCTGGATGGGCACAGCCACCACGTCTACACTGTGGTGTGGGACACTGTGGGACAGGACAGAACAATGCCAGGGAGGATTTTAGGGCTGGATGTGCCTTTCCCTCCTCATTGGGCACAGCCATCACCACTCCTCTGCTTTCAGAGGCAGGATGGGGGTCTGGCTTGCCAGGTTTGGTGGCTCTGCCAGCTTCAGCTGGGGAAGGGGCTGGTGGCAGCTCAGAGGTGACACTGGGATGTTGTCCCCACCCACAGCCACGTCCCGTTGCACTCCACGCTGGACTCCAGCAGTGAAATCCACACCAGCTCCCTGCGCTCCGTCTGCTTCTCCCCCGAGGGGCTGTACCTGGCCACGGTGGCAGATGACAGGTGAGTGAACCCCTGTGGGGACCCAGAGGAGACCAGAATGAACCTGGAGCTCAGGAAGTGGGGAATAGATGCTCCAGATCCCCACCAATTCCTGGAATCAGGGGAAGGGTCAGGCCTGTGGGAACACCATGGCTGGGCTGTGACAAGGTGGGGGTAGCAAGGTCATGGCCCTGTCACCCTGAGTCCTGTGTCCTCCTGGGTGCTGTGCCACCCTCAGCAGGGGACAGTCCTCCCTGGAACACTACTATGGGAAGCAAATCCTTCTTGTTTCTGTGTCTTCAGGGGCTTTATTTTGGCAGCTGGCACTGCACTGTGTCCTCTCCCTTTCTCCACAGGCTCCTGAGGATCTGGGCTTTGGAGCTGCGCTCTCCAGTGGCCTTTGCCCCCATGACCAACGGTCTGTGCTGCATGTACTTCCCACACGGAGGATTCATTGCCACAGGGTGAGTAAACAGGAGAAGAGGGTGGAGAAGCACAGGGTTCCTCCTTCCTCCTGCAGCTCAGCAAGTTCTGGCCTTCCCTGGGCATAGTTTTCCTGGGCTGGGGAACACATACTCATTTGGGGACAGCTGGAATTCCTCGTGTCCCTGTGCCCCGAGCTCAGGGTTGTTTGTTTGGATCCCACTGCAGGACCAGGGATGGCCACGTGCAGTTCTGGACAGCCCCGAGGGTCCTGTCGTCGCTCAAGCACTTGTGCCGCAAAGCCCTGCGCACCTTCCTCACAACCTACCAGGTGCTGGCGCTGCCCATTCCCAGGAAGCTGAAGGAATTCCTCACTTACAGGACTTTTTAAGGCAGCAGGGAGAGCAGAGGCACGGAGGTGAGCCCTGGAGCTCGGCCAGGGCTGGTGGCGCCGCAGGAACGCCGAGCTGTGAGCCAGGAGCGTCGCTGCTCTGTGGTTTTGGGGCTGTGGAGGGCTTTTTTTGGTGTCATAATACAAAAACCCAGCAAAATCCCACACAGAGCTGTGGTGGCCCTGCAGGGGACACAGGTCCCCCTGTCCCCTGCTGCCTGCTGGGTTGGGTCAGGTGCTTCTGCTTCTGAGTGCAATGGTGTGGGATGATGGTAGAACAGCCGCTGTGGGAGCAGAGCTGTTGCCACCTGCACAAATATGGGGCTGAACCCCCCCAAAACACCCACCTGGGAATGTCCCTCCATCCCGCTGGAGCGTGGGCTCTGCTGCTCTCCTGGCGTGGGCAGGAGTGGGACAAGCCCGAGCAGGTCTCAATAAATAAAAATTGATTCCTCATGATTTCCCTCCTGGCTCGCTCAGGTGACCTGGGAGTGCCTGGCACCGCCCTGGCTGCCAGGGAGGGGTGGCAGGGGTGTCCATCTGTGGGAAGAGGTGGCTTCACCCCACCCCCTGCCCCCATTTCTCTGTTGTTTTCTCTCCGTGGTGGAGCATGGCACTCAATCAGCCAAATTCCCAGACATGCTGAGCATGCAGAAGTGTTTTGTTTGTCCCCATCCTCCAGCTTAGCTGGTGGCTGGAGCAACAGCACGTTCCCTTGTGTGCTGGCAGACTTTGTGGAGGGAATTCTCCTCCAGACACCACCAGGATGTTGTTTTTCCCTTGGGAACAGCTGACACAGAAAGCTGGTGCACCCCTAACCCCCAGCTCCCTTCAGGAGGGAAAATCAAAGACCAGTGCAACCTGCTGGGCTTTGGAGGCACCTGTATTTTCCCATTGGGAATAATGCTACTTTTTAACAACCTTTGCGCTCAAGGCTTCCAAAAAGGATCTGGGAAGCTGCAGGAAGCAGCTCTGGGCACGGGACTGATGGTCCTTCCCAAACCCAGCAGCAGATCCACCCAGCAGGATCAGGCTTCAGCCACCACCAGGTCCCTGGTGACCTGGAAGGCGGCGATGAGGGAGCTCAGCTGGATCTTCTCGCTGGTGCCAGCAGCCAGGCGGTACCTGGAGAGGGACCAAGGGCAACTTTGGGGGTTTCCACCACTGTGGGTGTCCCACAAAGCCATGGGTTGTGTGCCAGCAGTGCCCAGGAACCACCAGGAACCACCCCAGGGTCCCCACAGTGGGGCAGTGACACTTACTCGATGTCTGCCAGCTTGATCAGCAGCTGGATGCGGATGGAGGGGGGAAAGTCGACTGTGGACAGAAGGAAACAATCAGTGAAGGGCAGGGGGGAGTTTGGCATCTCCAGGATAATCTGGAGCCTTTCCCCACCTCTGTGCACGAAGAGATGGATCTCAGTGAGGATGTCCTGCAGGGCCAGGCCCTTCAGTGTCTTCAGCTCCATGATTTCTGGGATGAGAGCGAGTCAAGGCCTTGCTTCCAGGCATTTCCCTGCCACATCCCACTGCTCATCTTTCCAGCAATCCCAAGAGCCTCCCCAGCGAGCAGCACCCACCCCAGAGGCCCCAGAAATCCCTGGGAAGGAGCAGGATTTATCCCAGCTGGGAATGACCCCCAAGGTAGAGGATACTGCGGTAGGCCGTGGAAAAATCCTGGTTCAGCATCCAGTCGAGGATGTTGGCGATGTCAGACTTGAGGGGATGTCCCGTGCAGGTGTAAACGTTCTCCTCTGTCACCTTCCCAAAGGCCATGGAGGTGCTCTGAGGAAGAGGAGGGGACAGGAAGGATGAAGAAACCCCTCCAGCTCAGCTGGCCAGGGGCTGATGGCCACAGTCCCACCTGCAAGATATTGAGGGCCCTGCGCATGTCCCCGTTCGAGAGGGTCACCAGAGCCTTCATCCCGTCCTCAGTCACGTCCACCCTGGAACACAACACCCGGGAGAGTGGAGCATTGGCAATCCAGCCTGCTGCTCCTCCCTGGCAGGGAATGGGGCACAGGGGGATCCCCACTCACCCCTCCTCCTGGATGACGTGCTGCAGCCGCGGCACCATCAGCTCCGGGGTCAGGGGCCCGAAGCGGAAGCGCGTGCAGCGGGACTGCAGGGCGGGAATGATCTTGGAGAGGTAGTTACAGATGAGGCAGAACCGCGTGTTCTCTGTGAACTTCTCAATCACTGCAAAAAGGAGGGAGAGGAGGAGGGTCCTGGGGCTGCCTTGTGCTGATTCCCACCCTGTGAGGGCTGGATGAGGCCATGGCTGCCCACGGTGTGGGATTCCCATGGTGTTGGATTCCCATGGTGTTGGATTCCCTCACCTCTCCTCAGGGCGTTCTGAGCATCCTGGGTCATGGCATCGGCTTCATCCAGGATCACCAGCTTGAAGCCTTTCCTAGGAAAAGAGGAGTTTGGTGCTGGAGAAGTGGGAGCTGAGATGTTTGTTCCTGGGAAGCCCTTCTTGCATCCTCACCCTCCCTGCTTGCTGGGCACATTCCCACCCACTCCAGGACCTCCCAAATCCCCTTCCCAATCCAAGTGCCAGGGCAGGAGAGTGCCAAAGAGATGGGGAGCTTTGGGAAGCACAGACCCACCACGTACTTAAAGATGGTCCTGGTGCTGGCAAAGCTCAGGATGGGCCCTCGGACGATGTCAATGCCCCGGTCATCGGAGGCGTTGAGCTGGAAGGGAATGGTGTGGATCCACATCCCTGCATCCCATTCCATCTCATCCCATTCCATCCCATCCTGTCCCATCTCATTTCATTCCACCCTATCTTGTCTTGTCCCATCCCATCCCATGAATCCCATCCCATCCCACCCCATCCCACCCCATCGTGTTCCCGCTCACCTCCAGCACCATGGAGCCGAACTCCCGCTCCCGGTAGAGCTGCCGGGCACAGGCCAGGATGGTGGATGTCTTCCCGGTACCGGGCGGCCCATAGAGGAGCAGATGGGGGAGCCGGTCCTCGCTGATGAAGCGCTGCACTGCGGGATAACCGGATAACGGGATAACAATGGGATAACACCGGGATAACAGCGGGATAACGGGGCTGGGAGACAGCCGGGACCGGCGGGGGGGTCACCGCGCGGGGCGGGGAGGGATTAACTACCGGTGCTGAGGATGTCCCGGTGAGACACCAGCTCGGACAGCGCCTGCGGACGGTACTTCTCCACCCTGCAGCGGGGAAGGAAAGGAGAGGGCAGTGAGCCCCGGGGCAGCTCCCTCCGCGTTATCCCGGTGTCCCGGTATCCCCCCGCTCCCGGCCGTACCACGGCAGGTTCGCACTACCCGCCGGCGCCATCTTGGGAAGTCTCGCGAGAGCGCGGCCAAGCGCGCGAGAGCTGGGGGGCGGGGCGGCCTGAGGGGGCGGGCGGTCCCGGCGGAGCGGGGAAATCCCGGCCGTGCCAGAATCCCGGGATCCCGGGGATAACTGCGCTGGGAATGCCATCCCAGCCCTTAACCACCCTCACAGGGAGCTGTTCCTGCCCAATATCCCATCCAGCCCTGCCCTCTGGCAGTGGGAGCCATTCCCTGTGTCCTGTCCCTCCATCCCTTGTCCCCAGTCCCTCTCCAGCTCTCCTGGAGCCCCCTCAGGCCCTGCAAGGGGCTCTGAGCTCTCCCTGGAGCCTTCTCCTCTCCAGCTCTCCCAGTCTGGCTCCAGCCCTTGCAGCATCTCTGGTGCCTCCTCTGGGCTCTCTCCAGCAGCTCCAGATCCCTCCTGTGCTGTGCCCCAGTGTTCCCATTGGGATCTCACCTGAGTGAAGAGAGAGAATCCCCCCATCCTGCTGTCCCTGGAAGGAGGTGACCTTTAAGGTCCCTTCCATGTTTCTGTGATTGGGGGAACAGAACACTGCTGGTGTTCACCAGAGCAGGGTGGTGCCAGTGATCCTGGGGAAATCATAGTGGCAGGAATTGCTGGATTAAAGTTTTGGGAAAGCACAGTGCTCCTGCCCTCAGAAAACTGACGGGATGAGAGGGGCACCTTTGGGTGCAGAGACACCTGAGGAGAGGAGATCTGGGATCCTCCTAGTGCGACAGCAGCAGCAAACGCCTTTATCCCTGTCCCTGCTGCTTCCCAGTGCCTCTGGAAAAGCCCTGGAGCCTCCTTTAGAGAAGGAGTTTAGAGGGGAGGATCAGCTCAGGCTGCTGGAGCGATGTTCCTCTGCTGCTCTGATCCCAGAAAGGAAAGCAGGCAGGAGTGAGCGGCACTGGTTTGAAAGACACAGGTGGAGTGAGGATGGGAAGCAATCCATTGGGAAGTGGAGATACAGGGCAGGCAAAAAATCCCTAGAAAAATGCTGTTGCTGAGAGGGGAAGTGAGAAAAAAAGAGCTCCAGGCTGGATCCCATAAAACCCCAAAATCTGCTGGAGGGCAGCTGCTTTCCTGGGCTTTTCCCCCTTTTTTCCCCTGCAGCCCCGTAAAGGAAAGCAGGAGCTGGAGGCTGAGGGCAGCAGCCTCAGCTGTCCCTCTGGGCACGTGACAGCGGTGACAGATGGCCCTTCCCTTCGGAGCCTCCAGGTCCTTCCCGGGCACCTGGGAACAGCCGGGAGCTGGGATTTTCCTGCACCTCCTGCATCCAGAGCTGCTGCTCTCCCTGTGGCTCTGCCCTCCCTGGGGCAGGCTCTTGTCCTCCTACATGGGTTTTTCCAGGTGTTCCCCCCATCATTAATAAATCCTGGCTCCAGAGCAGGGAAAATCTTTGGGGTGTTGTTTAATGGGGTTAAACTGATGGGTGTGTGTCCCTGGGATGGCTCTGATTTCCCTCCTGGGTGGAGATGAGGGGACAGAGGTGGTGGGACATGGATGATGGGACAAAGGTGGTGGGACGGAGGTGATGGGATGGAGATGATGGGACAGGGAAGGTGGGACAGAGGTGATGAGGACAGGGTTGATGGGACAGGGATGATGGGACAGAGGTGGTGGGGGCAGGGATGATGGTGACAGGGGGACGGTGACAGGGATGATGGTGATGGAGATGAGGAGACAGATGATGGATCAGTTGTGATGGTGACAGAGGTGGTGACAAGGATGATAGGACAGAGGTGATGGTGACAGGGTTGAAGGGACAGAGATGATGGTGACAGAGATGATGGTGACAGAGATGATGGTGACAGGGATGATGACAGAGGTGATGGTGGCAGGGATGATGGGGACAGGGATGATGGGGACAGGGATGGTAGGACAGAGGTGATGGGACAGAGGTTATGGTGACAGGGTTGAAGGGACAGGGATGATGACAGGGATGATGGGACAGGATGGTGGGGACAGAAATGATGGTGACAGGGATGATGGGGACAGGGTTAAAGGGACAGGGATGATGGTGACAGGGTTGAAGGGACAGTGATGATGACAGGGATGATGGACAGGATGGTGGGGACAGAGATGATGGTGGCAGGGATGATGGTGACAGGGATGATGGAGACAAGGATGATGGTGACAGGATTGAAGGGACAAAGATGATGGTGACAGGGATGATAGGACAGAGATGATGACAGAGGTGATGGGACAGAGGTGATGGTGACAGGGTTGAAGGGACAGAAATGATGGTGACAGGGATGATGGTGACAGGGATGATGGGACAGAGGTTATGGGACAGTGATGCCCTTCCACAGAGGATTAAACAGGTGCTCCCTGAGAGCTGAAATGCCAGGGATGCCCCCACCCCATGTGGAGCTGAAGAAGTTCTTTGCCATATTAATAACCAGGAAATCCCAATGCTGATACCCAAGGGCTCCTGTGGAGCAGCTCACCCCGAGCTGGAGCAATGAACCCTCATGGGGTGGTTTTGGGGGAATTTGGTGGGAAAGCCCTGGTGTGGTGCAGTGGTGTTGGTGTGCCAGGGTGGAGTGGCCATGCCAGGGCATTCCCTCTCCCTTGGCAGCAGGATGTCATGCCTGGAAGAGCACCTTTGGCACTGAGGGGACATTAACCCAGTTTGGAGACTCTGAGTCACTCCAAACTCTTTTCTCATGGAGAAAACCCACAGAAGTCAATTAAAATATTACTAGATATCTTTATATGGACTGATTGTGCCATTCCCACTGCCTGGAATGTTCATCCACCTCTCAGACCATGGCCAGCTCCAAGCATGGGAGCTATCCCACAGGCTGCTGTAGGGATTTTTGGGAAGGATGTGGTTTGGTGAACACCCAAAATCCCTGCAGCTGCAGGCTTTTGGGATGCGTGCTTTTATCCCAGTGGAGTCTCCCTGCTTGCACTTTATTTCATATTTCCCTTCCCTTCCCTTCCCTTCCCTTCCCTTCCCTTCCCTTCCCTTCCCTTCCCTTCCCTTCCCTTCCCTTCCCTTCCCTGGCAGTATTTGATGTCATAGCCAGCCTTGGGCACAGGGCAGAAAAGGGACATCCCAGCTTGGAGATGAGCCTGGAAATTAAAAAATTAAAATTTCTAAAAAAAAAAAAAAACCAAAAAACCAGCAGTTTTCCAGCTTTTTTAGCCACATCCCAACTCGGAGGGAGTTGACCACTGTGAGCACAGATAAAGCCATTGGGAATTTGGCTTGTGCTCCCCAGAGCTGGGAGGGGTTGGCATGGGGTGCCAGCTGGGAATGAAGTCACACATCCAGAGGCAGGGAGGTCACAGCTCTGAGGACGCTGTGCCTGGAGCAGGTGAAGGCTCTGGGAGCACCATCCTGGCTCTGTCTCTCTGGAATAATTCCCGAGTGTTGGCCAGGCTTGGTCTCCATTGCCCCAGAGCAGGAATCCCCAGTGCCCCAGACCCTCCAATGCCCCCTCCAGTGCCCCAGATCCCCCCAAATGCTTCCAGACCCCTCTAATGCCCACCCCAGTGCCCCAGATCCCCCACTGCCCCAGACCCCTGCAATGCCCCAGACCCCTCCAATGTCCCCTCCTTTGCTCCAGATCCCCCAGTGCCCCAGACCCTCCTAAACCTCCCAGACCCCTCCATTGTCCCAAAACCCCCCAAGTGACCCAGACCTTCCCATTTCCCCAGA
>JAHXMQ010000146.1:1502183-1517901 GCA_020466415.1 Ammodramus savannarum pratensis
GGGATTTGGTGATTTAGGGATGCCTTCACTCAGAATTTCTCAAAGCAGGAAGGTTCATCCAGCCCAGCGATGAGAATTCCATCCCTTGGATTTGGGACAAACCAAGAGCGTCCTCATCCCCTCCTGAGCCCAGAGCAGCTCCCACCTGCCCCAACCCCACCAGATCCCCGTCCCAGGACTCACCCCAGTGCAAAGACATCCGAGTGCTTGGAGAAGGGCAGCTTGTCCTCCTCGGTGTCGGGCGAGAGCTGCCGGATGATCTCGGGGGCCAGGTGGCACAGCCAGCCATTCTGGATGCGCAGCTTGTTCTCCCTCCTGTGGGACACGGAGCCGTGGGTACACAGGGACACAGCACCCCAGAGACACATCTGCCCACTCTCCTCATGGGGATTTAAACCTGGTTTTACCCACATCAAAGTCAGGGTTTAGCCCTGCTCTGAGAAATGTCCCTGCCGGGCAGCAGGACAAAATTGGATGGTGGCTCTTGCTGGAACATTGAGCTGGAGCCGTGGGTACCCAGGAGCACAGCACCACCACAGCCCCAGCTGCCCACCCTCCTCACAGGGATTTAAGCCTGGTTTTATCCACACCATCCTTTCAAAGTCAGGTTTTAACCTTGCTCTGAGAAATGTCCCTGTCAGGCAGCAGAACAAAATTGGATGATGGTTCCTGCTGGGACATGGAGGTGTGGGTTCACCAGAGCACACCACATCCCCATCTTTCCACCCTCTTCCCAAGGTTTTTAAGCCTGGTTTTCCCCACATCACCTTTGCAAAGTCAGGTATTAACCCTGCTCTGAGAAATGTCCCTGCCCAGGCAGCAGGACAATCCTGGGTCACAGGATGGTGCTTTAGGGGAACTTTGGCTCTCCCAGGCTGGGGATGGGGATTTAGGGTCTGCTGGGGCGCCTGCTGTGCCCTTTGCACCGAAATCCCTTAAAGGATCCAGGGGTATCCTGGTTTGAAAAGGAAGTGAGGTTTTTGGGGGTTTGGTGGTCAAAAAGTGGGGATGAATTCCCCCAGAAGCCCCACCGTGGTTGGAGCAGGAATTTGGACTGGGCACCACAAAGAGCCTCTTCTGAGCAAACCCATCCTAAAGTAACAGCCTGGGAATTGGTGTTTTCAGGTGTTTGCCCCCAAAAACTGCCCCTCCAAGTCCAAACCTCCAATGGCACCTCCCAAGGGAGCAGCCTGGCTTTATAACAACCCCTCATTTCATCTCATCTGTCTGTCCTTCCTCCACCTCCCCAGGCTCTCTCTGCTTGGGATAAATCCATTGGAATCCTTTGGCCAATGGCTGAGGATGACATTGGTGACTCCTCCATCCTTTACATCCTCCAGCAGGCACCTGGGATACACTTCTGGCTTCAAAATCCCTGCATCATCGGGGTGGGGACACCTGAGGCAGCTCCATGGTGTGTCTGAGCCCAGGTTCAGCAGCAGGAGGGAACAAACCTGTCCCACGTCACCTTGGGCTGGCTCCTGCCAGGAATTTATCCCTGTTTGTGCTTGGAACCCTCCCAAAGATGGGGATGAACAGGGCTAAGGGATGGCTGTGGGGTCATTGTCCTCCTGAATGTCAGCCTGGGGCCAAAATCCATGGGAAACCATCCAAGGATGGGGTTCCACCTCAAAGCTGGCTCGTAATCCCAAATCCGGCACAATCCAGATGTTCCTGCCTGCAAAGCCATCTCCATTCCCAGTGACACATCTGGCAGAGACCAGAGGGACCCCCTTCCCTAGGGAGGGACACTGTCACCCCAGGGAAATGCTGATGAAGCCTCCTTGTCCTCTCTAGGGTGTCCATGGCTCCTCTTCAACCTCCTTGTCCTCTCTAGGGTGTCCATGGCTCCTCTCCATCCTCTGTCCCCTTTGGTGTGTCCCTGGCTCCTCTCCACCCTCCTTGTCCCCACTGAGCCCAAGGACATTTAAGTAAAGAGGAATAAATCTGATTTCAGCAGGATGAGACCCCAACTCACCAAATCTCTGCAGGAAGTGGTTTAACCCCAGCAAAACCAGCTGAAGAAATGTCCCCATCCTTAACCTGACCTCCAAAAATTTGCTTCCTTCCCAACAGATGTTTTTCCAAGACTCTAAGGACCCAAAATTGGGATTTATCTCCTGTCTTCGACTGAGAGACACCAAAACCAGCAAAAACCCACCCTGAAAAGGGGAGATCAGACCTGCAGACACTTCCTGTTCCAAAATTCATGGTGGCTGTGGATCCTTGCTCTCCTCTCAGCTCTCCTCCAGCAGAAAACATCTGCTACCAGCAGCCCAGGGCACAAATTTTCCCATTTTCTCCATGTTCCAGCAAAACTCTGCTCATTTCTCTCCAGCCTTGCTTTCCTGGCCATCTCCTGGATTCTAACCCCACAAGGGACATCCCAGTCTTGGGCAGAGGTGGCCACACATCAGCCACCTCCTCAGAAACCCCATTCCCCCATTTCTCATCCCATCCCTGGAGCATCCCTGACCTTCACAGCAAAGATTCCTGCCAAAGCTTGGGCGGTTTTGCCCAAATCCTCGTTCCCTGCTGGAATGAGCTGTCCCTTCCTCCTGGCAGGCCCTGAATCCCAAACCCCCCACCCAGCTGCCAAACCAGAGGCAAATCCCACTCTGGATCAGGACATCCTGATTTCCCGGCTTTCCAAAGTTTTTGGCCAAGTTTGTGCTGAAATCCATTGATGTTCATCCAGGCTGGGTGGAAAATCTGGGAGTGTGGGATGGAGAGAGGCAGCCACTGCCGTTTCCTTTAATCTTTTGAAATCATCATTGGGAAATTGGGGAAAATCCATCATTTCCAAAGTGTTTTTTATCTCCTGAGCATCTTTGCCACAGAGATGGAAGGACCAGGAGAAAACTGCCCAAGCTTGGGCTGTGCTGCTCCCAACACAAAGGGTTTAGAGGGAAATCCAACACAAAGGATTTAGTGGGAAAGGTGGGAAAATTAGCAATGTTCTATTTCCCCACTTGAAAAAAATGGAAAATATAATTTCTGTTCTTCCTTCCCCACTTCTATTTCCTTTTTCCACCCTAGCTTTGCTTTTTCTCCTTTCCACAGCTGCTGGAACTCCTTTCCCTGCCATTCCTACAGCTGGAAAACCCTCCCAAAGCATTGGGAAAAGAAATTTAATAAGGAACATTTACCAAAACCTTCAGATTTAAACCCTCCAAGACCCCAAAATGTCACAATGCTGTGAAAATCCCAAGCTTCGCTCTGATTGTCCATGTCCTGCTCCATGCCCAGCACAGACACCATGGCCAGATGTCTGTGATTCCCAAAATGTCACTGGAGTGGGGACAGGGATGGCATCACTCAGTCCAGGCAGGGGATGGAGCAGATGCCAGGGATTTATAACAATGGAAAGGGAAAAGCCAAGGCATGAACCAGCCCTGCTGCCACAGCAGCATCTCCTGGCTGGCTGCAGCGTGGTTTGGCCATGGAAAAGATGCATCCCATGGGAGGAGGTTGGTCCAAGGGGCACAATCTGCCTCTCTGGGCCAAAATTCCAGAGGCTCACACAGGGCATGGTGTCCCTTCCTACGGATCAAAACCAACTCCCTTCAAACAGAGCAGCCCCACAACACTCAAAGGCCTCTTGAGCTCCTGCCTGCTGAGGGTGGGGACACAGAGAAGCATTTGGAGAGGGATTTTTTGGGATCATTCCAAGCTTAATGGCACAGGGAGGAGCCCCAGGGTGTCCATGCCCTCCTACCTGCCCGCCTGGAGAACCCCGGAGATGCTGAAGAGCCCGAAGTCGGTGATCACCACCTTCCCATTGTCGTAGAAGACATTCTTGGATTTGAGGTCCTTGTGGAGGATGCCCTTGGCATGCAGGTATCCCATTCCCTGGGGTGGAACAGAGAGAGGAAAACACCCTGAGGTTACACAAGCGGCACAAATGGGCGGGATAACGCCAGAGTGGTGGCATTCCCATGGGATCCGTGAGCCACCACAGCACATCCAGGTGGCATCCATGAGCCACCATGGCACATCCAGGTGGCATCCATGTGCCACCACATCACATCCAGGTGGCATTCCCATGGGATCCATGAGCTACCGCGGCACATCCAGGTGGCATTCATGAGCCACCACGGCACATCCAGGTGGCATTCCCATGGGATCCATGAGCCACCACAGCACATTCAGGTGGCCATGGGATCCATGAGCCACCATGGCACATCCAGGTGGCATCCATGAGCCACCATGGCACATTCAGGTGACATTCCCATGGGATCCATGAGCCACCACGGCATATCCAGGCTGGACCACGTCCCCAAAGGGCCCTGCAGGAAGGGAAAGTGCCTGGAAGGGATGGGCTCCTGGAGGAGATGAGATTATGGAGTGGGTGTCCCAGCTGCCACGGCGCCCGCTCATTTTCCTGATTAATTGATTCCACAGGAAAAATGAGCAGCAAACCCACCCGGCAGCCGCTTCCCTGGAACCCTCTGCTGGGAAATGGATGGTGATGATGTTTCTGCCTCTGTGTTTTTGGGGGCTGGCAGAGGAGGGTAATAATTCACCACTCCCCACAGCCCCACCGGCGCTTCCGACGGCCCCATCCGCCTGGAAACGGGCGCCTCGCGGGAGTCCTGCCTTAATTCCTTCCCCCCAGGAAAAAACCGCTCGGCGGTTAATTAAAATTAGTGCTAATGAGGCACAAAAAGGCCATGGGTGGGAAATCCAAACTCTCCTGTTTAGCCTCGGCAAATCAAGCAGACTGCCGGCAGCTCCGCGTGGCGGATGTTCAGCTCGGCGGGATCGTTCTGGGGACGGGAGGGGGATGAAGCACATTTATCCCAACTTCAGCAGGGATTTTCGTGCCGTCCCACTTTTCACTCTCCTAAGCAGACTCGGGGAAAACTTGATCTGCAGGATGCTGCTGGAGGATCAATGGCCAACAGGCCGGCAAACTGTTGCTTAAGAGGGAATGCTGGTTGTCTGGCACTGCAAAAAAAGGGGGATTTATTAACTGGAATTCCATGGGGATCCATCCATCCTGAGTCTCATCTTTTCATCTATCATCATTAAGCACGCAGGCTGTGCGAGATGAATTTATTTTTAAGCTGGCGGCTGATGTGGAGCCAGAAGCCCAATCCAAATCCCACCATCTGGAAAAAGTGGGAAAACAAACAGAAAAACACCCCAACCCAGCAAGATATGGGAGTTTCACTGCACCCTGTGGGGAGAAAATCCTACAGAGCTTCTGCCAAGGGATGCTGGAGGAAGGGAAGAATTTGGGGCTGGACGCCAGGACCGTTCCAGGCACCGGGATTAATTAGGGGTCTCCATTTCCCAGCACATGAAATAATGATGAGGTTTTAAAAAATCAGCTTTCAAATGTCACTGTCACCTCCAGAAAGTGCCAGGGTGGAGCAAGGAGCAGCATTCCAATGTTTCCCTGGCGAGGTGCAGTGGATGGATGAGCCCCAGTGCCACGGGAGTGCTCTGCAGCCCCTTCCCATTGTTTGAGGGTGATGGGACCCCAGAGCAGCGCCAGGATCTTGCTCCCACATCCATGGAGCTCAACCCCATGGAATCACCAAACACCAAGCCTGGCCTTTGCTGAAGGAATTTCTCCGGGCAAACCCCAATCCCTCACCTCGCTCCGTGCAGATCCCACTGCAAATTCCAGCCCTGCCACCTCAGCCCCTGGGATGATCCCTGAGGAAATGCTCTGGGCCCAGGAATGCCTTCATGTGAAAAGCCAGCTCCCTCTGCCGGCACCGCTCCCGGGAGGAATCTTCCTCCCTCTCCTGGGATAAATCATCCTCCTCCCCCTCCCGAGGATCCCGGGATAACCTCGCACCCACTGATCCAAGGAGCTGAGCAGCTCTCCCGTCACACTCCAGGACTCAAAGGATAAAACCAAACAGCTGCTGTGACTGTGCAGAAAATCCGAAGCCTCCGGAAAATGCAGCTCCAATCCCACCCCAACCAAGGTGTTGGGATTTCCCTTCCTCACACCCACCACTTCCAAATCCCCCAAAATATCTGCTGGGGAAAGGTGGGAAGGGTGGGAATCTGCTGCTCCTCAGCAGGAATGGGCCCTGTGGTTGGGTTATGGCATTGGGAACTTCTCCAGGAATTCCCTTTGGTGCACAGGGAGAGCATTTGGAGCTCTGCTAATTCCTCCAGGGATCTGGGGTGGATAAAAAAACCCCTCTGCCTCTCAACACCACAGACTTGGAGGTTTCCAACCTGTTCCCAACAGGCAGCAGCTGCAGAAAACAAGGATGTCTCAGCCTCGTCCTCGAAACCCACACGGAGCAGCGAACCCACGCAGGGAAAGGGGCTGAACAGAGCTGTTGTTCCTGCTGGGAACATCTGGAAGGCAAAAGCCCTGAGCACAAAAAGGGGGAAAAATACAAGGCTAGACTGTGATGCTTCAAGTGTTTGCTCAGCAGGAAAAAATCTGTGTCTAAAAGGTGGAAAACATGGATCAGAAGTAGGAATTCAGGAGGGAGAGGCTCTGGGCTGCCTCAGGCACCCCCAGCTCAGGCCATGGCTCTGAGGTAGATAAAGGTTCAGGCTGTGTACACCTGGAGAGTCCAGGAGGACTGAAGGAATTTAAAATTTAAAGCTAAAACTGAACATAAATAAACACAAAATAAACAATTTAATAAGGACCATCCAAAAGGCACCTCCCAGGAAATATTGCTGAACACATTCTGCTTTTAACCTGGGTTTGAATATTTAAGGGGGGCTAAGGTCTGCCAGAAAACCTCATTTTCTGTTGTTTTCCCATAGTTACATGGGGGAAATGTTGGCTGACCTTGAGCAGGGCACGGGGGCACTGTCACAGCTCCCATGGCAGAGCATGTGCCAAATATTCCTGGTGATAAATCTGTTTGGAATCACAGCACAACCCCATTCTGGCAGGCAGCTCAACACCTCAGTGCTGCTGATTGTTTGTAGGGACACGTCTGAGGTGTGGAAGACGCACTTGGAGTCATCGCTGGGAAATGAAAAGCGTTTTTAACTCTGGAAAATGTATGTGAGTTTGGCCTTGTGGCACCATGGCATGGATTTCTCCAGGAGCCTCAGCCCTGGGAATATTTTATGAGAATACTGGGAATGCTGGAAGTGTCCAAGGCCAGGTTGGATGGGGCTTGGAGCAACCTGGGATAGTGGAAGGTGTCCCTGCCCATGGTAAGGGGAGGAATGGGATGAGCTTTAAGCTCCCTTCCAACACAAACCATTCTTGTATTCCATGATTATTACATTTTTTTCCAAGAGGAAAGGAATACCCCACCAGGAACTCCCCCAGAGCAGCAATGCTGGATTTAAACACCTGAAATTCCAGCAGGAATTCCAGCAGGGAAGAGGAGCAGTGGCCAGGATGAGTCCCAAGCACGGGGAACCCATGGAAGCTTTGCTGCCACCCCAATACACCCACAGGAGAGAGGTAAAGACACCTGGATTTTAAAGCAAAACATTCTATCCTGCCCAGAATCCTTGGATTTTAAAACCAAGGAGTTCTGTCCTGCCCAGAATCATTGGATTTTAAAACCAAGAACTTCTAACCTGCCCAGAATCCTTGGAATTTAGAACCAAGGAGTTCTAACCTGCCCAGAATCCTTGGGTATTAAAACCAAGGAGTTTTAACCTGCCCAGAATCCCTGTATTTTATAACCAAGGAGTTCTGTCCTGCCCAGAATCCTTGGATTTTAAAGCCAAGGAGTTCTAACCTGTCCAAAATCACTGGATTTTAAAACCAAGGAGTTCTAACCTGCCCAGAATCCTTGGATTTTAGAGCCAAGGAGTTCTATCCTGCCCAGAATCCTTGGATTTTAAAACCAAGGAATTTTATGCTGCCCAGAATCCCTGTATTTTATAACCCAGGAATTCTATCCTGCCCAAGATCCTTGGATTTTAAACCCATGGAGTTCTGTCCTGCCCAGAATCCTTGGAATTTAGAACCAATGAGTTCTAACCTGTCCAGAATCGCTGGATTTTAAAACCAAGGAGTTCTAACTTGACCAAAATCCTTGGATTTTAGAGCCAAGGAGTTCTAACCTGCCCAAAATCCTTGGATTGTTAAATCAAGGAGTTCTATCCTGCCCAGAATCACTGGATTTTAAAGCCAAGGAGTTCAGTCCTGCCCAGAATCCTTGTATTTTAAAACCAAGGAGTCTGTCCTGCCCAGAACCCTTGGACTTTAAAACCAAAGAGCTCTATCCTGCCCAGAATCACTGAATTTTAAAGCCAATGAGTTCTGTCCTGCCCAGAATCCTTGGATTTTAAAACCAGAATCCTTGGCTGCTCCTCTCCTGCTCCCCAGAATGACTGGACTGGGTTCTTGGCCGGGTTTTCTGCAGGATCCAGACCCCACCAGACCATACCTTCACAATTTCTTGTGCTATCTGCCTCGTCTTGTTGACATCCAGGACAATTTTGGCGTCCCTCACCACGGAGTAGAGAGTCCGTCCTTTACACAGGCTGGAAGAAAAGGGAAAGAGAAGTTACAAACCCTCCTGGAGAAACAGCCCCAAATAATAAATAATTAAATAAATAATCACGGGATTTGGGCCAGATTTTGGCCTCCTTGCTCAAGGTAGGTTTAGGATTCCACAGGGAACTGGGGGCTCTCCCAGTTTGGCACTGGGAGGGAGCTCTCAATGCTCCTGGTGTGTTCTGGTGGCACCACTGTGGTGCCACAAGGGACAGCCTGGGCTGGCCCCTGGCTTTTCCCTGTGTCCAGCCCCAAATCATAAATAATTAAATAAATAATCACAGGATTTGGGCCAGATTTTGGCCTCCTGGCTGGAGGCAGGCTGAGGATTCCATAGGGAACTGGGGGCTCTCCCAGTTTGGCACTGGGAGCGCTCTTGGTTCATCCTGGTGGCACCACTGTGGTGCCACAGGGGACAACCCGGGCTGGCCCCTGGCTTTTCTCTGTGTCCCAACCCAGAGCAAAGCACCTGGTCCTCCCATATCTGAGTTTTTGTGCAGAACTGGCCGTGGCTCCCCCCTCTTCCTCCTCCTCCTCCTCCTCCTCCCTCGGGATCCAAAGCTCACAGATGTAAAATGAGTCAAAAGAGGAAAGACAGGGAGGGGGGAAAAAATCCCCCAACCCAACCCCATGCACTGTACAATGTCCTCCAATTTTCCTTCTCGTACCAATTACAGTAAAATCTATTTACAGAGCCTTAATTACCAAAGGCAGCTGGATGGGGGGGGGAGGGAGGGGGGGAAAAATGGATATAAACCAATTAAAAATATATTGACATTTGAATATCATAATGGAGGACGTGGGTGGCTGCTGCCTCGACTCCCGCCCACAAAAAAAGAGCTTTTTTTTTGCTTTTCTCTATCCGCCCACGCTCATTCCAGGCAACTTTGGAAAGATGAGACTGGATACCTGCGCCTGGGAAATGAAACACCCAGCACACAGCTTGTTAAAGAGGTTTGGTGGCTGCAGATGTTGATTTGATTCTGTTCTGGTTAACAGATTTAAAGTTCTTGGGTTTCATTCCACTGCTTTCTCCCAGCTCGGCTCCACTGCTTTCCCCCCTCCCAGTTCCTCCTGTCCTGGGAATTCCAGCATGCGCTGGTTTGGATTCAACCCCTGGGAGAGGTTTTGTCCTTTTTGGGTGAAAATAATCACAGAATCACAAAAGAGAATCACAGGATGGTTTGGGTTGGAAGGGACTTGAGGGACCGTATAATTCCAGCCCTCTCCCTTGGGCAGGGACACCTTGGATGGGGCTTGGAGCAACCTGGGATAATGAAAGTGTCCCTGCCCATGGCACAGGGTGGAATGGGATGAGCTTTAATGTCCCTTCCCACCCAAACCACTCCATGAGTCCATGAAACCCAGAAGAACCACAAACTCCAGAAGCTCATGGATACAAAGGATCCTCCTGCTCCACATCACTCCATGGGCAGAGGGCAGAATTTTCAGGACAAGCAGTGAAACAGGAATGGGATCAATCCCCACATCCCATGGGCTTTGGAAAGACAACAGCACCCTTCCAAATATTCCCTCACTGGGAGCATTAGGAATTGTCCTGCTGGGCACAGGTGAGCTGCAGCGGGGATTTAGGGCAGCGAGTGCCTCCTCAGGGATGGCTTTCCTTGCTCAGGTGTCCCAGCACCTCCCTGTGCATCCCAGCTGGATTTATCCCCGAGGCAGCTGCACTCCCTCTGGACCATCTTCCCATCTCCTGCAGCACTTGGACCGCAGTCAAATAAGGATTGGATGGAGATTAGGATCCAGGCACTTGGAAATCAGTGATAAAATCCTCGGGTTTCTGTAACCGGAATGAATCAAAGTGTGCAGGATAACGACGGACACGAATTGTCCTTCCACCACCTGTGTTTTCCTACACTAATTTGCCACATAAACCCACCAAGCTTTAACCTCTGCCACACAACAGCCTTTTGCCACCTCCATGACCTGCCTGCACACACAGGAGTTGCCTCAGCCCTTCCCAAGCCCTGGAAAACACGTTTTCTCCCAGACAAAACCTTTTTTACAGCCACTTGCCTGTGATCTGAATTGGTCACAAATTGACACTGGAAATGCAATGAGTGGATTAGCACTGGAACGGGGCTGGATTCCAGCCCTACAGGGAGTTAAGATCAGCTGTTTTCCTGGTAAAGGGTTGTTTAGAGGAAAATACTCCAATTTCTGCTTATCTGAACTGCTGAGATAACCCCGAGAGCGGAGCTTGCAGCCCTTGGCTGGTGAGATTCCCATCTTTCCACTTCATTTACAGAATTTCCAAATCCTTCCCAGCGGATGGAGCCGCTGCAGAAGGACAGCCAGGCCTGGGCTGGTGGCACCAGGACATGTCCCTGTCACCTCTGCTCCTCAGACCCTGGCAGAGCCATCAAAGCAGCCCAGGTGCTTCTCCCCTCCCCTGGATGAATAAATTCGAATGAATTCACCGAGCGCCTGCCACCAGCACATCCGACGTTTCTTGCTGGATAAGGAGCTGCCAACATGGAGATAAAGCCTGGTTGATACCTTTTATGCAGCACCTGAGCCCATTCAGCCACCACCTGCAGAACCTTTTCATGGCACAGCTCCACAATTCCGCTTCTCCTCGCTCCTCAATCGCTCCCCATTCGGGCAGGACAAAGAGCAGCACCCAGGGCACGCTCAGAGTCTTCTGCCTTTCCACTTGGAGAGGTCCCTGCTGAGCCTGGCTTTGAGGGACACGGCTGGGGATGACAAGGCCACAAAATGCCTACGCTCAACGCCAAAAACAAGGCAGATAATTTGCATCTTCAGATGGATGCTGGGTTATTCAGCACTGAATGAAAACTCATAAGGAATTCTTGTCTCCTTCTCCCAAACTTCTCTATCCCACCTGCTGGCAGAGCAGGTTGACGACACGTGCCCTGGTGCCACGAGGTGACCAAACGCCATCCAGAGCTGAGGGGTGGCTGGGACAGAGACACAGAGATCCTTCTGGGAGTCCTCAGGAGTGCACCTCATCCCATGGCATATCCATATCCACATCTCGGTGCCTCTCCCGGCATCAGGACAGGCCCAGCCCCATCCTGCTGCAGATGTCACTCTCAATTCAAAATGAGTTTTTGAAGTGTTCAGCCAAGCAAGCCAAATCCCAAATTGCTTTATAAACACTCTGCATTCCCAACGTGGGCTGGAGACATCAGCAGCGGGAGCAAAGCCAAGGCAGCTCGCAGAGGAACAATTTGGGATGAGGGAGGAAGAGCTGGAGCACTGCCTCTGGGTGTTTGTGCTGTTCCATGGGAAAACTGCCTCATCCCTCTTCCCATCCCTTGGGGTTTTTTACCCCTCCCTGCAATATTGATGGTCATCAGATCTGCGCTGAGGGCCAACACAGATGGTTATTGTCTCTACACTGATGGCCATTACTCCTGCACTGGTGGCCAGCTGGTGGCAATCACCTCTACACTGATGGTCATCAAGCCTACACTGATGGCCATCAAGTCTACACTGATGGCTATCACCTTTACTTTGATGGCCACCACCTCTATACTGATGGTCAATGTCCCTACACTGGTGGCCAACACCTCTACCTTGATGGCCACCACCTCTATCCTGGTGACCATCACCTCTACAGTGATGGTCATCACCTCTACACTGGTGGACATTACCTCTACACTGATGGCCATCACCTTTACTTTGATGGCCACCACCTCTATACCGATGGTTAATGTCTCTACACTGGTGGTCACCACCTTTATCCTGGTGACCATCACCTCTACATTGATGGCTATCACCTCTACCTTGATGGTCACCACCTCTACAGTGATAGTCATCACCTCTACATTCACGGCAATAACCTCTAAGTCAATGGCCAGCACCTCTACATTGATGGCCAACAACTCTACCCTGATGGCCAGCACCTCTACACTGGTGGCCACTACCTCTACAGTGATAGTCATCACCTCTACATTCATGGCAATCAATAAGTCAATGGCCAACACCTGTCACAGACATCTTTTGTGAAAAATCCTTTCTTTAGGATTTTTCCCTCTCCTGGGAAGCTGAGGCCCCAGAAAAAGAATGCAAACAGTGGTTATCTGCTGCTGTGGAATGCAACAGGTGCATCTGTGATTGGCCCATGTTGGATGTTTACAATTAAGGGCCAATCAGGGGCCGAGCTCTCTCTGGGACAGAATCAGAGAGAGCTCCTTTGTTTTTTCTTTCCTTTTCTATTCTTAGCATAGCAAGCTTCTGAACTTTTCTCTCTAGTCCTTTTAGTATAGTCTTAATGTAATATATATATCTTAAAATAATAAATCAGCCTTCTGAACATCAGGTCAAGATTCTCACCTCTCTCTTTACCCCTGAAAGACCCTTGCAACCCCAGTAACAAACACCTCTACCCTGATGGTCATCACCTCTACATCGATGGCCACCACCTCTGCACTGGTGGCCATAATGCCACATGGTTGGCCAACACCTCTGCAAGGATGGAGATTCCATCCTGTCCCCTGCTCAGGAGCAGGGATCATCCCGAGCCAAGAGTTGTGGGGCACATTCCATCACTCCAGGAGCTTTGTGCTTCCCATCCCTCTTCCCATCCCCATAAACACCCATTCAATTAAAGAGGTGATAAATGCCAGACCCCGGGAAGTTCATGCCGGGATATGGATTTATAGGGAAGCAGCTTGGATGCCATGGAGACAGCCAGCACTATAGACCCAGGGGAGACACTGGAGAAGAGAGCGAGGTGGGGAATTAATAAAAAATGCTTTAATATAAAAATACCTCTGCTCCCAGGTTACATCTGTGCTGGAAGAAAAGACACGGCAAAGGATGCTTGGATGCTCCCACATTCCCCAGCAGTTTACCCACTTTGAGGTTTTCATGGAAAAAGGATCCTTTGGGGAATGTTAAGAAAGAAACAGCAACAGGAACCACTGAGCCAGGACTTATTTGATTTCATTTGAGCAGGACCAGAGAGGGAAAGAAGGAGCTCTGCACATTCCAGCACGTTCCTGACTTATTTAGGAAGTTTTCCAGCTGCTCCCATATATTGGCTTGTTTTTCTCTTTTCCCAGCGTCTGGCAAGAGTGCTTTTGGAACTCAACAGCTCCTGAGGTGTTTCACATAAAGAAAAATTGAACAAGGCTGTAAGAGCAGCAATGGGAGAGCTTTAGGTTCATTTTAATCCTGAGGTTTTGTTTTCCTCTAAATGGATAAGGAATTTCACCCCCTTGATTCCTAGCCAATGCCAGAGCCAGCAGTGGCAGCATCCAGGCTGAAATTCCTCAGCCCTCTACATCCAAACTCCACAACCATGACCAGGGAGGAAAAATTAGGATATGAAGGAAAATTTCTTCACTGAAAGGGTTGTCAAGCCCTGAAGTCCCCACCTCTGGAGGATTTAACAGCTCTGTGTGGCTGTGGCACCTGGGGACACAGATCAGTGGTGGCCTTGGCAGTGCTGGGGGAATGGTTGGAATTGACGATCTTAAGGATCTTTTCCAATCCAAACAATTCTGTGCTTCTATGGAAGCAGCAGCCAAAACTCAGTGCCAGAAAAGGCGTGACCTGAGCATCCAGCAGATCCCAGCCCCTCCAGGCTGGAAATACTCATCCCATCCAACGCCATTCCAACTGAACCCAACGGGAAGCCAGGGAATTCAACTCCTGCCATTTCAAGCAGAGCCCATGTCCCCATCCTGGAGATGGCAGAGACCCTCCTGCTCCTCATGGAGGAGCCTCTGCAGAGCCAAACCAGCAGGAGGAAACAGAAAAGCCCTGGAGAGCCAACGCTTCCCTCATCCCGCTCTCTCCAGCCGATGGAAGCACCGGCTTTTGATGGATATTACTTAGGCAGCAAAATTTCCCTGCCGGCAGCTGGCACGCGAGATAACTACAGCCAAACCACAAGGGCTGCAGGAGGAGGAGGAGGAGGAAAAGGAGGAGGAGGGGGATCTGCCTCCCTGAAAAGTAGCTCCAACTCCATCGTCGCCTCGGAAAAAAACAAGTTCTTTGGAAAAAGCCAACTCCATGCATTTTTATTTGGAGGAAATAGAGGAGACGAGCTCTTCTCCAGCTGCGGGGACAAGAGCTCGGAGCCAGGTGAATGCAAAGCAGCCCCTGGGGCTTAGCTAAAGCCAGGCTTGCAAACAAGTCATCCGAAAAAGCTCCGTGCTCCAGGTGCCACTTGCTGCCTTTGGGAAGGACGCGCTTGGAATCGGCTCCGATAGGGAGGGTTGGGTGCACAGGGATGAGTGGAGGTGCCTCGACCTCCTTGTCTCTGATATATTCTCTGCACTGTTCTGAACTTCAGGAAGGAAAATAAATTCTTTTAAAAGCCCTTTTGGAGAAAGGAAAGAAACTTTGGATTGAGCTGGCTGCTTCCCTGCAACCACTTTGGAATAGTAATAATGATCATTATGAATAAAAAGTTAATGCTGCTGTGGCAAGAAGGATCTGTTTCTTTGGCTAGGCAGGGTGCCAGCACATGGATCCCCCCACAGGCAGCTCTGCTCTGTCCCAAAGAGGATCCCAGGCACTGAGGATGCTCAGAAAAAATCAGGAATGATGCTGGGATGTCACTCAACAGGGACGGGAAGAGCTGGCACGAGCGGAAGGGCTTTTTGGGATCATCTCTCAGCGGGGCACTTAAAGGCATTTCCTTAAATCCCTTCCTCTCCAGCACAGCAAATCCCGCTGCGTTAAGCATTTCCCAGAGAAATCAGGGCCAAACCAGCAATACTTCCATGGAATTTGGAAACACTCTCAAAGCACAAAGGAAAACTTTCCCCCTGGAGCATCCTCCACGTTAAGGAGCTGCCGCCAGCAGGGATTTGATGCTCCAGTGAGTGAGGAAAGCTCAGCCAGCCCCACATCAAACACAGGATGAAGCTGCTGCTTTTCCCCATTCCCAACCATCCTCCTGGCTCGGGATATTCCCTCCCCAAGCTGCTGCCTGCCGGTGGAAGATATATCCAGGTTTAATGTATATATTAATTCACATATCGACTTTGCCATTGTCAGTCGTTATCAAGATTTATCCGGGCTGATGGGCTGGCATCGATTGGCGGGGAGTGCATTCCCACGGGTCAATCCATTCTGATCCACAGCCTGGCATGAAGTCGATCCCTATTTATTATATGATCTACGAGCTCCATTAACTGCCAGGGAAGGGAATGCGGCGGAAAAGTAGGAAAAGGGAAAACAACAGAGGCAGAGGAGAAGGGTCTGGGTCCCGAAGTGTCAGGACCCAGAACATCCCTCTGGCTGTCCAGGATGGCC
>JAHXMQ010000146.1:1592951-1603704 GCA_020466415.1 Ammodramus savannarum pratensis
CCAACCCTTTCCCCTCCCAGTCCAACCCTTCCACTCCCAGTCCAAACCCCAGCATGCAGGACAGGTTCCCTGCCTCCATCCTCTCACAGGGGAGTGGGAAATCCTCGGGCAGATCTCACATTTGCAAATATCCAGGAATGGGACCTGCCTGGAGACCCAGGGAATGGAGAGACTGGAGGTCCCAGGGAGGATAAAAACACAGATTCAGGGGTGCCTGTGGATCCAAGTTTGTAATTCCCTGGGGTGACACTTCAAAGCTTCCCTCTTCATCTTGAAGAGGCAGAAATCTGTGAAAAAAACAGATAAAAATAGGTATTTCCCCAAAATCATCGATTCTGAGAGCCAGAGCCTGTCCAGGAGGCACCAAAATAGTAAGAGTTGGAGGTAGAAGGGAGTTCCCAGCCTTGCAGATGTAGGTGGGGGAGGGCTAGAGAACCAGATTTAGCTCCGTGCATGGTGTGAAAAGATTTCTAGGGAAAATAAGAGCTGTGATAATCCTGTGATGTTTGTAACGGGTACCTAGGAGACAGAACGTGGGATTGTAGAAAATCCCCCTTCAGGGGAGGATGAGCTTTGTGCAGATCCCAGGGGGGGAAAGGAAGGGAGGGCTTTGACAATGATCATTTGGGGTCTCCTCTAATTTTAGCTGTGAAGAATAAAATATTTCCCTGAACTGGGTCACTGCTGTGCCCTGGAATATCTCCTGAGCTGACAACTGGCACAGGGCTGCTCCTTAATTCAGGAGGGATCCAGGGCAATTCCAGCACCCTGACTCGGGGCAGTGTCACCAGGGTGGTGACAAACACAGGGACCAGTCTGTCCTGGGATGTCCCTGTCCCCAGTGTGGTGACAAACACACAGGGACCAGTCTGTGCTGGGATGGCCCTGACTCCAGGCTGGTGACAAACACACAGGGACCAGTCTGTCTGTGATGGCCCTGACTCCAGGGTGGTGACAGGGACCAGTTTGTGACTCTCCAGAACTGGCCCTGCTGATGGATCCCTGCTGAAAACCCAGCAGGCTCCTCATGGCCTCATGTCTCAATGGGGACAGTGACAGAGCAGGCTGCCCTGGAGGGGTGAGGATGAAGAAGGGACATTCCACACATGGTTCTCACCCCAAGGATCTTCTCCTTGGGTGCAGAGGTGCTGCCCATAGCCAGTCAATCAGATTTGAGGAGGTTAAAGGCCCCTGAGCTTGGTGCTTGCTGTCCCAGACACCCCCAAGTGTGATTTAAGGGCTGGTAGGAGTTTCTACGAGCCAGGCAGGGACACCCTGCACTGTCCCACCTGCTCCAAGGCCTGTCCAGCCTGGCCTTGGACACTTCCAAGGGTCCAGGGATCCACAGTTTCTCTTTTTGGCATTGTCCCAGCCAATATCCAGGATGTTGCTAAGATCAAGCACTCAAAAAACCTTTTGCAATGAGAAAAGGAGACCTGGAGGAGGCAGTGGGGCGAAGAGGGACAGTGTCAGCCTGGTTAAAGACACCTGGAGAGCTCCCCAGGGAATGCTGAGACCCTCAGGGCAGGGTGGCCTTAGTGTGACAGCATCACAGGAGCCTGTCAGGGCTCTCTGCCCACAGCCCTGAGGCTGTGCTGGGCTTGGTATTTGGCTCCTCATGTCCTACAGCAAGGGTTTCCCAAGGGTTTCCCAAAGCATTCCTATTCCAAGCCTTCTGTTGAAGTGCAGCCCATCCATCCCCCACCACAGGGACCTCCTCATTCCAGCTGCTGTCCCAGCCTTGGGCCAGCACCCACCTGGGCAATGTGGGCTTTGTGTCCCTCTAATCCAGAGGGTTCTACTGCCCTGAACAGAGCCTGGGTTGCAGAAAATTCCTCACACTGCAAGATGAGCTGGAAGCATCACAGAGGATGGGGAGGGAGGCCAGCTAACCCGGGATAACCCAGGGGAGGCCATGGCCAGGGCCAGCTGAGTGGAGGAAGGCGTGGAGGTGTGGGGAGAGAGGGGAGGCTGAGGGGCAGAGGTGGCCCTGGGGCTCTGTGACCTGGCTGTCACTGGCAGGGGTGGCCCTGGGGCCCTGTGACCCAGCTGTCACTGGATCAGGCCATGCTCTCCCGTGCCATGCTGTGCCATGCCGTGCCATGCTCTCCCGTGCCGTGCCGTGCCGGCTGCAGGAGCTGTGCCGTGACTCACGCACACAGCGCTGCTCACTGCTCACTGCTCTGCCTGTAAATTTAGAAACTCTTGTGCGGAGCAATTTTGGGAGATGGCTCAATTCAGAAATACTTCTGCTGTTGTCAGATTTTATTTTTTTTTCCTCAGCTCCCCTTCCCCCTCCTCACCCCTTCTTCTCTCACTCTGCTTTTTGATTTTTTTTTTAATTTCCCACTTCCTATGAATGAAAGAGCCCTCAGAATATCTCTTCAGACACACACCCGACCTTGTGTGCTGCCAGGGAAGGGCAGGTAGAGCCCAAGGTGCTGGCAGCTCTGTGTCACACACTGGGCCAGCACAGTGGGAGGTGACCAGGACCTCATGGAGCATCCCTGCTCCAGCTGGGGATGCACAGGGGTCTCTATGGCTTTACCCCAAGAGAGAGCACATTCCTCTGCTCTTCCCACACTGCCTGCTGGTGAAGTTGTGAGTCCTGAGCTGTGCTTTGGAGCCCCCCTGTGAACCCCAAGGCAGGGGTGCCCCCAGTGTGAGCCTGGCTGCTGTTGTTGCCCGCAGGAGCTACAAGGTGCGGTTCAACAGCGTCTCCTCCTACTCGGACGCACGGAAATCCTCCAGTGATGGCCCTGACCCCAGGGACAACTTCGAGAGCACGGGGCCCCTGGCAAATGTCAGGTAAAGGGACAGGGCAGGAGCTGGTGCTGCACAGACCCCACCTCTGAGGTGTTTGGATGATGTGCAGACCCCTCCAGGCTGCTGTGGGTGGTGGTGGGACAGGAGGGGCCAGCTGTGCTCTGGCATATTTAAAAGATCCTTTTTCTTGTCATGTTTCTATGAGAGCTGGCTCTGAACTGAAATAACTCAGATCAATAGCTGCGATTTTTAAAGCTTAATAGCTGTATCTGGATGAAGCTTTTGAACTTGACCTGTCATTTGCTGACTTGCTACCCAGACATGTGGTCTCCAGTGCAGCACAAACTGCAAATTGTCACCAAAGCCACACCTCAAATGAATTCTGAGAATAAATTGTTCATATAGCAAGTGAAAACAGCTGCATTGTGGTGAGTCACCCCGCTGCACACTGGGGTTAAAAACAGCTCATCACCTCGTGTGTGTGAGAGAGTATCACCTCGTGTGTGTGAGAGAGTTGTGAGCCCTACAATTTAGGGACCACATTAATAAACTCTGGTGTCTTCTGGTGGGATTACCTTCCCCTTCAGGGTCCCTCCCAGCTGAGCAGCCACAGCTGAGCCATCTTTGCACAGGTTCTCCGTGTTTGGGCTGGGCTCCAGGGCTTACCCCCATTTCTGCGCCTTCGCCCGCGCCGTGGACACGCTGCTGGAGGAGCTGGGGGGAGAGAGGATCCTCCGCATGGGAGAGGGGGATGAGCTCTGTGGCCAGGAGGAGTCCTTCAGGACCTGGGCCAAGAAGGTCTTCAAGGTAACCTTGAGGGGCTGCAGGGAGGAGCAGGGGGGAGAAGGACAGAGCTTGGAGCTGGATCCAAACCCAGCCTCCCCTTCCTGGCACCGGGACACTCCAGCACCACCCCAGCCCACAGCAAAGAGGGTGGAGCTGATGCTCTGCTTTGTGCTGACCACCCAAAGCTCACCAGCATGTTGAATCCCTGCATCATCCCAGATATGTGGGAAGGAGAGCCCCATGAGCAATGTCCATGGCCACTGGTCCAGCCCCATGCTGCTGGGGGGCTCCTTGTCCACGTGGGCTGGGTGAGGGGCTCAGCTGGCCTGGGGGGTGCCTGAGGGCCTGGTGGGTGCTGCAGGCAGCGTGTGACGTGTTCTGCGTGGGGGACGACGTGAACATCGAGAAAGCCAACAACTCCCTGATCAGCAACGACCGCAGCTGGAAGAGGAGCAAGTTCCGCCTGACCTACGTGGCTGAGGCCCCGGAGCTCACACAAGGTACAGGCCTGGAGGGCTCTGCCTGTGGGGAACATGGGCAACACACAGAGGCAGAGGGGCCAAACCCCTTTTTTGTCTCTGTTCAATTCCAAGTGTTTCAGCCCTGCCTTTCCCCCCCATCCCATGCCCAAGGAACAGCCCCAGGCCCTTCAGGCCATTTCAGCCCTGCCTTTCCCCATATCCCGTGCCCAAAGAGCAGCCCCAGGCCCCTCAGGCCGGTCCTGTCTGTGTCTGTAACAGAGATGTTTGGACTTGATCTACACTCCCTCATCCTGAACCTGTTTCTTTGTCTCTCTTAAATTCCTAGTGTTTTAACCTCAAGGAGCACCTCCAGGCCCCTCAGGACAGTCCCTGTCTGTGTCTGTGACACAGATGTTTGGACATGATCTGCTCTCCCTCCTCCTGACCCCATTTTTTGTCTCTGTTAAATCCCCAGCATTTCAGCCCTGCCTTTCCCCTCCATCCCACGCCCAAGGAACAGCCCCAGGCCCCTCAGGCCAGTCCTGTCTGTGTAACAGAGATGTTTGGACCTGATCTGCTCTGATGTTGCAGTGTGGTTTTATTTTGGAGGTTATTGTTTGAATTGTTGTTTGGTAGTTTTTTGGGCTTTACTGTTAAATCCCCAGCGTTTCAGGACTGCTTCTCCCCACCATTCCATGCCCAAGGAGCAGCCCCAGGCCTCTCAGGCCGATCCTGTCTGTGTCTGTAACAGAGATGTTTGGGCCTGATCTGCTCTTCCTCCTCCTGACCCCATTTTTTGAAGCAAGGAGCTGGAAAATTGGGATCTTTCCAGGCTTATTTTTCCAAGGCTGCTCCATGGAGTGTTGTGGAGCAAACGCAGGTCCGGCCCATGGACACCTGGCCCCTCAGCACGGCTCCTGCAGCTCCTGCAGCACCAGCTCAGCTCTGCCCAAACCCAGGCATTCTCCTGCCAGCCAGGCAGCAAGAGGAGCTGTGGGCAGTGTGAGGGCACTGCCCTGAGCATCACAGGACTGGTTTTGGAATCCTTTATCACTAAAAAAACATGCTTGGGTCACCCCTGGCGTTCCTGATCCCTTGGGCTCACAGGAGGGAGGTCAAACCCCTGTAGTCAGCTCTGGTCTGAGGGGCTGAACCCATAATGATCCTACAGAAGCCTTGGCCATGCTCTGCTGAATCCCTTCTCTGACTCTTTTCTTCCTCAGGACTGTACAGCATCCACAAAAAACGTGTCTATGCAGCCCGGCTCCTCACACGGCAGAACCTGCAGAGCCCCAAGTCCAGGTAGGAGATGCAGCTGTCCTGGGAGCTGAACACACACCTGGGGCACCCAGAACAGTGCTACAAACAGCCCTGGATGTCTCTGGAATCCACCTTTGTGTAGGCCATGAGTCAGCCTGGAAGGCAGTAGGGGGTGTTCCTGCCCTCCATGCACGGTGGAATTCCTGCTGGTCCCTCCCTCAGCCCACGGGATGGGGAGCTGGCTGGAGGGGTGTGGGAACCCAGAACATCCTCTGGCTGTCTAGGATGGCCAGAACCCCTGCCAGGGGGCTCAGAAGCCCTGGCACAGAACACAAAACACCTGTGGGTTTGATTATGACCCGTGGAGCAAATTACCAACCTTAGATGAAGATCAGCAAGTCACAACAGTTTCAGTAGAATAACAGTGAAGTTATCACAGTGTGAAAAAGTAGATTTTGAGGTTTTTAGGATGGGGGTTTGGGAGGCAAGGTGGAGGGAACTGGGTGTGTCCAGCCTTTCTTCTTCTTCTTCTTCTTGGCCTCCATCTTCTGATGTGATGTTGGCACTTACAGATTGGTTTAGAGTAGAAGTTCACTGTCTAACAGAGATGATGGGTATTGGAATGTAATTGTAAACATTGTACACGTAGTTTTTAGTAGAAAGACACAACACTGCCCTGGGGGCAGGCAGAGTGCCTGGAACTGTCCTGCTGGATGGACCTCGGCAGGGCAGGAGAAAGAATTTTATAGATAAGAAACAATGAACAACCTTGAGACCGAGAAATGAAGAGCCCTGACTCGTTCTTCAAGTGCTGGGCTGGGAAAGGAGACTTTCTAACTTTTCTTGGGGTCACTCTGACAAGCTAGAGATCCCGACAGAGGGGCAGCAAAGGAAGGGTAAAATTGCTGAGCAAGAGGTTCAATTGGTTTTCCCCTTTTAAAAGGGTGAGTCAGGGTGTGCTGCAGTGTCCCTTCTCCCTGCTGTGACCTTGGTGACATGGCCACCACAGCTTGGACGTGCCACCACCCCTGCCCAGCTAACCAGCAGCTAGCAGCTCCTGAGGCCAGGGCTTAGCCTCTCCCTGAGGGATCTTTGGGGGCTTCCCCAAAGATCATCCCAAAGTCAGTGATTTTGGGGAAGGAACCCCCAAACCACTTTTTCCTGCTCTTCCTCTGCAGCCGCCTGACGATTTTCCTGCGCCTGCACACCAACGGGCACCAGGAACTGCAGTACCAGCCTGGGGACCACCTGGGTGTCTTCCCGGGCAACCACGAGGACTTGGTCAATGCCCTCATCGACAGGCTTGAGGATGCCCCTCCAACCAACCAGCTGGTGAAGGTGGAGCTACTGGAGGAGAGGAGCACGGCTCTAGGTAACCAGGGAGCGCAGGTGGCCTCTTTCCTCCTTTCCCTGAAGTTCTTGTAGCTCCTCATGGAGGTGGGTAGCACCAGGAAAATTATTTTAATCTCCCTGCTGTGTTTGTGTGGATTGGGAGCTCCTCCTTCATCCCTGCCCTGCCTAGAGCTATTGCTTGTCTGCACTTGGGATGTGGAGCAAGGGTTTGAAGGGTGTGACAGTGGTCACAGGGGTCCGAGGATGAGGGAAGAGACAAGGATCTGACTCCATGCTTCAGAAGGCTTGATTTATTATTTTATGATATATATTATATTAAAACTATACTAAAAGAATAGAAGAAAGGATTTCATCAGAAGGCTAGCTAAGAATAGAAAAGAAGGAATGAATAACAAAGGCTTGACTGTGATTGGCCATTAATTAGAAACAACCACATGAGACCAATCACAGATGCACCTGTTGCATTCCACAGCAGCAGATAATCAATGTTTACATTTTGTTCCTGAGGCCTCCCAGCTTCTCAGGAGGAAAAACCCTAAGGAAAGGATTTTCCATAAAAGATGTCTGTGACAGAAGGGTGGGCAGGGCCCTGGGGAAGATTTTCCATGGAAAAGCTACAGGTGTTTATATTCCCTCAGAAAGGGCAGTTTCTAGGACTGGGAAGAATTAAGGGATGTGGAGGGGCCACCCCAACACGGGATTTCAGAGATTCTCTGATTCCCTGCCTGAGATGGAAAACCCTAATCCAGCATCTCAGAGGGGGATGAAAACCAGGATTTGCCCACCTTGGCCCTGCTGCTCAGCTGATGCCAGGCTCATGCTGGATTTCCTTTTGGCAGGTGTCATCAGTAACTGGACAGACGAGAACCGTGTCCCACCCTGCACCATCTTCCAGGCCTTCAAGTACTACCTGGACATCACCACCCCTCCCACCCCGCTGCTGCTGCAGCAGTTCGCTCTGCTGGCCACCAGTGACAAGGAGAAGAAACGTCTGCAGGTGCTCAGCAAGGTAACGAGCCCAAACCCCAGGTTCTGCAAGGGCCTGGGGCCAATCACAGCTCAGCCAGGGCATTTCCATCCCACACTGTGCTTAGGTTGAGTCTACTTAGCACACCTCATGGTGCCTTCACTGCCCCCCTCTCCAGCTTTGCCATGGACCTCCTGGGATATCAGCTGGAAAAGGTGGATCCTGCAGCTCTCTCCTCCCTCCCTCTTTCCTAGGGCTTGCAGGAGTACGAGGAGTGGAAGTGGTCCAAGAACCCCACGATCGTGGAGGTGCTGGAGGAGTTCCCCTCGGTGCAGATGCCCTCCACGCTGCTGCTGACCCAGCTGCCCCTCCTGCAGCCTCGCTACTACTCCATCAGCTCGTCCCCAGAGATGTACCCAGGGGAGGTGCACCTCACCGTGGCTGTGGTGTCCTACCGCACCCGAGGTACTGCCCCAGGGCTGGGCTCTGGGGGAAACACAGCACAGGGGCAGCCACACCCAACCTCTGGCAGGGAGATGTGCCTTTTAAGCCTGCTGCAAGAGTAGCTTCCCCAAACCACTGCTGTCCCATGTCATGGAGAGTGGCAGTGACACAGAGGTGACACTTCTGGGGTGAAGTCTTGGTTTGAACAGACAGGTGTCTGCTAAGGAAGGCAGGAACTGCCCTTGAAATGGAAAATGTAAACTCCCTCCCTCTGAATTGTTATAATTTTGAAATTTAGGGGCTCTCAGGCAAATATATGGGAGCAGGAATTACAGTTCTTTACTAGGAAAATTTAAAATACAAATGCAATAGTACAAACAAAAAAACCATTGACAGAGTCAGAGCAGTTCCTGTCCCCTGTGTGTCAGGGAGGTGTCCCAGCCCCATCCCATGGGGGCTCAGCCCTCCTGCAGTGCCAGCTGTGGCTCTGCTGCAGCAGGGATCCTGCACAAGGGGGGAGTTTTCCTCTGCAGCTCCAGGGCTGCTGCAGATGGGCCTGGGCTCCCTCTGGCCATGCAGGGCAGCAGAAAGCTGCTCCTCTGGCAATGCAGGGGGCAAAGGCTGCTGTGCTGTGCCAGGCTCAGATTGGATCCAGGGAGGAATGCTTGGCTCCTCCCCTGGGCGGAGCATCTCCCCATGGGATGCTGGGATTGGATCAGCCCTGCAGGGACACTCAGTGGCCATGGACAGCAGAGATCTCCTGGAGGGAGGGTTGGCTGTGGGAGAGATAAAGAAAAAACTGCCCCATGAACAGCAGAGACCTGCCCTAGCTCTGACAGATAGAATACACACCCCAGCTACACCTTTCAGCCTGAGACAGGCAGGTCCATAACCCAAGCTCCATGTAGGATTGTGTTTGCCCACCCCAAAATCCACATTCCCAGTAGCCAAACTTGTGCAGCAGTGACACTGATGTGTCCAGGCATGTCGTGGTGTGGATGGACACAGCCCTGATGCTCTGCAGGACACAGGGAGGACACAGTGGAGCTGTCACAGAGGGTTTGTGTCTGGGAGCCTTACAATGCTACTCCTGCCAAAAATGCTCAAATGAGAGCTGGGTGCTCCCTAAGGGTTGTGGAGGTCCAGCTCTGCCAGGTCAGGGTCCTGGGTAGCTCCACAAAGGGATCCAAGAGCCAAACTCTGCCAAATTCGTGGAGAATGGATGCTGAGGTATGAAATGTTTCAGGGAAATGTTCGTGCAGGGAGGGTTTTAGGAAAGAGAACAGGGTGATGTGCCATGTACAGACCTCCTTCCCTCTCCCCCTCCCTCCCCAGATGGAGAGGGACCCATCCACCACGGAGTGTGCTCGTCATGGCTCAGTCGGATCCAGACGGATGAAGTGGTGCCCTGCTTTGTACGAGGGTGAGTGACCCACAGAGGCAGGCCTGAGGAGGAGGAGGTGAGACCCCTCACAGGGTGAGCCCTCTGCCCTCAATTGCTGTCACAGTGGGAGAAAACAGGGCTGGGTTTGTGAGCAAATGGTTCCCCTTTGAGGGAAATTCTGCACAAAATGTCACATCCTGGGATTTCACCTCATTTCCCACCCCTCATTCTCTGGGAGGTGTCTCAGCTGGCTCTGGGCAGAGGGGACACCCTGCTGGTGTTTAACTGGAGCTTTGCTGTGTGCAGTGCCCCCGGGTTCCACCTGCCCCAGGACCCCCAGGTGCCCTGCATCCTCATCGGCCCCGGCACCGGCATCGCCCCCTTCCGCAGCTTCTGGCAGCAGCGGCTCTTCGACATCCAGCACAAAGGTGGGGCCCTCCTCTTCCTCACCTCACAGAGTTCGGGTGGGGCCATCCTCTTCCTCACCTCACAGAGTTTGGACAGGGCTGTCCTCTGCTTCTTCCTCACACAGATTTTGGGTGGGACCATCCTGTTCCTCGCCTCACACAGATTTTGGGCAGAGCTGTCCCCCGTTTCACCTCACACAGAGTTTGGGTGGGGCTGTCTTTCCTCACCCCACAGAGTTTGGGTGGGGCCATCCTTCCTGACCTCACAGATTTTGGGTAGGGCTGTCCTTCCTCACCTCACACAGGTTTTTGGAACCCTTGGTTGGGGTGTTGGGATGGGGGTGCCACCCTGCTGAGGGTGTCCCAGAAGATGTGGTGGCACTGTGGAGGGAGGCAGCTGGTGGGAATTGGAGGTGGCTGGTGGGAATTGGAGATGTCTCATGGGAACTGGAGGTGGCAGGTGGGAATTGGAGATGGCTCATGGGAACTGGTTGCCCCTCAGGGGAATTGGTGTCCCCGGGCTGAGAGCTGTCCCCACGCTGTCCCCAGGGCTGAAGCCGTGCCCCATGGTGCTGGTGTTTGGCTGCCGGCAGTCCAGGATTGATCACATCTACAAGGAGGAGACGCTGTTTGCCAAGAGCCAGGGTGTCTTCAGAGAGCTGTACACGGCCTATTCCCGGGAACCCGACAGACCAAAGGTGGGCACAGCCCCAGGAATGCTGCCCAGCCTGGGCAGGCTCCCTGGGCAGTGGTGGCTCATCCCTGGGGCACAGAAATGGGCAGGGTTGTCCCTTCCCTGTGGGCACCATTCCCAGGGTGTGTCACCATCCCAGTGCCAGCTGGAATGCATGCCCAGGCTGCTCCTGCTGCCATCCAGGTGGGAGAGGAGGAGGGGAAATGGGATGGGAAAGGGGAAAGGAGAAGA
>JAHXMQ010000146.1:1603964-1626325 GCA_020466415.1 Ammodramus savannarum pratensis
AAATTCCCACTGGGACTGAACAGGCCTGGCAATGGCAGAGATGGTGCCCATGCCAGAGCAGAAGGATGCTTTGCTGCTGTCCCCATCTCTTTTTTGTCACTGTGGGTGCTGTAAGGCACATCTGTAGCCCCCAAAGAGGGGTCACCCCTCAGTGCTGCCCCCAGGGTTAATCCCAGCTCCCTCCTCATCCCTCAGAAATACGTTCAGGACGTGTTACAGGAGCAGCTGGCCCAGACCGTGTTCAAAGCTCTGAAGGAGCAGGGAGGCCACATCTACGTCTGCGGGGATGTCACCATGGCTGGGGATGTCCTCAAGGCTGTGCAGCTCATCGTGAGGCAGCAGGGCCAGCTGTCAGCAGAGGAGGCAGGAGCCTTCCTCAGCAAGCTGCGGGTGAGTGCTGTGTGCCACCACTGCCACCCCTGCGTGCCACCACTGCCACTCCTGCCAGGGGCACTGCACCTGCTGCCTGCCCCCTGAGCCCAGGGAGGGTCAGCAGAGGGACATGCCAAAGGTTTCTGTGTGCAGGGAGGTCACCTGGCTCCTCTGGGCAGTGGGCTGAGCACCGGTGCCAGCGCTTTTGGGCGCCCCTGGCAGGGCTTGTTGACCATCCATCACAAAATGGATTTATCAGGCCATTTTCTGGGTCCCTGCTGCAAATCTCCCTGTCTGTGTGTCCTGTACCAGACACAGATGATGAAGTTGAAGCTTAAGTGAGCTCAATTTGGGACACAGACCCATGGATGGATGCTGGAAAAGCTCTGCTTCTCCCCAGGAGGATAACTCAGCATGATTCCTGTGGGATTTCCCCTTCTGAACCATGTCCCCACCTCCATCCAGGCCCCATCCAAGGGAGCCCAGAGCCTCTGCCTGTGCACAGACTGTGCCCCTACCAGCCAGGAATTTTCAGCAGCTGAAGGGGTCTGATGCCCAGAACAGCCCCGAGTGTGACCTTGGGAAGGTCACTTCACCCTCTGTCCCCTCATGACAAACCCCAAACCCTCTCCTGCGCTTCTGCTGCCTCCCCACCACGCAGGATTTTGCTGGGGCTGACCCTGAGTGCTCACCAATGCCCTTTTTCCCTCTGCCACCCTCCCTCCCAGGATGACAGCCGGTACCACGAGGATATTTTTGGAGTCACCCTGCGCACGTACGAGGTGACAAACCGCCTTAGATCCGAGTCCATCGCCTTCATCGAGGAGAGCAAAAAAGACACGGATGAGTGAGTCCACACCTTTGTTTTAACCCCTGCAGCCACCTCAGGGGCTGGGAAAGGAGGGGAAAGGAAGCTTTGGCTTTTGTGCACACCTTGAAGCAGAGGCTGAGGAAGGCACACTGATTTTTGCTCTGGAATAGCTGTCATGTCTCTAGGATAAATCCCAATTTATTGCACTGGTGTGCTCAGACCTGACAATCCCATCCAAAGGAAAATGGTCCTGCCTGCTTCCAGGCTGGCAAAACCCACAGGCAGGGGTGGCTCTCCCCAGCTGCTGACTCCAGATGTTCAGCTCTCCATGCCCCTTCAGGAAAGATCCAGAGATTTTTCTCCCTGCTGTTGCAAAAACAACCAGAAGTTTAAAAAAAAAAAAAGAAAAAAGAAATTTTGACATTTGCCGTGTTTGTTTCTGCTCTGCCAAGTCCTGCCATTTGCTCAGCTTGGTCGTGGTGGGATTTTCCCTGGCTGAGGAGAAGGATTATTTAGGATAAAGGCTGGGCAGCTGCATGGATCTTGCTCCTTGTGCTGGCCCTTGGCAGCTTGGGGTGAAACCCCTTCCCTGTGTAGTGCCCTGTGGTTTCCCCACATCCCTGAGGCTTGGCAGGATTTTTTCTCCAAGGAATCACATCCTCTGGGGTCTGGAATCTACAAGAGTGCCTCAGTTTCCCACCTGTGGGTAGGGCTAAAGGTCACCTTGTTGCCCAGCCCGCCCAGCTCTGTAAACTCCTGCCCACAGCACAGAAAGGCCAGGTCAGGGTGATCCCGGTGCTCCTCTCTGCTCCCTCTAAGGCCAGCCTTTCTCCCCTTTCCCTTGCAGGGTTTTCTGCTCCTAACTGGACCCTTCGCCCCCAGGGGATGCCAAACCAGTCCCAGCACCTGCTGCCCCCTCCAGCTGGAGGGCACTGGGTTTTGTATTTCACGGACACGGTGGCTCCTTTCCCAGGGGAACTGCCCATGGAAAGCGCTCTGTCTCTTGTCCTGTTCTTGTGTCCTGATGATGATGATGATGATGATGATGACTTTTATTTCCTTTCCTTCCTCCTTCTCTTGCTCTTGTCCTGTGGCCATTTCTTTTCACCTCCTTCCCCTTTCCCTGGATTTCCCCACTGGAGTTGGATGGCTTTGTAACCTGCAGTGGCTCTTCTCAGAATTCCACACTTCCCCTCCTTTCCGTGAGGGCATTTTGCAGCTGCATGAAATCACCACCTTTGTGATCATTTGTGGGAGTTCCTGGGGGTGAGCAGAGCTGGCAGGGGCTGGGCAATGTTGCTTGTCCAGAGCTGGGGGTTGTTCCTGCCAGGCTCCCTCTTTCCCCAGCTTGGGGCTTGGCTGAATCTTTGTGTTTTCACGGCTTTTCTCTGGATTTGGACAAATCTGGGCATATGCCCGAGGCTGGGGGCAGTTGATGTGCAATTCCCTTGAATTTTATTCATCCCCAAGCAGCCTGGGTACAACTGTGTGGCTTTTGATCTGATTTATGTGTCCCAATTGCTCCTAAACGGGCCCTGCTCTGTCTCTCTTCTCCTGCTCTCTTTTCCTGCTCCCTGTGAGCCTCTCCTTTTGCTCACTCCCAACTTTTGCTGCCATGGAAGTTCTCCCACAAGCTCTGAGCACACAGGGTGATGTGCAGGGCGAGGAAAAGCTCCTGGCAGTGACTTCTCCAGGGGGTTTTCCAGGGAATGTTTGATCTGCAGCCACGCTGGTTGCACCCAAAGCTCTGCATGCCCTGATCTCTTTTCCTGGAAAGCCACAAGGATGGGACAGAAGCAGCTCTCAGAGGGAACAAAGGCAGCACTTAGAGGGGCATGGAAGCTCCACGTCTTTGGTGAGGATGTGCCAACAGAGGAATCATGAAATGCCAGAGCCAGCAGCTCTTAGCACATCTCATGAGCACTTCTGGGACGGCAAACCCCAGCTCTTTCCATGTTTTAGGGAGCACAAAGTGCTACCATGGAGCCACCTGCCTGCTAGGAGAGAGATGTGTGTGGCATTTTGGGGGTGAGGCCCCTCTGTGCCACCTGCCAGTGGCACGAGCTGTCCTGTGAGAAGGGAGGTGAGATCAGCTGCAAAGGTGCTGGGCTCTGACACGCTCACACCTCAGCCCTGCTGCAAGAGCCTGGCCCCAAAAGCAATTTAACACAACCATAGAAAGGCTGGAGGAAACAGAAAGGCTCTAACAGAGAAAAGCTGTCTGCAAGGGAAAGCAAACGTGACCTTGTGTGTCCTTCCTGCTGCTGCAGCCTGGAGAATCACAGAGCATTCTGAACTGGAAGGGACCCACAAGGATCCAGCCCAGCTCCTGATGAAAGGCCCATGCAGGGATTGAACCTTGGCATTTTTTGGCTCTGCCCATCCCAGGTTTGTCCTCCCTCAGTGCCACCACAAGGACAGCAGGACGTGGCTGCAGCTCTTGCTGGAGGCAGGGATGCAGGGTTGGCATCTTGAGGTGGCAGCTGCTGCTCCTCCCCTCTGCCCTGCTGTGCCCAGCTGTGCATGGATATCCTGGATGGAGCTGAGCTCCTGAGCTGCTGACAGCACAAGGATTGCCCAGGAGCTTTCACAGGGCTCAGATCACCTGCCCTGAGCTAAAGGCAGCACAGAAAGGGTTGCAGGAGCTCTGCTGCTCTCCCAGTCCATGGAACAAGCCCCACTATCCCAGGCTGTGCTGTTATTCCCACCCTCAGCCAGGATCTCCTGCCACGTCTCCTTGGGCTGTGACACCTTCTGCAACTTCGACTCGCTGAAGCATCTCCAGCCCAAAACCCAGGAGCAAAAGGGCTCCAGGCACCGGGAGAATTTGAGACATTCAGATCTGCTGGTGCCAGCTGAGCATCCAACACGGGATAAAACGAATAAATGCTGCCACGGTGTGGCCAGAGCTCGGCAGGGCTGAGACACACGGCTGGCTCTGTGGCACTGCCTCGGCTCTTGGTGACCTGCAGGGGAAAGCTGGAGAGCACGAAGGAAAGGACAGCCCACCCCAATCCCAGGATAGGCAGAGGGATGGGGCCCTTGGCTTGGGATGTGTGAGTTTGGGAGATATCCTATGTGGGAGAAAAGCCCCTGAGCTCCAGAGCTGGGAAGTTGCAGCAAGCTTGGCCTTGACTCCCATGCTGGGGCTGCAGAAACAAAGATAAAATCAGAAAGAAAATCAGACTCATCCTCTTCTTCTGGGAAATTTTGGCTCCTGCTTTATGTTCTGGTTCTCCTTTAGAAGAAGAAGGGAAGATGCAACCTGATGATGATGATGAGGAGGAGGCAATGCCCAAAGAAACATCACTGTCCTCTTCCCAGCTCCCACTGTGGTGCTGGCAAGGTTTCCCTCCTGCCCTGCCTCCTGCCTGCCCTGCTGTACCACCTCCCACTGGATTATCTCATTTTTTGTGCCTCCCAAAGCTCATCAGCTCCATCTCCCTCCTAGGGGAGCCAGCAGGGCAGCACAGCCCTCCTGCCAGGGGTCTGCAGAGGGCCTGGGCCAGGCAGAGAGCTCAGCAAACACCTCAAGGGGAAATGCTGGTTTAGGGCTCCTTACCTGGACCTGGAGCAGAAACCCCCTCCCTGCCATGAAGGTCCATGAGGTTAAACCCCCCCAGGGCCCTGAGCTGCCTCTGCTCCTGCTGGCTCCTCACAAGCTGCACCACTGGGAATTTTGATTCACTCTTTGCTGTTGAGTCAGTCTCAGACGTCTGAACTGCTCCCCTTCATCCCCTCCACCTGCAGGGGCTTCACACTCCCCTCGAGCTCCATTTTCTCCCTTAGCAACAGGGGAAAGAAACTTGTGGATGTGCTTTATTATTCCTGAGATGTGGCTCTTCCAGCCTGGCCTCTGCTCATCTCCCTGTGGCCTTTCTGACGTGCAGGTGAAGCCACAAAATCTCTGCTATGAGCTCAGAGGGAGGTGGGTCTGCCCCAGCCTGGGCCCTGAGCTGTTCCAGGGGTCACACACACAGGGGTTGTGCCTCTGGAGCACTCAGGTGACAAATCTGTCCCCTCTGGGTGCCTGCTGCCCACCCCTCATGTGCTGGACCTGAGGGTCCCACCCTGGCTCTCCTGAGGATCTCCACCACCTTCACCATCCCAATTTGGAGCAGCTCTGCTCCTTTTCACTCTCCAGGTGTTAGAGTCTCTTCTCTGAACAGGAGGTTTGATTTTCAAGGCACTACAAAGTGGGGTTTTCTGCAAAGATTTCACTTCCTAATTCTTTCAAGTGTCCACAGAGAGTCATTATATGGATTTGAAATCCCAGGGGGAAAGGTTCTGTGTTTTCCCACCCTGCTGTGCCCACCAGCAGGGAAAAACCACTCAGTGCAGGGGTATCCAGTGCTGTTTGCTCTTGGTGATTTCTGAGGTTTCATCTCCTGGGAAGGGCTGCCTGGGAGTTTGTACTTCTGTTTATGAGAGACAAGGGTAAAATAATGAGACAATAGCAAAGCAATGTGACAAGGGTAAAACAGTGAGACAGGGGTAAAACAGTGAGACAAGGGGAAAACAATGAGACAACAGCAGAACAATGAGACAGGGGTAAAACAATGAGACGGGTAAAACAATGACACAATTAGCAAAGCAATGAGACAATGGATAAAACAATGAGACAAGGGCAAAACAATGTGACAATGGGTAAAACAATGAGACAGGGGTAAAACAATGGAACAAGGGCAAAACAATGAGGGCAAAATAATGAGACAAGGGCAAAACAATGAGACAATGGGTAAAACAATGAGACAATGGGTAAAACAATGACACATCTGTCACCAGAAGTGGCCTCACAGAGCTGTCACCTCCACATTGTGACCTGAGCTTGTTGCTCGAGAGGAACTGAGCCAAACTGGACAGAGGATGGGATGTGGCTCTGTGCTGTCCCTGTCCCCTGTGTGTCCCCAGGGGTGCAGGGACTGTGTGCATGCCCTAGGCACAGGGATCTGAAGGATCTGAGGTGTGTGAGGTGTGTGTGCACAGCCAGCAGTCCTGCAGCTGTGTCCTGGCCAGGAGCCACACCCTGCAGGGAGGCTGTGGGGACAGAGGGGACAATGCCCCGTGTCCAGCCTGTGGCTGCTCCTTCCCTGGCAGTGTGTGACTCCTCTGCCCCATCCTGGCTGTTTCCCTGGGATCCCTCCCTTGGCAGCCCTGCTGGGGGCACAGGGATCCCAGTGCCTTGTGCGGGGCAGGGAGCACAGCACTGCTGCTGCCTCGGGCTCCCTGTTCCCCTGGGATAACTGGGATAACCCAGCCCCATCTCCCTGAGCTGGGGTTCCACAGGGGGATGGAGGTGGGGGAGGTCACAGTGTGGGTGCAGACTGGGCTGGGAACTCTCCCACACCCTGGAGACCCCACTCTGGTTAAACTGAGGGGAGAGATTGTGATTGTGCTCACAGCCTCATGGACCTGCACCAAGCCCAAGCCAAAGCTGCTGCCTCCTGACTTCTGACCACTGAAGACCATTCCATTGCCCCCCGAGGGTTCCCACCATTTTTTGGAAGGATGATTTTATGCTCAGAACTCGATTCTGTTCCTGCTTTCACCAGGGACTCGTTCTCAGCTTCAGAACTGCTCTGATAACTCTGCAATTGCATTGACAGTTCCAGAGGGGAGCACAGTCCCTTCACACAACAGATGGAGACACATTTGCAGGACCATTCAACTTTGCTGTAACTCCCTGTTTGTTAGAACAATTCCTTCTGCTGTAACAGGGAGAGCAAAATTTGGCCAGTGCTCTTGAAAAACCTGCAATCCTAAACGTGGATAAAATCAGCCTGGAATCCAAGTCCTCCCAGATCCAAAATGCCTTCCACACCTGCTGGCTTCAGTGGCACTGGGGATTTTGGCAGCTTGCACAGCAGCAGCAGCAGCAGCAGCAATTTCAGAATATTTTTGCGTGTGTCAATCTGCGCTTGCACGTGCCTGCAATGCATGGCTCCAGCAATCCCTGGGAAATCTCCCCCTTCCCAGGAAAATCCCAGCTCCAGCTTCTCCCATGTGGCCATGTGTGCTCAGCAGGGAGTCAGGGGAGAGGGAGAAAGCTGCTGCTTTAAAGCACTTGGTTCCAGAGGTGAAACAGAACTTAGGAGAGGTGAAAATCACCTTGGGAAACTCGTGGCGTATCCAAGCATTCCCATGCAGATCCACATTTTTTTATTTTTTCCTGCTGGGAAAATGAAGCAGACTGGCAATTCCTGGCCTCCACCCCTGCAGATGTTTGGCTGTGATGGAAATTTGAGCCCTGGAATCACAGGAATAAAACCCCAAGAGGTTGTGAGCTCGGAGCTGAGCAGTGGCAGCACCTCACTGCCAGGGCTGCTGCTCTCCTGCCTCACTCATCCATGCCCTACCTGGCCAGATTTTGGGAAGGAAGAGCCTCAAAGTGAGCAAATCAAACCTGTGATGCTGGCCCTGAGAATTCCTGGTTTACCAGGACCCTGAAGTTTTGCAGCTATTCCTCATTGCAGTGGAGAGGAATCGGGCAAGACTCCTGTATCCAAAGCTTTCAGAGCTGTTCTGGAGCTGTGGAAAAGCAAGAACTGGGATGCAGGGCAGCTCTCTGCAGAAATCTGGGAGGGAAAAACACCAGGCAAAGTATTTTCCTTCCAGGGGCATCCTTAATACCTGGAAAATTGAAAGGCTAAATACTGGAAAAGTTGGTCTAAAAGAGGAGCTAATTCAGGGCTCCTTTTTGCTGCTTTGTTTTCATGTGTTGGTTTTGGGGTGAGGAAAGCAAACAGAGAGCAAACAGCCAGTGTGTCAAATTTGGATTAAATCAAACTTTTTGTTCCTACAATAACTGCTGGCGGAGATTTTTCAAATGTATCAAGGGCAACAAAACCAGCCTTAATTAACTGAGACATTGATGCTCCTTGCTTCTGAGCCTGCTTTTGTGTTCTCCTCTCTGTGTGATCATGGCATGGAATCCTGTCTTAACAAAAGCCACTTCCCAGCAGCCCAGAGGATGCTCAGGAACAGGGATGGGGTTGGAGAATCTCCCTGTGAGGGAGATTCAGTGCAAAATCCCTGCTTTGCTAAAACCCTGCAAGATAAGCAAATCCTCACAATTCCCAAGGTTGAATTCCCATGCTCTGCTGCCTCGAAATGCCTTTAAAAACCCCAGGCTGTGTGTGCTTTGTGAGCAGTGTGCAGCTTTTCCAGAGTGCACACACGATTCCCCAGGCAGAAGATGAGCAGAGCATGGTGACTTTCAGCCGGGACTCGTCGCTTTTTTCCATTGCACAGAGTTAAAAACACCACCTCTGCCAACTGCCCGGGGAATTTGATATTCAGTGCCAATTAATTTGCTCCCCCAGGCACCTTCAGTCTCAGACTCAAAGGTTGGGTTGGAGTCTTTCATTTTCCAGTGGCCTTTTCCTGAAGAGCAGCGGTGCCACGGTGAGGACGGGGACTGGGCTGGGGAAGGTGGCAGCTTTGGGGCAGGCAACTCCCAAATTTTCCATTGTAAACCCTTCAGATGTGGGTTCTACAAGCCCTGGCTGCTCCCTGCTCCCCTCACACCCTCAGGTCACTGTGCCTTCATCCGCTCGAGGAAACCATGCCAAGATCTGAGCCTGGCACTCTCACTTTGCATCCCATCCCCAGGTGTGTGTGGGGCAGGGGGAGCTCCCTGTGTAGCTGCTTTTTGTGTGATCCCAGGGTAGGTTTGTGCAGGGGTGGGGTGACCTGAGCTGTGTGTGATCCTACCAGTGCTTTAAGCAGCCAGAAACGTGGTTCTTCCCCTACCTCCGAGCTCTCAATGCTGCTAAAAATCTCTGCCATTCGTCCCCCGTGCTCCAGCCCCTCTCTCAGACTGGCTCTGGCTCTGTTTGCAAGATATCCACGTTGTTCTGAAGCATGCACCTCCCTCTGTATAGTCCCAATCTTCTGATTTTATGGAATACTTATGCCTGTTTGCATTACGGTCCAAATAAAAAAGTGAACTAAAAGCTGGCAGCTCTTCTCTCCTCTCTGGGTTTTTTAACACCAGAAGGTGCTCGAGGTCTCTGCCGGTGCCTTGGCCTTGCTCTGCTCTGCCACCTGCAATGCCAGGGTGCCACAAATAGCAGTGACAATCAGCAGCACCCCTTCACCTGCCAGACACACACAGAGCCTCGTGAGGTGGCCTGAGTCACAGCACTCGTGTGTGAAAAACACCTTCACCCTCCTGGGAACAGCCAAAAAGTTTCATAAAGGACAGGAGGGGACAAGGAACACAGAGCAAAGGTTATCTTGGCACTGAACCAAGAACACCCTGTTATCTTTGGGGTACCCCTTAAATACCTTTTAATTACATCAGACTGATGCATATTCATAAACAATTATGCATAGTCAACTTTTCCCAAACTAGTTTATATGTTCCAAGAATTGTTTAGCCTGGCTCCTCCTCGGATCCACCATTTCAGAGCATGGGTATTCTTTGGTTGTGGTTTTAGTCCTGTTTTATCACCACCAGTTTTTGGGCTTTGCTCCACACTGCCTTCAGAGGGTGAGTGCTGATAATGGAATATCAATAGCAGGGTCCTTATCCTGTGTTCACTGGGTGTTATCCCATCCCAGCAGGCATTTCAACACAAGCACACTCATATCAGCTACTTCACTGAGCTTAACTAACACCAGAAATAAAAACTATATCTTTATAACAAAGTTACTTTAACACCACATATATAAAATCCATTTTAATATTTGCATAAAGCCAATATTATAATGTGTATGTATAACACACAGATCCTGTCATTTATCCTGTGTCCTTAGGGGCTGGCTGTGTGCAATCCTGGGGGGAATTTTGGAGCCTTGGGAACACAGCAAAAGCAGTCCAGGCAGGAGCTGAGAGGCCTAGAAATGAGAAAGAAATTAGAAAAAAATGAGAAAGAAATGAGGAAGAAATGAGGAAGTGGCCAGGACAATGAGGCAGAAACATGGACATGGCTTTTCCTATTGGAAAATGATTTTCCCATGTAAAGGAAAAGGGGGCTCATTAAAAAAGAGATTTTTACATGGGCAGGGAGTGGTTTTCCATTGACAGAGAGCAGGGTTAGGTGGGACAGGGGAAGGAATTGTTCCCTGGGAGGGTGAGCAGACCCTGGCACAGGATATTGATACTCATTGATCTACCTCAGATATTTCTACCTATTGATGAGGTCCCCTCTGTGCACCCGTTAGGTACTGGAACACATTGATAAATCCCCTTTTGGTACCTCCTTTCAGATTTTTTTACACATTAATATTTTCCCTCTTGCGCCCCTTTTAAGTACTGATATGTTAGAACCTTAGCTGCTGAGAATTTTAGATTTTCTGTGCTGACAGGCACTGACCCTCAAGAGAACTCTGCATTTGACCATGGCCTGTGGAGAAGGCTTCCAAAATTAAATGATAAAACTGAGATTATGGGTGTGGAGTTTGAATAGAAGTGTGAAATATCACATAGTAGAAATTAGAGTTGAAGGTTTTAGAATATAGTAATATAGCAAAAATACATATATTATATATTATATATTATATATTATATATTATATATTATAATAATAAATTATATATATATAATGTATAAAATTACACACACACACACATATATATATATATGTATATAAAAACAAGATAAAGGTTTTAGGGTGGAAGCTAGTCCTTCTCCTTTACCTTCTTCACAAATTTAAGAAGTATTGTGTAATTAGATAAAAACAGTCCACATTACAGAACACAGGTAATTAGTTATTAAGTTAAAAATAAAAATAATTTAAGTGTCATTTCTTAATGAGGCAGTTTATCCTTAAGACACCCTATATACATTGATAAGTTTCCTTTTGGTATATTTTGAGATAATTTTACACATAGATATGTTCTCTGTGTGCACTCTCTTTTAGGTATTGATACACATTGATAAGGTCCCCTTTGGGCTCCCCCTTTCCGATATTGATACACATTGATAGATCCCACTGTGCACCTCATTTTTGATACTGATACACATTGATCAGATCTCTTTTTGGCACTCTGATTCCAATATTGATCACATTGATGAGATCCCTTTTTGACCCCCACTTACAATATTGATCATACTGATGTGGTCCCTTTTTGGCACGCTGTTTCCAGTATTGATACACATTGACGAGATCTCCTTTTGGCCCTCGTTTCTGATATTGATCACACTCATATAGTCCCTTTTTGGCACTCTATTCCCAATACTGATCACACTGACTCAGTCCTTTTTTGGCCCCTGTTTCCAATAATGATCCCATTGATGAGATCCTTTTTTGGCACTCCCTTTCCAATACTGATCACACCGATGTGATCCCTTTTTGGCCCCCATTTCCAATAGTGATCCACATTGATGTATTGGCCCTTTCTGGCCACCACTCCCAATACTGATCACATTGAGAAGCTGAGACAGAGCTTTTTTGGCACTCCTTTCCCGATACTGATCACACTGATTCAGACCCTCTTTGGCACTCCGTTTCCAATATTGATCACATTGATCCCTTTTTGGCACCCCCTTTCCAATATTGATCACATTGATGAGATCCATTTTTTGGCACTCCTTTTCTGATACTGCTCGCACTGATGACGTCCCTTTCTGGCCACTGTGTCCAATACTGATCACACGGATGTGGTCCTTTTTTGGCACTCCATTTTTAATAATGATCCCGTTGATTACATCCTTTTTTGGCACCCCCTTTCCAATACTGATCACATTGATGAGGTCCATTTTTTGGCACTCCCTTTCCAATATTGATCACACTGATTCGGTCCCTCTTTGGCACTCCGTTTCCAATATTGATCACATTGATCCCTTTTTGGCACTCCGTGTCCAATACAGATCACCCCGATGCGGTCCCTCTGTGGCCCCGTGTCCTTTCCGTCCCCGCCGCTCCCGTCACTTGTCAGACGCTCCCTTGCCCGCTCTGCGCTCGCCGCCGCGGCCGCACTTGGCGGACGCTCCCCGGGCCGCCCCTCCCCGGAAGCGCCGGCGGCCCCGGAGCGCAGGTAAACAGCCAAGATGGCGGCGGAGGCCGCGGGCCCGCCGGGGCCCGGCACCGGTAGCGGCGGCGGGACGGGCCTGACGGACCTGCCGGGAGAGCTGCTGGAGCTCATCCTCTGCTGCGACGTGCTGGGCGCCGCCGACATCGGCCGCGTGTCCTGCACCTGCCGCCGGCTGCGCGAGGCGTGCCAGCCCCGCGGCAAGGTGTGGCGGGAGCGCTTCCGCCTCAGGTGGGCAGCGCCGCTCGGCTCGGCCCGGCCGGGCTCGGACGGGAGGGAACGGGAGGGAACGGGCACCGCCGATGGCCGGGCCGGCCTGGGAGGGTCGCGTGGGGCGGTGGAAGCGCCGCCGTTACCGCCCGATCCCTTCGCGGTGAGCTCAGCCCGGGCCGGCACCGGGCGGTGCGGTGGGGAGGGAGCTGTGAAGGCTTCGCTTCACCCCGTGCCACGGACAGGGCACCCAGCCCTGTGCCAGGCTGCTCCAGGGTTATCCAGCCTGGCCTGGAGCACCTGCAGGGATGGGGATGGAGCGGCCAAGGCTTCTCCAGGCCGGTGTGCTGCGCTGCTCCGAGGGTCCAGCAGGGCTCCCTGCCCTTCCAAATCCCCTGGGAGGGACCTGCTGCTCGCAGGGGATCCCCCTTGGCCCGAGATCAGGTTTGTGGCTCTTTCCACACTGGGGGCTGTGGATCCCCTGCACTCCCAGGGCCAGCCCGGATTGGCCTCCCTGAGCCCTCCAAAACTCCCAAAGCAGCAGCCAAAACCCATCTCAGGACTGCTGCTGGACAGCACAGAGGCGTTTCTGCCTGAGGATCTGGGGAGAGCTGTTCTCACAGATCCCCAGTCCTTGGGATGGGGTTTTGCTGCTGTTCTGTTTCTCCCAGGGGCTGTGCTCAGTGGCTCTGTGCATATTTTGGGATGAAGGGTGAGTGTGACACTGTGGTGCTGTGCTGGTCTCAGCAGTCCTGGGGACAGCTCCCCTCATCCCCGAGGCTGTCCAGGCTCATCTCTTACCTGCCTTTGTCTGTGCAGGCACAGCACCAAAATTTCTTTATCTCACTGCCAGTTGGCTCCTGAAATTCAGCTCAGCCCAAATGTGGGGATTATTCCCTTTTCCCCCCTTTTCACAGGGGTGAAAAAGCTGCTGAGGAATCACAGCTTCTCCACTTGGCTCCTGAAATTCAGCTCAGCCCAAATGTGGGGGTTGTTCCCTTTTCCCCCTTTTCAAAGAGGTAAAAAAGCTGCTGAGCACTCACAGCTCCCCCCCTGCACCAAGCCATGGCTCTGGGGCTGACTTTCAGCAGTTGAGTGGCTGCAATTCCTGCAAGTGTCAGCCTGGTTGGGCTCCAGCAGCTGGAATGGGATGTGCTGGGTGATTGGCTCACGTTTCTCTCCTCCTCTCTCCTTGATAATGGAATTTTTGGCAAGAGGCTTCACCCTGACCTTGCCTTCCTGGCTGGATTCCGTCGTGAGCAATGGCACTTTCATCTTTCCAAAATTCCCACTGGCCTTCCAAGCCATGAAATTCTCCTTTCTCATCCCAAAACAAAGGACTGTGATGGTTATTGTGAGGTGGCTGCATTTCAGCAGTCCCTGAAAGGCCAGGGATTCATCAGCAGAGAGGTTGTTATGTAATGTGAGGTTATTTGACTTTATTTTGTGGAGACAACTGCAGGGGAGTTTTATTATTAACCAGCAGTGAAATACCTTTTAGGTGTGGTTTGGACACTGGTTATAATTATTATACAGGAGGAGTGATTTCAATATTTGGCAAATTAAATATATAAATATATATATATATAACCTGAAAAGAGCCTAAGACAAAGGAAAATGTTTTGTATAAACCAGTAATAATGAACAGCATTTCAAAATGTGGAATAAATCCCCCAGCAAATGAAAAGAAAGCCCTTTCTCTCAGCTTCATCTCCAAAATATTTCCATCTGTGCTGATTCTTGTTCATGTTTCTCACACAAGTGATCCTGGAGTCTTCACAGCAGCAGGAGTTGCAGTGCTGGCACTATTTTATGGCACAAAGCTGTGTTGTGCCAGCACACACCCACTTTATTCAAAAAGGTGCTGCTAACAGCCCCCAAAGCTGCCCTGAAGTTGGATTTTCTGCTGAACCTTGAAATTCTGGATGAGCTGTGAAATGTGTGCTCTTTGAGGCTCAGTAAAGGAGGTGTGAGGTGTTTTTTTTTTTTTCAAATAATTATTTCTTGTCTCTTTTCAAACTGCAGAAGCATTTAGCTGCCACAATTTGACTCCAGGTTGTGTTTTCCTCCCCTAGATGTTGCCACCAGCAAGGGCAGTGGAGGGAGCTGTGTTTTTAATGAGCTCCCCGAGGTGGTAGGAAGAACACAGGACAGAGAATTCCCCTTCTGTTCAGTGCCAGGTTGGCTTCCTTCTTTGTGGTAAACTCTTTTAATTATAAAACTGAAGCATTTAGGATGTTTAGGCATTGAAATCCTGCAGTGGGAGCCTCTGAAGGCTTCAGGAGAGCTTGCTTTTAAATAATCATTAATGCACAGCTGCAGATGGGGAGTTGTGCTTTGATGTCTGAGGTGATTTAATCCAGTTGAGAGCTGGGCAGTGTCTGGGCTCTGTCTCAGCTCCTCAAGTCGTTCTGGAGGTTCTCAGGGAGGTGAAATATTAATGCTGCTGTTGTTTTGTGTGTGTGTGTGCAGGTGGCCATCCCTGCTGAAGTACTACAGCCACAGTGACAGTGTCAGCTGGCTGGAGGAGTACAAGGCACGGCACAACGCGGGGCTGGAGGCACAGAGGATTGTGGCCTCCTTCTCCAAAAGGTTCTTCTCAGAACATGTAAGTCCTCCTCTCCTTGTGTGTGTGTGCAGCAGCCCAGCCACCTGTCCAACAGAATCATTAATAAAATCAGTAATTGAATCATTAAGTGGGAAAAGGATTCCAGGATCAAGTCCTGAACTGTGTCCCTCAGCACCACATCTTCATTTTCTGAACCTTCAGAAAGCCAGAGCTGACATTCCTAAATTCCCTCAGGAAAACAAATCCTGCCCTTCTGCAAGGAGAAGCTGAGAGCAGCACAGTGCAGGTGTCTGTAGGGCTGCTTGTGCTGGTCCCACAGCTTTATATGGACAGAAACCAGAGCTCAGAGAGACTGAGATTTCTCACAGCACCCTGGGATGGCATCTCAAGGACACAAAGAACATTACTGCTATTATTGTTATTGTTATTATTCTTTCAGAAATGTTGGGGCTTGCAAATGGTGCAGCCACAAGAACCCATGTTCTACTTGTGCTGCTCTCACAGCTTTTTCTGCTGGACAGAAACCAGAGCTCAGAGAGGCTGAGATTTCTCACAGCACCCAGGGATGGCATCTTGAGTACACAAAGAACATCATCATCATCATCATTATTATTATTATTCTTTCAGAAATGTTGGGGCTTGCAAATGATGCAGCCACAAGAGCCCATGTTCTGCCCTTGATCTGCTGCCAGAAGGGTTTAGGCTGAGCCCAGCACTGGTCCTTGCACCAACCCAACAGCAGCTGCTGCCAGGAGATTTTCCTTCCAAGGGTCCAGAAAACTGAATTTCTTTGAAGGACAGCAGTGGCAGCACTTCTCTAAACAGCTCCTTCCAGCCCTTTCAATTAATTTTTCTAATATCCAACCTCAGCCTCCCCAGGAGCAGCATGAGGCTGTTTCCTCAACACTGCCTGAGCATTCACATCACCAGGGTGTATTCTTCTTTAAATATCCTTAAACCATTCAAAAGTTGTTTATTTCCCTTTCTAAAAATGTTTTTATCTAGTATTTATTATTATTTTTATTAGGAAAAGGTTCTTCTTCCCCAAAAGGGTGCTGGGCACTGCAGAGGCTCCCCTGAGGCTGCCATAGCTCCAGGAGTGTTTGTACAGCACTGCCAGGGATGTGATGGGATTTTGGGATGTCTGTGCAGGGTCAGGAGATGAACTGAATGATTCTTGATAGCTTGGGATATTCCATGATTCCATAATAATTCAAAGATTCACCATCCTTGATTGTGATCAATACTTTTCATTAGTTTCTCTTGCCCCCCTCTCCACATCACCTCATCTGTGCACTCAGAGATTTTTATATTTCCTGACTTGGTATAAAATGCTGATACACAGCCAGAAAGGGAGAGAGTTCCCAATCCAGAGGTGTGTGGAGTGCAGCACACCCTGGGGTTGCATTCAGCCCTGAAAGCTCTTTGCTTTGTGCTGGGAGCTCAGCCCTGGCTCTGGGAATTGTGAAGGCCACAGGGTTTTGTTGACACAAAGCACAGCTGCTGTTCTCCCTGCAGACCTTGTGCAAGGACGAGTTCTGAGAGCTGTCACAAGCCCTTTGAGTTCAGGAGCAAAGCACAACAGGGCCTCTCAGCTGCAAAGTGTGTTTTTGAAGTTCTCCAGCCAGCCATGACCCTGAAATGCTTCTGTGTTCAGTGGGGAGAAGGTGAAAATGTGGTGTCTCACACTGGCACACACATGAGACAGGAGTTCCTTGGCTCTTTGCTTGGTAGCTGTGGATTTTGGCAAGCTGTACAGCTGGGTCAGCCTGGAATTCTGTGAAATCAATATAAATACAGCCTGTAACTTTGGCTGAATTCAAAATCCCACAGGGGAGCCACTAAACAGCCTCCCTTTTGTGGCTCCTGTGCAGAAGGCAGGCAGCAGGGCCAGGTGGGTGTTTGGTGTCTCCTGGCTGCTCTGTTCTGCAGCTACCAGACATTTATCCATGGAGAATTGTCACAGCATTAACTGGGAGAGGCAGCTCCTGGATTCCTCCTGTTTTGATCACATATGCAAAGACCATGGAGAGACCATTAAGAAATACCCAAAGGCCTCATGATGAGAACCATCTCCTGTGGGGCCAGAAACTGCAGCTTGATTCCTGCTCAGAGCTGAGAGGAGAAAGCTTTCAACCCATACATGAGCCCATATCCTATAGTGAAAAACTTGAAAGCCTATTTTTTTTTACAGTTCAGCCAAAGTTTAAAAAGTAGTTCTGAATTCTGGAAGAAAATAGCAGTTCTGAATATAGATGCAGAAGTGAAGTGGTTGTTGCAAAAAATAAAGGCTCCTGCTCTTCATTCCTCCACCCAGGATGAATCTCCTGCACAGGGGGGTGTATGGAGGGGTTCAGTCAACCCCAAGCAGAAGTTGATTCCACCTTAAAATCACTTGCAGCTTGTGCCCACCCTGCATAAATGTGATTCTGCTGGTCCTGAACTCAGCATCACAGCCCTAAATGCTGCAGAATTGGGCTGAAATTGCTATAGAATGATCCTGGGGTTCTCAGTGGATTCATAATTCCATGAGCACAAACATCACAGCCCTAAATGCTGCAGAATTGGGCTGAAATTGCTAAGAAGGTTCCTGGGGTTCTCAGTGGATTCATAAATCCATGAGCACAGACTGGGAGTAATTGGGGACCATGAGGTTTTTAAGATGTTTAATAAATTGGGAAAAAAAGGATTAATTTGGTTTTGAGCCTTTTTCTGAAGTTATGGGAGAAGCTGTTGTGCTGTGCATGACTCTTGTCTGGTTTGGCAGGTGCCCTGTGATGGATTCAGTGACATTGAGACCCTGGGGTGCCCCAGCCATTTCTTTGAGGATGAGCTGATGTGTATCCTCAACATGGAAGGAAGGTAAGAGAGGGCTGAGAAATGACAGGGATTTCCCTCTTTCACCAGTTCAGGGAGAAAAATACCCTGGTTAGTGCCTGACCTCAGCTTCTGCCCTTGGTCACTCATTAAACAACACCCCAGGCTTGCTGAGGCCTGGTTTCACAGCAGATTGAGTATTTCCAGAGAAAACCATGGAAATTTTGTCCCACAAGAGGAGATCCTCTGGCTTTGTGGTGCTTTTTGTTGTTTGACAGCTCGAGGCATCTCTTGGGACATACCCCATGCACCCTCAGCTCTGCCTAAGCTGTTCCCATCCTCTTGTTCCTTTTTGATTTAAGCCTGGATCAGTTTGCTGAACTGATTTTCAGGATTAGGCCAGAGCACCAAGAGGGAAGCAGGAATCCTTCAGCATTGCCACCTGTACCCTGAAATTCCAGCTTTTTCTTTCCTTCTCTGAGCTGGGGTAGGTTGGCCCAATTTTTTGTCCCCAGAGAAGCAACTGAGTTGAATTCAGCCACTGCAAAATTTGCAGTTCTGTGAATTATTCAGCCAGGTGGTAAATAAAACTCCTGGGTTTTATCTGCCTGGGTAATCTCATCACCTTGATTAACACTGGGCAAGATGAGTATGTTTATTTGAAGGTTTTATTTGCTTTATTTGAAGGTTTTTCTGCTGGTACCACCTACCCAGGCTGGGTTTGGTGTGATACAAAGCTGTGATAAATGTCCTTAATGGGGCCTAATAGCCTTGATTAGAGGGACTGTTAATAGGGCTTGAAAAAACCCAACTGGAATGGCAATCATCTCATTTTTGCCTTTTCCCATCCATTTTATTGCCTCCTCTATTCGAGCTGGGCCTGAGCATCTCTCATTTGACAACTGGTTAAAAAGCTTTTGAGGCTTTGCAGTGGCCAAATGCCTCCCATAAAGCAGAATTGATGCTAATTACACCCTGATTAAGCTGTAGCCATTCAGGAGCATTAGGCTAAATCATCTCCCTGGAAGATATCCCAATAAAGCAGTTGTCCCTATTGAGGATCCCAGTTTATTGGAAGAAGATAAAATATGATGAGTTTTGATTGCCCTGCTGTCCAGGAAGATGGAGAGAATTTAGAAAGTGCTGGGGCTTTGCTGTAAAAAGTTTTGGAATTGTGTCATCTACAGAGCAACTGTTGCTCTCCTCCTGCCTTTTCAGAGCTACAGAGTTGCTTTTCCTCTGGGGAATTTTGTTTTTCTTCTGAATACTATTGGACTGACATTCATGTCCCCCATCAATCCATTTTTAATGCTGAGAGGATGCTTTAGGAATGGCTCTGGAGAGATGCAGTCAGACAGAGGGTAATGTTTTATGAATAAAGTACAGGATTTTAATCAGATATTCCTGAGCTCCTTTAATTAGGATCTGTGTTGTTTCCCATGATAATGTATCTCCTCAAAAGGATGTATTGGTGATGGGAGATGATAGGAGCAATGTTTGGCAAGTTGTGTGTGGCTTTTTTGTGATAAATTCCTCTCAGCATTCCCCTTCTGGTTTGACTTTCAGTGAAAGTGCTTGTTGAGAAAAACAATAACCCAAACTGTAAACTTGTGTTAAAACTTAAACCAGCAGTTCACCCTTCAAATACCTATTTAGAGCAATGCTTCCTCTTGTGTTTAACTGTGCAGGAAAGGTCTCACCTGGAAGTACTATGCAAAGAAAATTCTCTATTTCCTACGGCAGCAGAACATCCTGAAGAACCTGAAGGAGTATCTGCAGCGCCCCACAGAGCGCCAATCCTTCCTGGAGGGTGAGTGCTTGGCACAGAGCCCCTAATGCCAGCTCTCCATCCTGCTCTCACTGCAAGGAGCCTGCCTTGCTCAGATCCAGCAAGCTCTTGCCTAATGACTCAGAGTTCAGGCTGGATTTTGGATGTGTCTGGAATCCTTCCCATCCCCGCTGCATCAAAATGTCAGGATGGCATCAGGTGCTGTCAGTGCTGTGTGCTTGAAAAATCACCCCTGGACAGCTGAGCTGAAGGCAGAAAATGGTAAAACACTGCAATCTTGAACAAGGTGCTGAGAAAATGAGCTGGAGCTTGGCATCCTCATTACTGACATTGCTGCTGTGGCCCCTGGGCTGATTCCCAGTCAGTTCCCTGCTCTCCCCCTTCCCAGGAGCTCCTCAGATAAGGGCAGGGGGCAAGCAGAGGGAATTGTTGTAGCCTGAGCACTGGGAGTGTCTCAAACAAATCCAAGTCCATTCACATGGTGGGAGGGCACTTACACCTGCAAAGAAAGAAAAAGCTCTTTCTTCTGCTTCTTCTGCTCTTCATGTCCTCAGTCTGGTGGATTATTCTCCTTCTGCTTTCTGAATGGCTCAGAAGCTGCCAGGGGCTGTAGAAGAGTCCCTTCCTCTTGGTCCACACTCCAAAATATCCCTGAATGAGGACAAAAGAGGCTGTAACACCAAAGCTGCTTCTTGTTAATGCAATAGACTTTGAAGAAGGAGCTGTTAGGGAAAGAAAGGAAAGCAAATTTGGCATTTTCTAGAAAAAAACAAATTAATTATGAGGCTTAGTCTTGTGAGTCACAAATATGTGTGGTTTGTCTGCCATGAACGTGCCTTTGAAGCACCAGCAGGAAATGTTTTGGGAATTCCAGCACAGGGAACACTTTGGGAGGACAAGAAGGAGACACAGGGCCCTGCTGAATTCCTTGATTTACAGACCAGTCATGGGCATGCTGGCAAAGCCATGTAGGAGGCTGGAAGAGGCATGGTCCATGCAAAATCCTTGCAGCTGATTCCAAAGATTGAAAAGAGGAGGCTTTGGAAAGAGCAGTGGTGCCAAGGAGAAGGCTCTGTGAAAAGGAAATATTTTCCTGCAGAGATTGGGGCAGGAGGAACATTAAAGCTTGTTCTGTTCTCTGTTGTGTTAGGAAGATGGAGAGCAGGTGTGGAAGAGAAAGGTGAATGTAGCAGATAAGGAAATGATGAACAAGGATGATATGGAGGATGTGACAGGGAGCAATCAGAACTGAGGCAGTTTGAGTGAAGCTGGGATTAATAAATCTCTGTACGTTGATGAGGTGCCAGGGGCTGCAGACCTGGCCAAGCCTGACCCAGCAGCACTCCTGCTCAAGGTACAGAAGCCTTTCAGTGTGGTAAAGAGGGCAATACTGAGCTCAGCTGGTAATTTCTCATGTCAGCTCACTCTGTGCATTTTGTGTATCCAGGAGATGACTGCAGGTTCACACACAGAGCTCTGCTGTTCTGCTGCAAGCGCTCGCTGCATGCCTGGAATGCAGAGCAGGCAAAACCAAGCCAAGAAAAAACTGAAGTCCTGTTTCTTATGCAGTTTGTTTTTTCCAGGTGCTGTTTTGATTGATCAATACTGTAACCCCCTGTCAGACATCTGCCTGAAGAGTGTCCAGGCTCAGGTGGACGATATCACGGACAAAGTGCGCAAAGTGCTGCGGACCAAGAACCCCAGGCACCCCAGCTTGGCTTCCAAGGCAGGTACTGTACAGAAATGTGCCTTCCTGCAGAGCCTTCCTGCCCCTCTGCACAGCTGGAACAGCTGGGGAGTTGTGGCAGCTTAAAGAGCTGTTGTTTTTACCCCCTGGCAAACAGAATTGTGGCATTTACTGAAGCCATCATTCAAGAAACAGCTGCTCAATAGCCCAGGGTTCAGTCCATCTGATGCTGAAAGAATTGGGACGGGAATTCTATTTTTTCCCTTGTGTCTCTGGGATCTTATTAGTCCTGTTATCTACAGCTGAGCTGTGGGACTGGGAAACAGCCTCTTCCCTGCCAATCTCAGAAAATAATCAGTAGAAAGGTGCATGTTTATCATCTCCAAAGGTCAGGCAGCATCTTGCTCTGTGGTTTTATAAACACTGAGTAATTTCTGGCTTCCAAGGAGAGACTGAGCCTGCCCATGTGAAGATTTCATTACATAAAGGTTGAGTGCTCTTGTTTTCTCAGTCTTTATTTCATTGTATGTGTTTCCAGGAGAGGTTCTCATTCCAGAAGTGGAGCTTCAGAGGCAGGTGCTTGATGCCATGAACTGTGTCCTGTATGAGCAGCTGAAATACAAAGGAAATGAGCTGGATTACTACAATTCCCTGAATTCCTACATTCACCAGGTATGTGTGTGTCAGGAAAAATCTGGAAGGCTGCAAGGCTTGAGACACTGTATTTGTCTGAATGTAGCCAGACAAGTCATTCTCTGTGAAGAACAACTCTTAAATAAATATGTTACCCTTCAGTGCATATTCTGTCAAGTTGCATTTTCACTTGTGAGATCAACCCTTGAAATTCATGTTTTTCTTAAATCCTGCCTGTGTTTTTGTCACATGTTTCTCCCCCAGGTTTTGATCCGCAGGACAGGAATTCCCATCAGTTTGTCTGTGCTTTATTTAACAATTGCCAGGCAGCTGGGAGTCAAACTGGAGCCTGTCAACTTTCCCAGCCATTTCCTACTGCGGTGGTGTCAGGGGAAAGAAGGGTGAGTGACCTGCTGAACTCTGAAACTGTGCCCACAGTGACAAAAACCAGAACTTATTTACAGCTCCACACTGTGTGAGAGTGTTTAATTGTGTT
>JAHXMQ010000146.1:1633068-1644176 GCA_020466415.1 Ammodramus savannarum pratensis
AGCTCAGCCATGCTGCTGCAGAGCACTCAGCAGTGCAAATTGGTTTTCCGCAGTGGTGCAGTATCCAGAAAGGTCCTTTGCAAGCCTCTAGGACTGCACCAAGCTGCTGAGGCATGGAAAGCTCTGGTGCTGCTGGCTGCACACCCTGGCATGCAGCAACTTCAAAGAGCCTGCCTGGATTAATAGGAATTCTCTGTTCCCACTAATGAACTGGATTTCAGAGACAGATTATTCCTGAATGACGTTCCCTGCACCCCAGCTCGTTCTGCCCTGCCCAAAGTCAGTCTTTGATCCTGATGCAGCTTTTTTTTCCCCTAGCTAATACTACCTGTTTTATCTGGCACTGTGCTGGAAAAAAATGACATCATTTGGGGAGTGCTGCAGGGCTCCAGCCTGTGGGATTTACTCCCAGTCCCTGCTCTGCACTGACACTGCAGAGCAGAGCAGCCCTGGGCTGCGGTCACCTTTGGGGTTCATGTTCAGGGGCCACCCTTGGGGTTCAGGGGGCACCTTTGGGGTTCAGTGTTCACAGATCACCTTTGGGGTTCATGTTCAGGGGTCACCTTTGGGGTTCAGTGTTGTTTAACTCTTGTGCCTAATCAGGTTTTCTGGAGGAAAGGAGCTGCTGTGGGAAATACTAAATGTGTCTTTCTTAGAGTTTTTCACTGGGGAAGTTTGGATTTAGGGAAGTTTATTTTGCTGGAGGCACGTGCTGGGCTTTGGCATGGTGGGAACAAGCTGATGGAGGAAGGTGGGCTCACAAGGTGAGCAGGTAGGCTCACCGTGGAGCATTTGAGGGGAATCTCTCCTCAAACAGATCCCCCAGGGCTGTGAGGGATAGAGGAGCAGAGATCACTGCAGCAGCTTCTCCCCACGCTTCCAGCCGAATCCTGTGACCAGCAGAGTGGGAGCTGCACCCTGCTCCTCCAGCCCAGTGCCAGGCAATCCAGGCACAAACCAGTCGCCATGTCCCTGGTGAGTGGGGCCATCAGGAGGTGAGGCCCAGGCACAAACCAGTTGCCATGTCCCTGGTCATTGGGGCCATCAGGAGTGAGGCTCTGTGAGCATTCACACTGACCCGCTCTGCCCATTTTCCTGCATTAGCGTTAATTTTTGTCCTTTCAGGCCCCAGATTTGGTGTTTCTAGAGACACAAACAGAGCCTGAGAGAGGCCCTGGGTTGTGCCCTGCTGTTCTGTGCTGCTAACTGCTGCTTCCCTTCCCTGGCAGAGAACCTGGAGTACAACTCTGAGCCTCGGGAGATCCCTCACCCCGACATCGGCCGCTACTTCTCTGAGTTCACAGGCCTGCACTACCTGGCCAACACCGAGCTGGAGATCCGCTACCCCGAGGACCTGGAGCTCACCCGAGCCACGGTGCAGAAGATTTACAGCTCAGGCAAGGAGTGAGTGCCAAAGGCAGCCTGGGGACAGAAGCAGCTGGAGTGTAGCTTTACCCTCTCTGCAGAACTTGCGTGGGAAGCAAGTTTGGTGACAATCCTTTGGCTTAATGCATTGAAAACTGCACTGAACTTGGAAACTGGTGCTACAGCATCTTCCCGTTGTCTGCCTGGCCCAGGGGCACAGGGACACTTTGGGACTTGAGGCCCAGCAGGAGGATCTTGCAGGGACAGCTGTGCCAGGAGCGTTGTCCTTGGGAAGGATCTGCACATTCTGCTCCTTCTGTGGTGGCCTTAGAAGGTCAGCACAGCGAGATCCTGGTGTGGAATATGGAGGACTCCCCTCTTCCAGAGAAGGAAGTGGCTTGTCCTGGCAGTACTTTTGTTTGGCTGTGTCTGTCTGGTTTGGTTTGAGTGTGTATCCCATGCAGGCAATAGTTTTTAAAGTCTCTCACGTTTCGCTGTTGTCTTCTCCGGTCTGAATTCCTGGGTCAGGTATTGCTTCACCTCTGTAGTCTGATTGTTCCTAGAGCTACTGTTCCAACCCTGAATATCCTCCTGGGCCTGGCAATACCCTCATGGGCCTGGGAAGGAGCTCCAGCCACAAAACCAGCAGCAGTGAGGCTGGTGAGCAGTGCTGACCCCGGGGCCAGGTGGCCACCTCACCAACAGCAGAGACTCCAACAGCAGAGGAGGAGCTCCTGGCCCTGTCCATGCCTGCTGAGCACACCCAGCCCATGTCCTGACCTTGTTCTTCGCTCTGTCCATCCTGTGTGTCCAAGGTGGGATCTGTGGCACAGCCATGAGTGTTCCAGAGGAGTTGGAGCCTCTGGTGGGACCTTGAGTGACTTTTATGGACGCGGAGCTGCCGCTCGCTGCCATCTCCAATTTTTTTTTTCCAATAGGTATTTATGCAATACATGGAATGATGACTGGAACCTGGCCATCCCTGGAGTCAGCCAAAGCATTATGGAAGCAAGATGTTAATTGCTGCAGCTTGAGGCCTTCTACCTTCTTGCCAAAAGAAAACGGATTCTAGGGGGGCTCAGGCTTGGCTGCCCACAAGGGAAGAGCTTTAGCAGCTCGAGGCACATGACTTTTAACCTTGACTGAAAGGCCCAGACAGAACCACTGCAGAAGAGGTTTTCCTCTGGGCTCAGGGGCTGTGGGGTGCAGAGTGACACAGTGTTTGTGCATATCTTTGTGGTTTCTGAAGCAGTGTGTGTAGAGTAGCTGCAGCTCGTGTCTCCTGTCACTGTCCACTTGCAACACAGTAATTCTTCTCTCTGAGCTGACAATTAGGGCCCTGTAGAGGTAGGTGGATGCTCTTTAGTCTCTTATGCACTACAGGTATCTCCATGTGGAATCACAGCCCTCCTCTCCAGCAATGCCTGCCCTGCATGTCACCTCCTGCAACCCTGAGCACTGGTTTGCTGTGGAAATAAATGCTGAGAGCCCAGCACTTTGGTGGTGGTGGTCTGCAGGGATCTGGGGCTCCAGGAGGAGCAGCCTGTGGGGAGACAGTGAGGAATGCTGAGGGGGCTCTGCTGCAAGTAGAACTCTGAGAGTCACAATCCATAATGGTTTGGGCTGGAAAGGACCTTAAAGCTCCTCTTGTTCCTTGGGCAGGGACACCTTCACTGTCCCAGGAACCTGGAGGGGGGAGGAGTCCCCATGGTGAAGCAGGGTAGGGAATCCTCAGGCAAAAAACCTGAAATTCCATCTCTTGTTCTTGAGGGTTGGAGTAGACCCCAAACCTCCAACCCACTGTGAAAGCAGATCCCAAAAGATTCCTGTCAGGGATGCAGGGTTGGGAGTGGGGCTGGTGAGTCCCAGGGTGGCTGAGAAGGGGCAGAGCAGGGCTTGGGTTCCCCATTCCCAGCTGCCAGAAATATCCTGGGGGTTTGTGCTCCCTTCTGTTGCCACTGGGCCTCTCTGCAGTGCTCCCAGGGAATTGCAGAGCTCACAGGAGCCAGACAATGTCCCTGGGAGCTGGCCAGTGCCTGCCAACCCACCTGGGGAGCTGCTGGGTGCTTCAGGGTCCCAGAGCTGCCAGCAAAGCCCTTTCTGTCCCTCTTTTGGGTCACTCTGTGCTCATACCCTGGCCCAGGAGGAAGAGTGGGAGCTGTTCCTCACCACAGACTGGGCTGCAGAAGGGTTGGGTACTCAGGGACAAACCCTGGAATTAAATCCTCATCTCCTGGCAGGAGTTTTTGGAGGAGCTGTGACCTTGGGCAGCTCTGCCTGCTCTGGGTGCTGCCCAATCCACACCTGGGCTGTGTTGGGTCACCCAGAGCACCAACACAGCCTTGGAGGTGCCAAACTTGGAAAGATTGGGCTGAAAAATTGGAATGATTGATTCAATGTGTTTTCCACACAGCCAAGTCAGATTTTGGGATTTGAGACAAACCCAAAGGGAATGCTGAGTTGCCTTGGTCTCCCATTTGGGATGGGTGTCCCCACTGCCTCCAGGGCTGCTTGCCCTGGGTGGAATCTGGTCCTGGGGAGGAGAAACTCCCCTGTGAGCACCTGCTGCTGTGGGAGGCCTCAGCCCAGCATCCGGGGGGGCAGGGAAACCTGGGAAAACCCCCAGGATATGTCCAGGGTGACCAGGAAAGCTGGAAACCACCACGATAAATCCAGGGTGGGCAGGAAAAGCTGGAATCTCCCAGGATACATCCAGGGTGACCAGGAAGAGCTGGAAGCCCCCAGGATACATCCAGAGTGACCAGGGAGAACTGGAAACCTCCAGGATTACATCCAGGGTGGCCAGGGAGAGCTGGAAACTCCCAAGATACATCCAGGGTGACCTGGAAACCCCCAGGATAGCTGTGTGTCCATGCTGGAACAGCCTCCTGGAATGCCCCTGAGTTCCCACAGGCTGCACATCCAGGACCCAGCACTGTGGGAACACCTCTGTGGGATGCAGGGATGGCATTTGGGGTTTGCCTGTGCCCCTCCCCTCCTGGCAGGGCAGGCACTGTCACCTTTTCCCCAGGGGGACAGCAGTGGGTCCCAACAGCTCCTTGTGTCTGTGGTGATGTCTGGCTCCGTGGTGTCCATGTTAAAGGTGGTGCTGGTGCTGTCCATGGGGATCTGTCTGTCCTGTCTGTGTGGAGCTCTCCTGTGTGGCTTTCTGGAGAAGGTGGAATTGCTTCTCTCTCCCACAAGGTGCAAAGCCAGGCCAGGTCTCTCCTGTCCTTGGGAGCAGGGGCTGAATTCCCTGCAGTTCATTCCCTTCCCTTCCCTTCCCTTCCCTTCCCTTCCCTTCCCTTCCCTTCCCTTCCCTTCCCTTCCCTTCCCATCCTGGGGACAGAGCAGCCCCGGTGCTGGCATGTGACAATCCAGGGGGTGAAGGGAAAAATCCAGAGTGGGGCAAGAGGAGGCTGGGAAGGGGCAGAAGGCAGGAGTGCTCCCTGTCTGGGTGGTGAGGGAAAGCCAGGGCTGGGTCCAGGCTTTGCCACTGGGTGCTGGCACTCAGGAGTGTGCCCAGGCAGTGCCAATCCCAGGTAATGACATTGCTGAGCAGTGCCAATCCAGGACAGTGGAATTCCCAGGTAATGGCATTCCAGGCAGTGCCATTCCCATCCAGTGCCATTCCCAGGGGGCAGTGCCATTCCCAGGCAGTGCCATTCCCAGGCAGTGCCATTCCAGGGCAGTGCCATTCCCAGGCAGTGCCATTCCAGGGCAGTGCCAATCCCAGGCAATGCCATTCCTGGGCAGAGCCATTCCCGGGCACTCTCCTGTGGGCAGCAGCATCCCCAGGAGGTTTCTCCACCCTTGGAGGCCGAGCTCTGGCTGTGCTGCTGCTCCATGCCAGGCTGAGGAGCTGCTGGTGCCCTCCAGCAGCCAAGGGACAGGGAGGGGACAGCTCCTGGATCCTCTGGGGAAACCCTTCCAGCCCCTTTGGAGCCATCCTGGCACGCAGGGGCACCGAGAGCAGCCTGGCACAGCCGAGGGCAGGCACTGAGCCTCTGACAAACCACGGCAGTTTGTCTCCAATCTTTGCAGGAAAACCAAGCCCCAGGAGCATCCAGACCAGCCAGCCCTGCCTGGGCCGAGGAGAGCTGTGGGGGCAGGAGGATGAGGAGCAAAGGGCTGGAGAAGGGTCCCTGGGATCTCTGGTCCCTTCCAGGCCAGCTCCACCTGCTCACCAGCTGGCTCCAGGTGCTGTCCTGGCCCATTCTGGGCATCTCCAGGGACATCCCAGCTCTGATCTCTGCCTGGATCTTCCCCCACGGGGGACATGGGTGCTGCTGGCAGAGACAGAGTGCTGCATTTATTTCCCTTCTCCTCCTGGAAGTGCCTGGGCTGGGCAAAATTCCACCTTGGATGGAAAAGTGCTGGCCCAGGAATGGAGGGTGAGGAGCCCTGAGCCCCAGGGCCCCTGACACTGACAGCTGAGGTTGCAAGATGGAGACATCTCTCCTTTCCCCGTTTTTATTTATAAACAGGTATTTTCCTGCACAGCTGGAGGCTGGAAATGATTTCATTCCTTTCCTGTTTATATTTGGCTTTAAACAAATAAACAACACTGACTTGCTACCTACTGCCGGTGTGCTGTGCTCTTTGAGCTGCTCCCCAACCTCTGCCTGCCCGGAGGCTCTGGTGGCTGTCCCCAAGTGCTGCTCCTGGCAGGGCTCTGTGCCCGGGGCAGGGTGACACGTCCCTGCCAGTGCCAGCCTGGCACCGGGGACATGCCGGGAACCCCCAGGATACATCCAGGGTGGCCAGGGAAAGCTGGGAACCCCAGGATACATCCAGGGTGTATCCCAGGGTGTATCCTCCCCGAGCTGCCAAAGCTGCCTCCTGGGGAAGCCCCCCGTCATGGGGGGTCACCTCTGGGTGTCCCCGGGCAGTGCCAAGGCTGGGGCAGCCGCGGGGTGTCCGTGGGGAGACCCCGGCCCGGTTCCCGCCGGGGATACCGGGGCATCCCCGAGCCTTTCTCGGGGACACAGCCGGTGGTTCCCGGTGCCACAGCCGGGGCTGTCCCCGCTCCCCAGGCTCCCTCCCCCGGGCCCGGCGCTGCTCTGGGCGGGGGCGCGCAGGGACCCGGGGCCGCCGCGCCGCCGCCGCCGCCGCCTCCCCCGCCGCGCCCGCCCGCCCTTAAAAGCGGCGGCGGCTCCGGTGCAGCGCCCGCGGCGGCGCTCCCGGCACGGCCCGGGATGGGCTCCGCGCACTCCGTGCCCGCCGAGATGCGGGAGCTGGCGGACAGGACGGGCTGTGAGTACCGGGAACCGCGGGCACCGCCCCGGATCATCCCACCCGCACCGAGCCCCCGGGGCCGCCGCCCGAGGGGACACCGGGGTCCGGCAGGGGACACATCACCCGGGCAGGGGGGGCTGAGCGGGACGTGTCACCCTCGGGGAGGGGTGCAGGAGGTGCCAGCCGGAGAGGGAGGGGAGGGCGCACGGGAAATGTCAGAATGTCACCTGTGTGGCCGGGGGGCTGCGGGAGGTGACGCTGGAGCAGCGCAGGGGATGCAGGAGGTGCCGTGGGAGCCGTGCAGGGAATGTCACCGGGGAGGGGCAGAGGTGTCACCTGGGCTGGGGGAGAGCAGGATGTGACAGCGGGGATGCAGCGGGGGAGGGGATGAGAGGGGAGGGTGTAGCAGTGACACCAGAGGGTGACAGCGTGTCACCCTGGTCCCCGCTGCCACCAGCCCATGAGCCGGGGCGTCGAGCGGCCACACGTGCGAGCCCCAGCCGGGCTCTGCCACCGCGCCACCGGGCATTGTCCCCGCAGCGCTGCTCTGCCCGGAGCCACCGGGCCGGGACACCCCGGGGCTGCTTTGGGATCGAGGCACCGGCAGGGAAAGGGACGGGGTGGCCGTGTCCGTCCTGGAAGTGTCACCGATGTCACCACGGCAGCTCCGGGCACGGGGACCGGGAGCTCCCGCTGGATCCTCCAGCTCCGGCCGCTGCGGGGAGGGGAGGGCTCAGGGGGGCCCTGCCCTCGGCCAGAGGGTCTGTGGGGACCGAGAGGGTCTGGGGACTGTCCCCAGTGCTGCTGCTGCTCCTGGGGTCACAGCTCCCTTCATCTCCCTTCATGTCCCTTCTCCTCTCCTCTCCTCTCCTCTCCTCTCCTCTCCTCTCCTCTCCAGGGAGGGCTGAGCCCCCCGTACCCCACACTGAGCCCCTCGGGGCAGACTCAGGAGGTGCCAGCCTGGCAGCCCAGGGAGGGTGCGAGGAGGATGTTGGGGAGCCCCTGGCCCGGGGACCCTGCAGCAGCATCCCGGGCACAGGCGGCACCTCCCACGGGAGGCTCCTCCCCGGTGCCCCGGGGATCAACGCCAGGGCAGGGTTTGTGAGGGCAACACCCAAAAATCTCATGGAAAGCAGAGGAGGGAGGGCAGGGGGAGGCCACAACTCCAGGCCATGCCTGGGGTGCCCATCCTGTGCTCCCCGTGGTATCTCAGAGCTCCCCCATGCTGTGGCTGCTGCCAAAAAGGGGATTTAGGGATTCACAGCCTCGCTGCTGGGCTCCGACCTCACTCAGGGCACTGCAGCCACCCTCGGTGCCCTGGGAGGGGCAGGGACAGGGCAGAGCCACCCGGAGTGCCCCAGGCTCTTCCTTTGCCTTCTCCCGCATGGAGGGACACCCTGAGGGGCTGCTCGGAGCTGCTTCCCTTCCCTCCCTCCGTGTGCTCCATCCCAAACCTGCTGCAGCATCTCCTCAGGGTGAAGTGGCTCTTTCTGGGATGCTGTGACATCCCTGCAGCCAGGCTGGCCCCCCCAGTGCCCCTAAGCCCCCCCTGAGCCCCCTCAGTGCCCCTTTCCCTCTGCTCAAGCAGCACAACCCACGCAAGGCTGGGAACAGCAAGCCCGGCTCCCTTTGGTTGAAATCCCATTTTTCCCCCGTTAGCAGAGGCTGCCGTGCTTGGACACGGGCCTGCAGCATCAGGATGCTTCTCAGGGACAGCAGCAGCCTGTGCTGCCCTTGAGCCAGCCCTCCTTCCAGCAAAGCTTTTGCTTTTCCTGCAGATTTTCCCTTTTTTTTTTTTTTCTGGAGAGCAGCCGAGTTCTGCCACCTTTACAGGGATAGCAATGTTGGGAGAGCTGCCCTGAGAGGAGCACCTGGGATGGGGAAAGAGGCAGGAAAAGCCTCACCCAGCCCTCCAGGCCAGCCCCACCATGATCACCCAACCACCGAGCCCAGCTCTTTGTGCTCTGGGATGTTTTTCTGAGAGTTCAAAGCTTTTTGGTGATGCTGAGGGCTTGGTGGCCCTGCTGCTCCCATGGTGACAGCGGTGGCGGCACGGCACGGAGGGAAAGGTCACTTCTGCAGGGCCAAAATTGGAAAGAAAGTGCAGGGAAAGTTTCCATGGGACAGCAGCGGAGCAGCAGCCAGCAGGGACTGGGGGACAAACATCCAGTGGGGTCTGGGCATCACCACCCGGGAGCTGGGGGGCTCAGGGGGATAAAGGGGGGATAAAGGGGATTGAAGGGATCCTGCAGGGATCCAGGCAGGCTCAGGGCCCCCCTGGCCCATCCCAGATGGGATTTCCAGGCTCTCACACAGAGCTCTGAAGGCCCAGCCCCGCTGATCAATGCAGCTGCTATTTCCAGGCTGTGAAGCAGCAGTGGGCAAAGCAAAGGACATTATTTAAACATCATAAAAGGCAGCGAGGGAGGCAGCTCAGCCCAGCTCTGACCCTGCTGGCTTGCTCCAATTAACCCTTTGCAACCCCTTAAGGTGGTTTTATGTGTCTCCATGGTGCCAGGAGTGGCTGATTTGGGGCTGCAGGAGCCTGGGGATGCCCAGACAGACCCACAGCCCACAGGGACACAGCTCCAGAGCTTCCCTGGCTCCTGGGAATGGCTCTATCAACGTTTGCACAGGAGTCATGTTCTGGGGGGTCAGAGCTTGGTTACAGCCCCAGGAGAGCAGCAGGAGGAGATAAACTCACCTGTGCTGGGGGTCAGGGCACTGGGGAGGTGCTGCTGAGCCCCAGCACTTGGGGGGCTCACAGGGAGCTGCAGGTCCCCCCTTCCAGCCCTGCCCTGGGATGGGGTTGGTGCCCCCCATGGTTTGTGGCTCACCCTGAGCAGTGGCAGCAATCCCAAAGCCAGGGGTTGATTTTGGGGGGCTGCTGTGCCCCCTCTGTGTCCTTTCCCTTTCCCTGGCTGCCGTCAGGATTCCTGATCCCAGAGTTATCTCCTGCTGCAGGACATGGAGGAACCTCCTGGCTCCAGGAGGAGCTGGGGCAGGGGCAGAGGAGGGGCTGCCTGGGCACAGCTCTGCCCACGGTGCCAACAACCCCAAAAATGCCAATCCTGCTCCAGAGGGCTGGCACCAAGGATCATGAGCTGGGGAGGGATCCCACTGTGCCATTCCCTGCCGTGCTGGGCCAGGGAATTCCCTGCAGACAGGACAGGGAATAACCCAGCCCTTGGCACAGGGACACAGAGGGACCTGCAGGGTGGCACCGCAGGGCAGTGGGGGTGGCACAGTTGTGCCCAGCGCCCTGCCCCGCTGCTGGGGGGTGGGACAGGCACAGAGGGGTGTCCCCAGGTGTCCCCCCCCTGTCACCTCTCTCCTTTCCCTGGCAGTCACCTCGGAGCAGATCGAGCACCTGCACCGGCGCTTCAAGCAGCTGAGCCAGGACCAGCTGACCATCCGGTAGGGAATGGGCAATGCCAAATTAAATCCCAGTCCTAATTAAATCCCAGCCCCATTGCAATTCCCATCCAATGGCAATCCCAGCCCCACTGAAATCCCAGTCCCAATTAAATCCCAGCCCCATTGCAATTCCCATCCCATAGCAATCCCAGCCCCAGGACAATGCCAGCTCCTCCGAAATCCCAGCCCCGGGGCAATCCCAGCCCCGGGGCAATCCGAGCCCCATGGAAATCCCAGTCCCACTGAAATCCCAGCCCCATTGCAATTCCCATCCCGTGGCAATTCCAGCCTCAGGACAATCCCAGCCCTCCTGCAATTACAGCCCCACTGCAATCCCAGCCCCACTGCAATCCCAGGCCCACAGCAATCCCAGCTTCATTACAATTCCCATCCTGTGGCAAATCCAGCCTCACTGCAATTCCAGCCCCGTGGCAGCTCCAGCCCCACCACAATTCCCATCCCGTGGCAATTCCAGCCCCAAGGGCAATTCCAGTCTTACTGCAATCCTCACCCCATTACAATTCCCATCCCGTTGCAGTTCCAGCCCCACAGCAATTCCAGCCCAATTACAATTCCAACCCTGCTGCAATCCCAGCCCCAGGGCGATCCCAGCCCTTCTGCAATCCCAGCCCCACCGAAATTCCCATCCTATGGCAATCCCAGCCCTGCTGCAATTCCAGCCTCACTGCAATCCCAGCCCCGTGGCAGTTCCAGCCCTGCTGCAATCCCAGCCCCAGGACAATCCCAGCAACAATTAAAATTCCCATCCTGTTTCAGTTCCAGCCCCACTGCAATTTCATCCCCATTACAATTCCATTCCCACTTCAATCCCAGCCCACTACAATTCCAGCCCCTCTGCAATTTCACCCCCACTGCAATCCCAGCCCCACTGCTGGAGCCACCCCCAGTATCTCCCCCTTCCCAAGGTGCTGGTCCAGGGCTGGGATTCTGTGTCCTTTCCCTGAGCCAGCTCCTGCAGTGTGGCATTGCAAATATTCCAAGGAAAAACCCACAATAACCCATTGGCCTGGGAGCAGGGGCACTCCTGACAAACACCTCATCACCCCCCAGCTTTAAAATCAGTTCTG
>JAHXMQ010000146.1:1680181-1691309 GCA_020466415.1 Ammodramus savannarum pratensis
GGCCCTGTGCTCAGCACTGGTCAGGCTGCACCCTGAGTGCTGTGTCCAGTCCTGGGCCCTCAGTTTGGGAAGGACATTTAGGGCTGGGGGTGTCCAGAGAAGGGAAACAAGGCTGGTGAGGGGCTTGGAACACAAGTCCTGTGAGGAACTGTGAGTCCTGTGAGCTCCTGAGGGAGCTGGGGTTGTTAGCATGGAAAAAGAAGGGTCAGGGGTGACTTTATCACCCTCTACAACCCCCTGACAGGAGGCTGTAGCCAGGGAGGGTTGGTCTCTTCTCCCAGGCAGAATGGGAGGACACAAGTTGAGCCAGGGGAAGTTTTGACTGAACATCAGAAAAGAATTTTTCACTGAAAGAGAGACTGGGCACTGGAACTGTGCCCAGGGAGGTGGCGTACCATTGTCACAGCTTTTAATGAAGGGATGGCACCACAGCTGGGCTAAGAAGGATTTATTGCTCAGATAAACATCAGTCTCAGAGGCTGTGAGATTTAGAGGAGCAAGCAATCAGCCACAGCTCAAAATGGCCACAAGTTCCTTGTTACAAGACAATACAGAACTTTCTAACCCAATGAATAAATGCCACAAGATTTATTTTGCTTTTCTAACCTATCACCTTTACTTACTTCTACTGCACTGAGGGTACTTTTGTCCAACAGGTTTCTGTCTCACAGGCACACAGATGCTTCTATTATAAACTGAGAGTTTAGAAGTTATTCCATACAACCCCACCTCTACATTATAAACCCTTCACCACCTTATCAATGCAGCTTCTCACTTACTTAAGGCACATTCTTACAACTATAGAAACATAAGTTTATGATTCTTCTGCTTAATGTCTGTGTGTTGTATTTTTACATCAATCCAACCTTTTTCTAAGGCTGCAGATCAGACCCTTCAGTGTCTGTGGAAGTTTCTGTTTGTCTGATTCCCACAGTGGTGGAGTCACTGTCCTGGATGTGGCACTCAGTGCCATGGTTCAGCTGATGAGGAGCTGCTGGGTCACAGCTTGGATTTGATGTTCTCAAAGCTCTTTTTCAACCCAGTCCACTCTGTGATTCTGTGGCACACAACTGAGCCACCACAATCAGTATCCACTTTACAAAGGGACAGCCAGGCTCAAGAGGAAAAAGAAAATCAGGAACAAGCCTAAACAACCTCATGGCAAAACTTCAGACTGGTTCTTTTCAATCTTTCAAGACTTCTGGTTGTGTTCAACCAGAGCATTTATCTATGACCACACCAGCACCCACCCAACCTGCTGCTCTTTATAGGAAGAAATTTCTTTTTATAGAAGAAATTTCTTGATGTCTCATCAACAGATCAATTTACCTACATCTCTGAAGACTAATCAATTAATTAATTGATTCAACTAAGTGTTGTCTTTAGAATTAAGGTTCCTTTTTTGCAGGAGGCTCATTAAAATATCACAAAAACGATAATTTAGCATCAGCTTGTCAATGAAGAAATAAAGAAACAGAACTAAACTTTTCAGATAATATTGACTATATCTGAATGAAAGAAGGTTGTGACACAAGCAAATAATGGATAAACTACTCTGGGCCATCTATGACCACACAAAAGACTATTAAAGGGGAAAAAAAAAATCACAGAAAAAGCAGAGAAGCTTCTACAACTGGTCAAAGACCACAGTTCTATAATTATTTAAGGCCAGTTTTGACAAAACTGTGATAATTAACATTGTCAGATGTCTTCCTCTGGCATAGCTGACACTTGGATTCTTTTGGAAAATCAAAGGTGCTTCTTCCTCTGTCACCTGTGCTGTTACATCCTGACTTTTGGGGGAAAAGTATCATGGAAAAGTGATTCTTACCAGCCTCAGAGGTCTGGTGGTTGGGAATCTGGCTGTGCTTATGAGGAAAAAAACAGTTAATGACAAGAAAAACAAGGAAAGGAAGGTTTAGGGGACATGGGAGTTGCACTCAGGTTTCCCATTCTCTGGGCAGTGCCATGCCCAGGGCTCCTGGAATGGGAGCAGATCCCTCCCCACCTCCTGGTGAAAAGGCTCCAATTTACAGAAGGAATTAAAGAGGAGTGGTGAAATCTGTCAGGCAGAGAGAGATGCACATTAATTGATCAGCAAGAGAGGGAAGCCTGTCCTTGTCACTGCTGTGCCTGACAGGGGAGCACCCAGGGAAATGAGAACAGGGTGGGACACTTCTCCCTTTCTCTTTCTCTGCAAAAAAGGCCCAAACCTCTCTGAATCCTGCTTTCATTTCCAATTTACAGCAGCACAATCTAACAAGAACAGGCCAAGAAAGAAACTTCCCCAAAGCAAAATGTTTCATGTTGGATTGGACACAGAGCACGGATCAGATCACAACAAATCTCCTCAGTTTGCAAAACTAAAAAGGGCTCATTTTGCTTCAAAATCTGGATATAAACCACAACAGGACAGGTGATTGCAGGCCCCTTCAACAAGAGGCACTCAATGTTTTGGAAGCATTTTAATTTTGAGGTGATTTTTTGTTTCCTTATGTTAGGGTTGGTTGGGGTTGTGTTTTTGAGCTTCTCCTGACTGCCAAGAGCAGCAGATTTCTCCCAAGGGAAGCCAAAATTCTCTTGTCACTGAAAAGTGAGTTCCAGGGGAGACATAAAACACTGGTAGACTGGACAGAACTCAGGGAGAGAATATTTGTGTTCATCTCTAAACAAACAAGGAAGAACAGCATCTCCTCCTAGTGTAGCTCTCACACAGTCCAGGCTGGAGATGTGAAAACAAAGACTGAGAGAAGGAGAAAATGGCAGGAGAAGAGGAGAGACCCAGGGTTGGATAATTCTCAGGGCACACTGCATCTGGTTTCCCTACACAGCCTGGAACACAAGGGATCCACCAAAAATAACAATGCATTGACTGCAATCCTGGAATTAGAGAAAACAACATCACAGGACCACAGTGATGTTTATTAAATATTAAATTAATGTTTAATTAATTTAAATCCTTAAATTCATTTTATCTCAGAATTCAATCAAGTCAAAATTTAGTTTGAACTGTTCTCTGCTCATGAAGAACCACCTGAACCACCTCTGAGCCAAGCTCAAACTGGAGCAGCACCACCAAACACTTCTGGCCATTGGTTTGAAATCAATTTGATGATGAAATAAATTCTGATGTGGTTTTGCTGGGATCTGTTTGGCAGGGTCTGCACCAGCCCACCCTGCAGCCTCCTCCTCCTCTCTCCTCCACTCCCTGGTGGATCAGCTCATGCTGGAGACTCCCATTCTGGTGTCATGTAGCCCCAGGACCTGCAGGACACCAGAATTTGTCCTCAGAGGGCTCTGACACTGCCCAGCAACCCCTGAGAGCATCCAGTGCTCCTCCAGGGACACAGACCAGGGAGACTCCAGGAGAACCCTGCAAGAGCCCACCACAGCTCCCCCATGGCTGTCCAGAAATCCCAGCAGTGCCAGCACAGGAGAAATTCCTCAGGAAGGTTCCCAAGGCTTCCTGGATCCCTCCTCCCCCATTTCTCACCATTCCCATCCTTCCCAGGGCAGTCCCACACAGCAGAGCTGAAGGACTGGGAGAGATGTTCCACAAGATCATGGTGGGATCATGAGTGGAGCTGCAGGGAACCAGCCTGGGGAAATGGGAGACAGAAATCAGCTCCTCCACTGCCCATTTCCAGTGTGCACTGGGCCTGCACCAGGACTGAACTGGAAAAGTTTCAAACACAGATGAATCCAATTCAGAAAGAAAAAAAAAAAAAAATTTAATGCTGTTTTAAAGAGCACCACACTTTCAATTTGTAACCACAACAAAAGGCTTTTAAACTATTAAAGCACTGCCTTGCTGTAAAAAAATAAAAAGGCTGCTTTATTGCAGATAATTGGCAAATCTGCCCTATCAACAGAGCTGGCTGGAGAGAGGAACACATTGCACTATTTCTAGATAATTTCAAGATTTCTATTCATTTCCCACCACAACTTTTACATTTTGCCCTGAAAATTTCATTTGGCTCACTCAATGAAATAATCCCAGATGCAAGTCCTGCCCAAGAACAAGCCCAGCACTCCAAACCCACTCAGGTACTTGATTTTCTACCAAGATGGCAATGAAATGCCCACTTAGCTTCCTGCTGGAGTGAAAAAAAAAACAAATCAACTCAGAACTCCCTCCCTGTTTAATACAGCAATGATCCCATCCTGTTTGCTCTGACACCAAGAGCATTCAGCTGCTTTCCCTGATGGGTGCCATGAGCTGATGAGTGCAGTAAATCCTCCAACACCTGACACCACTGAGCACACCCAACAACCCAAACCCAAAACCAACCCACGTTACAGACCACACCTGCTTCATTTCATTTAGAAAAGCTGTCCAAAGTCTTGCTGTCCTGAGCACAACAGGGACCAACAAGAAGCCTCTTGCTCACAAGGCCAATTTCCTCCTCTCCTGATACCCCTTCCCTGATTCCTTCCACCACACCTGGCTCCCAGCTCTCTCTACTCACACGTTTTTCCTTCTCTGATGTTCAACAGAGCCTCTCCACACAAATAACTCAGCTTCTTTGATGGACTCACATTCCACTTTGCCCTTGTTCTTTGGAATATTTCAGTATAGACAGATGAGAAGCAGCAGCAGAGAAGAGACAAGCTATATTTTAGTAAATATACTAAATAATATACTAAATATACTAGATAATATACTTCAAGCTGCATGAAGTAAATATATTTCTCCTCAATTCTGTAATTCTGACCAGATATGGATCTACCTGTAAAAATTAGCCTGGATAGTCAGCTTAAGCTTTACAAAGATGCATCAAAACCTTGCTGAAATGGAACAACAATAGGTAGAATGCATATGGCACGGAAAAACTGGGAGAAATTAAATTAATATACAATAAAAATACCTACTGACTAACCAAAAGCATTGTGGCTGCTTTTTAGTGGCAGTAATGAGAAGGAGATTTTGCTGTGCTCTCCCACATGAGTGGAAGCAGAAGGAGCTGGGGTTAAAAGCTGCTGCTGCCCCACGATGAATGTCTGGGAAGCAGGTGGTGGAGAGCAGAGCACATGTGGGAGGAAGCAGAGCTGGAGGCTGGCACAGCTCTAATGAAGTGGTGCTGAAGAGGCAGACGATTTCATAAGGAGAAAAACATCAGGAAACTGGTCAAAACACAGAATCTCATCTGAAAAAGCTCCACTGTGCTGGATAGCAATAGCCAGAACAAATTTGGGGAAGAGGAGGAGGGGGAGGCTGATCCCTCTCCAGAGCCCCAGATGTCTTTATGGTTGCCTAATGACAATTATACTCAACCAATTAAGACACTGCTATCACAGTTGCATTGTTAGTAAGGCTTTGGCCCTGAGTGTTGATGGCTGTCTAATTAGTGTTTGTGCAAAGTACAACTGCAACTAATATATAAACTGACAAATACACAAAAGAAAAACTGTTAACAGGAACATTTTCCAAACATTTGAGACTCTGCTCATTCAGTCCATGGCAGCAGCAAAGACAAACTGCTTTCCTTCATGGCTGGGGGACTGCTGGCACTGCAGAATTTCACTTCAAACCACAGGGTCAACAGGGCCCTTGCTGGGTTTCTGTTCAGACAGAATGCTGGTGCCACTCACTTTTGGTGCTGCCTCGAGCACACCCCTCCAGGGCAAGGCTCACTGCATAAACTGGGCTGGTCACCAAAGACTTCTGATAAAACCCACCAGAAACCAGTTCACATTTTCCATATTTTCTCTAAAGAATCTGTAGCAAGGAAAAGGAAGGAGAAAGAACCCCCTTTGTTTCACAGTCAGGTCTGATTTCCAGAAGGCAAAGTCTGTTCGGTTTCCAGATACCTGCGGTGATCAACAAACCAAAAAAAAAAACCCAACAACTTTGTTTCAGGCAGTCAGGGACCATCTGTTAATACTCAAAAGATCTTATTATGAAGTCCTTACAATGTCAGTGCATTTTATTGAAGTCAGTAGGAATTTTGCTGCAGTAACAGTCTCTGTTTAAGCAGATGCCTGTTGATAAGCAAGTAAAATAATGAGTATTTTGCACTGTCTTGCTCCAACAAGCACCTCAGAGCTTTCATCCTTATTCCACCACAAGCAACTCTCCAGTCCTTCCTGTGTTTAATTAAGGTACCAGCCAGTGCCCCCCTCAGCAGGCTCAAGAATAAGGCCCAATTAAAGATGCAAACCCAAGCCCAAACACCTTGAAATTGGTTCAGATTGACCCTGAGCTCCATCTTCTCTGCCAGGCTCGAGTGAGACAGTGACAACTCAATGTCCAATTTCAAAACACCTCCCCATCAGAACCATGGCATGTTGGGAGCTACCTCAATCACAGTTAAAAATACTGGAATTCAAGGGATTCTAGCACCTTCTTTGTACTCCTCTGAAGTGAGGGATGAGTGATGGACAGCTCAGAAACATCCACCACAGGAGGAGGAGCCTCAAAGACTGGAAAAGGTAAAAGTTCCCCATTCTCTCTGCATTCTCATTCCCAGACATTTGGATTTTGCCAACTCTAACCAACAGGTAGCTTGGCTGAAGGATTCCTTAAGGAAAGGATTCAGGAAAAACTAATAGTAGCAGAAAAGAGCTACTTGACATGGCAGAAAGGAATATAAATAGAACACAATGGCCAAAAATAAAACACAAATGGAACAGGGAAGAGAAAATTTTCTATTACATAGCAGAAAGCTACACCATAAAACACAAGGCAAAACAGATGGGGGTAAACCAAAAGCAGAGTCTGAAACAATCCTAATGCTGGTAGAAGAATGCAGAGTAGAAAATTAATCACCCTGATTTCATCCAAATGTACTTTTGGGTTGCTTGATATATGAGTGCAGCCATGAAAAATGTGACTAATGTGTCCCAAAATGGGTCTGGAAGCACTTTCAGATTTAGCATGTAGGAAATCCATTCTGAGCATCCTCGTGATCAGTTCCCAAACTCTTCTGCAGGAACCCAACTTTCCAATTTACCAACCCACGCCCATCTGTGGACCCCTCACAAATATGGAGCTGCAGAGAGCTTCTACCTTCCTTTTTAGGGCTTTATTTAGGAAATTATCCCTCAAGAAAGTGGGTTAAGCTGCTGGAGTGTGTAGTTCTGCAGCTTAGCACTGTTATCTGTAACAAAATTAACATTTCACCATCCTCACTGCTTCTGCCTCACCTTCTATATTAAGTGCATGCAAATGTCATACCAAGGGAACAGAAACAAGCCAAAGGGTTGTACTGTAAGGAAAACATTTTAATGAACATTTATAAAAGCAGCAATTAGAAAAAGCCACACTGTTTCTAGTAATTTGATTTTTAAGGCAAAAAATCTCCCATCCCCTAGCTCAAGGTTCCAGTGGCTTGCATCAGCCCAGGCCCATTAATTAAAGCAGCTGTTCTACCAAGGAAACAAATTACTGTGGGTACAGGAGAAAAAAAAATTATCTTTTCCATAAGAATTCAGGAGGCATTATGATGCAATCTGGGAAGGCTCTGCTCCATCAGCCCTATCATGTCACAAAGGACAAAGCACAGATAAAAACAGCAGCTCCAGTTGCAGACAGAGGTGAGAAAACACCACTGGAGGATGCTGGAAATTGATCTGTTTGCTCTGGAAGGAACACAAACTGCAGCATGCTGCAAGCAGCAGAGGGGAGGGGCAGCACCTGAGCTCCAGGCACTGATGGTGACAGCCCAAAGAGTAAAAATGAAATCTTCAACAAGTTTAGTAGAAAGAAGGATGGGTTTGTCTGACCTTACTGGAAAACCAGGACTTACAAGCTCAGAATTATCACAAAACCCAGAGGCAAACCAAGAGCTCCAGGCAGGTTGCAAAAGCAGCTTCCACATAGTCAGATGAGGCTTCATAAATGAAAAAACACCCAAACCAACTAAAAACTCCCTTTCTGTTAAACACAGTAATGATCCCATCCTGTTTGCTCTGACACCAGGAGCCTTCAGCTGCTTTCCCCTATGGGTGCCATGAGCTGATGAGGGCAGTGCAGGTAAATCCTCAACACCTGACACCACTGAGCACACCCAACAACCCAACCCCTCCCTGGCTTTCACCTGGAAGGTTTTATTCAGGGGCTGGCAGAAAAGGCAGCCTGGCTGTCACTAACACCACCTTACCTAAGCCCCTGCTCATCTGTCACCCTCTGAACTCATGAAGTCATTGCCCTGCTCAGGGTGGAAAGAGGAGCCCTTTCCAACAATGATGAGAGTGAGTGAAGAGAGCACAAAAGGTCTGGGGAAGGTTGAAGGAAAAAGCAATTATTTTCACCTTCTGTTTTGTTTGACGTCTTGGGAGGGGAGGGAGAAACTATGAAAGTTGTGGCATCACAGAAGTGAAATTTAGGCAATTAAACAAGGCAGGGGTTTATCCAGGCTGTTGGAAGTCTTCAGTTTGTTAACTTTGATTCATTTTCATTACTAATTAATATTTTGGTTTCCTCAGGTCTGCACACTGAATTAAGATGCAAGAGCTAATAATAAATACCTTGAGAATAACCCACAAGCCCTATAGCAAAAAATCCAAATTAGATGAGAGTTGACATGAAGTTTTAAAAAGTGCAGGAAAGCTTTTTCAAGCCTTTCGGGCTAGTTTCACACATCATTATGAAACTAAAGAGAGTGGCAAGCCCAGCTTCTAAAAAGTCATTTGCAGGTCACCTTTGAGCAGGAGCAAAGTGGAGTGCAAGGTGATGGAAGAGAACAAAGGAATTCACCATAAAGGAGCAGCTGCTTGTGTGGAGATGTTGCTCAAAATGAGTTAAACTGAAAGGCCCAAATTGTTTGTGAGTGCTCCCAGAATGCAGACAACTGTATAAAATCATGTCAGCATGAGAAATAAATGTCCAGATTCCCCTAACAAACCACACAGGATATTTAGGAAGCTCTTCCTTAGCTTCTCATTGCCTTTATCAAGCATCACTTGGGGAAGCATCACCTGTGCCAGGTGTGCCCCACCCTGAAAAGGGAGAAATGTGAATCTGTTGGTTTATCAAGGCAACCAGCAGATGAATCTCACCAGTCCTAACTCCTCAAATCTCAAGGAAAGCTGGCAGTATTTAGGGGGGAAGGAGGAAAACATATGAAATTAAAATTTCAAGAGCAGCCAGGGCTGATTTCCCAGTCTGTAAGAGGTGCAGGGACTCATCACAGCATCTGCTAAATCAGTTCGTGGCCAAGCTCTTCACTACCAGGTCACCACTCAGTCATGGAAAACTGAAGAAAAAAAGAAAGAAGAAGATGATACTTTATAGTTCTGGGTCTTGGGAAAGGTGCTCTGACTCTGGTCTGACTCTTTTATTTGCAGAGCCATCACCAGCAGCAGTGAAGCCACAGTGCTTTTTCATCAAGCATTAAAAAATTAACACATTCCCCTCAAAGCCCAGCTGGTGTGGTTTCAGGGGTGACTGTGAGGTGAGATGGGCACCAGCAGCACAAGGCAAGCTCACCCCAGGGCTCAAGAACAGCCACAGGTGAATATTTCACAGCCAGTCAGGAGCAACAGGCTCAGGACATGCCATGGGCACATCACACCATGGGATCCTCTGGAATGGCAAGGTCAAACAAGGACCACATGCATGTTCTGAGATCACACTGTCCAGGTAGACCCAACCTCTGAGAAAAAGGTAGCAAAAGAAAAAAAGGTAGCAAAAAAGTGTCAATTTTACTGTCTGAACGTGCATTTGCTTTAAAAAAGCCCCATATAAATCCAGGTTTTAGTACAAGAAAGTGAAGCAATGCAGGCATTCTGCACAGTAAATGACAGCATGAGGCACAGGGACCTCATCACCAGCAGGAATTTCTAAAAGCCAAGCAAGCAGCTATGTAATTGCTTTAAGTAAGCTCTGACTTCGGGCTGAAACTCCATTTGAATGGGGGATGAGGGGGAGAACATCATCCCTTTAGAGAGGATCCTTCGAGACGTGTAACTGTAGAAAGGCTGGCGAATCCAGCATCGATTGGGAGTGAGGTAACCACAAACACCGCTGGCTCAAATGAAAAGGGACTCAGGGGCTGACCCAGAAAACAAGCCTGGTAACCACCGGGATGAAATTTTAATGACAAACACAAGAAGCTCTGCGTGCAGGCCAGATTGAATTATCTGATGTCAGGCAGCACAAAGGGGAGCTGCTCGCTGCCACCTCGGCTCCCAGCTCAGGTTGCACTCAATCAATCCCTGAAATTCTGCCATCTCCTGGCCTCAGCCTGGCCAGCAGCGTGGGACAAGGGAGAGTGCATGGAAGAGGAGCGTTTCTCTGGGTATTTCTGTGCCTTTGCTTCCTTCACAGATTAATAAAGAGCTGCTCCTGAACCAGCTCAAACTGTGCCTCTATAAATCACAGCTGCTGGTTTAAGTCACTCTGCCCATAACCTGTATAAATTCCCTTTCAGAAACGTTAAAAAGCTCTACAGCAACTAAAATAAAAATGATTCTACTTTGCAGCAGAGTTTGCAGCAGGACAGTGAAGATGACAAGATCATCTACAGCACAGGTTCAAATCAATCAGTGATTCCAGGCTTGCTCCAAGATTCCCAAACACACCAACCCCAGCATTCCTGCTCTCTCCAACCAGAGAAGGAGAGGAGAGTTCTAACCAGAACTCCTCTCAGCCCAACCAGAACTTCATCTTGCTGCCAGAAAAAGAGTTAAAGATGTTTCTATAAATACAAAAGGATTGCTAAGGAGAATCTCCATTTTTATTGGATCAGGGAGAAACAGTGACAAAAGATGAGGAAAAGACTGAGGGAATTAAGGCCCTGTCCTCAGGGTACCCAGGCTGGAAAACAGGGGCAGGGAGCAGAATGAAGGCCCATGATCCAAGGGGAAATGGTTGGCACCCTGCTGCAGACCTTGGGACACGTCCCAGGGTGCTGAGGGAGGGGGGCAGAGCTCACCCCAACACTTCCCACCCTTCCCCAGCAGGGAGGAGGCCATGGACCCTCCTTTCCCAGGGGACTGACTCAGCAATCAGTGAGCTGAGCTCAGTGATGCCCATCTAGGGGCTGGGCTGGAAGGAGGATCCAGGGAAATGCTGCCTGTTACGAGTAGAAAAGTTGCCCATTGTTTTAAAAGGTTGCAGAGTTCACAGGTTAGGCCAGGTGCTGCCAGGGTGGAGTTCTGTTTGTTGTTGTAATCACCTGTCATT
>JAHXMQ010000146.1:1706719-1720802 GCA_020466415.1 Ammodramus savannarum pratensis
ACAAGCACCGTTCCCCCCAGTCCCCTCCATGTCCTTCTATCCCCACACTATCCCCTGCATCCCTGCCTGTCCCTCCCATCCCTGCCCGTCCCACCCAGCTCCCCCACCACCGCTGGACCCCAGACCGTCCCACCGCCGCACCGCTGTCCCCCTGCCCCCCACCCACCCCCGCGCCGTCTCCGGCTCCCCCCTCTCCGCCCGCGGCCGAGCACCGCCCCGCGGGGGATGATGTAACCCCCGGTCCCCCCCGTGTCCCGCCCGCGTCCCGCCCGCCGCACACTCGGCGGGCTCGGCGGCGAGCGGACGCAGCCATGTGCCCGTGCGCGCTGCGCGGCCCCCCCGCGCCCTGCAGCCCCTGCGGCCCCGGCCGCGCCGCCCGGCCCGAGGCCGCCGCCCGCCGGGTGGCCGCCCGCCTGCGCCGCCTGGGCGATGAGCTGGAGCAGCGGCGCAAGGCGCGGGGCCGCGGCCCCTCGGCCGCCCGCCGCCTGGCCGCCGTGGCGGGGCTGCTCTGCGCGCTCACGCCCGCGGCCGCGCTGGCCTGGCTGATCCGCAGGAGGAGCCTCTAGGGAGAGGGGCGCTGGACGGAGCGGGGAGCAGGCGGGACGCGCAACAGGTGGGCGCGGGACGGGGCGGCCGGCGGGGCCGGGCTCGGGGACGGGAGCGGGCGCGGGGGCTCGGCTCGGTCCGGCCCGGGGAGCGCGCTGTCCGCGGTACCCGCGCCTCGCCGGGCTGCGGGGCTGACCGCGGCAGCGCACCGAGCCACGGGCTGCTCGTGGTGCCGGGGCCGCCGGCCGCTCTCCTTTCCCTACTCCTCTTCCTCTCCCCTCTCTCTTCCTTTCCCTGGATTCCCCGTGCCAGCAGGTCCCACCGACCTGTCGCTCTCACCTCTTCTCCCGTCCCCTCCATCCCCACTTTCCCTCTCTCCTCTCCCCTTTTCCCAGGACTCCTCAAACGCCCCCTTTCCCCTTCCCCAAACTTTTCACGGCTTCCACCCCCGTGGCTCCCCTCCGCCCGTTCCACCCGTGCTCCTGTGGGGCACTTTGAGCTCCATGCCCGGCAGCGGCGCGGGGCAGCTCAGAGGGAGCCGAACGGGTCCCGTGTTGCCCCGGCTGCCGGTCCCGAGGGCCGGAGGGTGCCCCGCACACCCGTGCCTGCCAAACCTCCAGCTCATATTTGCGTGGAGGAACTTTCCCCGTGTCCTGTCATTCCCTGCTGGGCTTTTGACCCACGAGTGCTGTGGGGCACTGGGTGGTGGAATGTCCCCACTGGACTTTCCAGTGGGGCACCTGGGACATTGGCTCTGTGTTTTGGATAATGCCTTGCCCAGTGTTGGGGGTTCTCCCCGAGGAGGGTCCCAAGCCACTGGCCAGGAAAAGCACCCAAGCCCAGTTGCTGCTGGTTCTGTGCTCCAGAGCCACTGAGCAAACGAGCAGCAGGGAGCCGGGACATGCCTGGTCCTGTAACCTTCGTTGTTGCCATCCTGGTGCCAGCTCCGGGGCTTGTGGGGACAGCAATGCACCCTCAGCCCTGGGAGCACTCAGGGATACTGAGCATATGTGGGGTCACCTCAGGGATTTTGGGTGCTCTGTGGTGTTCTTTGGGTCGTGGATTTGTCACCACGGACCCAAGGAGCACGGGCTCTCTTTTTACTGGGTGCTGTAAATTGCATCATAAACACCCCCCAGTGTCTGTCTGCGTTCAGGGCACAATTTCAGTGCGTGTTTAACTTTCAGCGTGCACTGGTATCCCACCAGCTTGGACAGGGCGGTGTGGAAGGAAAGTCAGGTTATCAGAGAGTTTCACAATGAGGTTTTGCAGCAGGTCTGTGTGTTTGCACCGTGTGTGTGCACTCTGTGGGGGGGCATTGTTGTCATCCATCTGAGCCACAACTGCTGTGTCTGGCGGGAGGCTCCGCTGGTCACCTCTGGAAGGCTTTCTTTGAAACAAAAACAGAGGAGAACTGTGGGCTTTTGGTGAATTGAAGCCTCAATTTCTATAAAAGCAGGCTCAGGATGGTGCCTCAGAGGTGGTGTCAGTGGTGTGGGACTGTGGTCAGGAGCAGAGCAAACACATCTCTCCCTCCCCGCCAGTTTGTGGTGGCAAGTTTGGTTCCAGTGATTGGAAGCAAACCCACCCGTCTGCCTTGCTGGCCTCTCTGAGCACAAACAGAGCTGAAATCCAAGGGGGAACAGCGGTGATCTCCCTTATCTAATGTCTCAAATGTCCGTTTCTTTCTGACAAGCCAGGGAAACTCCTCCCTGCCCAGTCTGGGACTGTGTCCCAGGCAGAGGAGGCGGCAGGTGAGCGGGGCTGGCGCAGGGAGCCTGTCAGCTGGCCCCGGTGATCCATGCACAGACTTGCTGGCAATCCCACGAGGCCAAAGCTGCTTGGAGTATTAATTTTTGTGAAGGTTTATTGGGCAGACACTCTTCTTTTCCCCCCATCTCTTGTGCTGTTGATCCTGGAGTGCTCACTTCCATTTCTGCCCACCAGTTGCTTATAAATGGCTTTGATGAGAGGCTGTGGAAAAGCCAAGCATTATCCCGGGCGCCTCCGAGGCGATTTCCATGGGCAGCACCGTCCTGCCCCTGGCTTCAAAGGCTGCCACAGACAGTGTTGAGCTGCCTCCAAATGCTCCTGGACACAAATCCACGTGTAAGGCTGAAAGGGAGCTCCTGGTGTGTGATGGGAAGCGGTTTCAGGGATAAAGGCACAGATGAACAGTCTGGTGACACTCCTGGCTGTCCCTGTGTGCAACCTGTCCCACTCCTGCCACGCTTCCGAGGCTCAAGTGACCAAGCTGCAGATGAAAATACAATGCAAGGCCAGAATAATTAACTGTGTCATCTGCACCTCAGTTCCTCGGTTATTCTGGCCATTAATAATCTTTTCATCCTGAGCAGTAATTTGTTTTCACCAGTGGAGGTTTCTGACAGTCTGCAGTGTCTCGGAGCCCCAGTGACAGTGCAGTGAGCTGGGTTAGCCTTGGAGATGAGGTAAGACAGTGTTTGATTACCTCAGCAGAGTATTTCTGAACAAAACAGGCATTTTTCTGCCATCCTCAGAGAACTCTGCAGTGACAATAACATTGTCCTGCAACAAGCTGGGAACTCCAGCCTCCAACCATTTGTGATCTTTGGATTTCATGGAAAGGCTGGTAAGAGGAGAGTAACTTGTACAGTTAATGAGTGCCCTGCAGAGTCAGCCTTTGTCTCATGATCTGGTGCTTGCAGAAGGAATGGAGAAAAGAGGAAAAGGCCACTTTCAGCTTGGGTTATTCCTCGAGTTCCCCTCCTGCTTTTTCAAGAGGCTGTGAGCGTTCTGAGCAGGAGGTTGGTGCTTGTTCCCTGAGCTCTGTGTGGCCTCTCACAGCAGCACAGCTCAGGGAACAATCCCGTGCTCCAGGGACCCCTCCTGCTCCCTCAGCCCTGGCTGGTGGCAGTGGAGCAGGATTAGGGCTGTGACCAGCTTGCATCTGCAGACCCTGCCTGGGATTTGGGATGGATGCTTTGCAACTGGTAGTTGTAATATGTAATCTGACATCACCTTGAAACATCCAACCAGGGCATGAAGTATAGTTGTCAGGTGCCAGTTTGGCATACAGTGTCACTTGTATTTCGCTCTGTTGGTTCACGAGTGGCAGTGTATTAAAATCAAGCCCTGCTTGTCCCTGCCAGCTCCACCAGCCTGGTTCCGTGCCCACTGTGTTGCCAGGAATTCCCCCCACTGTTTGCTGCGAGGTTCATGCAGAGCCACTCTGTCCAAAGTCTCAGTGCAGTTAATTATCTGCATTAAACCTGGCTTGATAAGATTTCTGGAGGTGTCCCACTGAGCTGTGCAGGAGAGCAGAGCAAACGAAGGACCAGAGGCAGTGGAGATGCAGAGAGCTGGTTCTGCACCAGGACAAACATCCAGCCTCGTGTGTCCCTCACACAAAGAGGCAGGCTCTGTTGTTTATCCTCCTGGATCAGCAGAAAGCCAGCCCTTCCCAGTGGCAAGCATCCTGCTCCAAAAAGCCAAAGGTCCCTGCCACCCTCGCAGTTAAATTGAAGAAAGAAAACCTTCAGCATTGATTCTCCCGACAAACAAACATCAGAGTTTGCACGAACAAACAGCAGCCCAGGAATGGCTCATTCCACGGGTGGACCGAGGCCAAGCAGGACAGTCTGTGTGGGAGGATTGGAGCCCAAATGTATTTTTTTACTCTCTGGGTTCCCTGCTCTTCCTATACAAAGATCTCCCGGACAGACCATTCTTCCCAGTTGGTTTCTAGCGCTCCTGAACCGCCTCCTAATTGTTTTTCGGTGTTCCAAGTTGCCCTTGCACTCCCGCGGAGATGCTAATGAAGTGTGAGTGTACACGGATGGGGCTGCTGGGGAATTTGACAGGGCTGGTGCCCAGCCCTTGTTCCCTCATTAAGCTGCTGCTGCGCGGGGACGGCCGCGATTGTGCCTCGTTTAGTCCCTGCCTCCAGCGCGCCCTCAGCCATCCGAGCCCTTGGATATATTTTTCCCTTTCAATATATCAATAACTGTTATTTTGTTTATTAGCAGTGGGACGTGTGCCAAGCCAGCGGCCCCTGTAATCCCTTTAAGTGGAGCAGTTCCATGCTGACACAGTAGCCGTGAGCAGAACTCCTTTTTCCAGCCGCAGCTCAAACTCTGCTCCGGCTTCGTGCAGGTGCTGCCCAAAGGTGGCTTCTCCTCCCCTCCCTGAATAAAAATCAGAGAAGTGCTGAGAGACACAGGACCTGAGTCGTTTCATGCCCATCCCACTCAGCGTTCATAAGAAAAGCAGCTTGGTTTTTTGGTAAAGCTGTGGGATGAGGCTGGAGAACTCCAGGTAATCGGGAAGTGGAGCTGCCTGTGTGTGCTAAAGCACCGGGATGTGGCCAGGTTGGCTGAGGTGGTTTTGTAACCAAAGCCATTTGTTGTCTCATAATCTCATTGCTTCCTTTGTGCAACGGTTGAGAGCAACTTTCTGAGCAAAATCTGCCTCTCCCTAAATGCCCAGGCACAGAGGGATACATCACCAAAGGGAATTCAGTTCCCATGAATAAATGTCAGTGGAAGTGAATTTTTCCTTATCGTTCCCATCCATGTTTCCAATAGACACTGCACTTTTCATACAGGCACTCAGCCATAATTCCTTTTATTTTATAAGGAAATGAAAATGTTGATAGTTGTGGACAGTTTCCCCCAAAGTTTCAGCTTTTTAAGAATGGCACATAAAATAATAAATTTTTCAGCAGCTCTGCAGAAGGGATATGCTGGTTCTCTTTCCAACTTACTATCCACCCCAGTACAAATGGGAGGTAGTTTGGCTTTCCTCAGCCTTTTTCAGACCCAAAGTACCAAATTTTGCTCTGTCTGCTGAGTGCCTATTGTGGGAAATTTGGAGTAACTCCACTGGAGTCAATTGGGTTGCCCTGGATTTACGGTGCTATAAATGAGATCAGAATTGGCTCAAAGTATATTCCATTAATGAGTCAGATACTGGCAATGCAGCCAATATGCACCCAGAAATGGCTTTAACACAGCCTAGGATATTCAAAATTGGTTTATTGAGAGATGGGCTCAGGGCCAGAATTCTGGGGTTCTCTTTTATTCTTTCCATGAATTTCACCTTCCTGCAGAAGGCCAGCACGAGGCTGATGCAAAACTTAAGAGCCATTTAAGCCCTTAGAATGGGGCTTGTGAGATGCATAAACATTGTGCTGAGCTCTTTGCCTGCCCTGGAGCAGATTTATCGCTTGGAGTTCAAGATGTTCTAGGATTTATCAACTTTTACAGGTTTTTATAGATTTTCTATACGTTAAGTGACACAGAGAGACAGTTTGTAAAATACAGCGACACCACGGATGATCTGTTGCCAGCCACGGGTGGCACAGCAGGACAAGGGTTCAGAGCTTGGCAGCTGGGAGTGCTGCTACAGGAGAAATAATAAATAAGGATTAAATGGTTTTGCTGTGGAGGAAATCCTTTAATCAACTCCTGGGCTCTTTATTCCAGTGTAACGTGAGTAAATATCTCACCTCCTGGAGTGGAGGCAGCCACATTGCTGTGTACAGTGCCACACTCTCAGCCCAGCTGTGCCCTGCTCTGGGCAATTCTGGCATTTCTGTGGGCACTGAGGTACCCAGATCCCCTCCTGGTGATGTTTCCCGGTCTGGAGGATCCCGTGGTGCTGTGTGCCTGTCCCTGGGCACACAGGGAAGCAGGAAGGCTGAGCAGGGCCCATTCCAAGCCCTGGGCTGCCCCTGGAGCTCTGCATTGACTCCCTGTGCCCAGCTGCTGGTTTTGTGTAGCTGTGTTTGTCCCTCCCCACACAGCAAACACCTCTCCTGTTTACCTTCTGCCAAAAGAGCCAAAGCACTTTGGGACACTCCAGCACTTCCAGAGGGCAGCTGGGATGTGGGAGATGGAGCCTGGAGGAGCAGCCCTGGGATGGGGATGGCTGACAGCCTTGATCACAGCCAGACTGAAATGTGCTTCACCTCTGGAGGGTTCATCCCAGCCTTCCTCCTTCCTGCCATTCCACTGGTGCCTCAGATTCCCTGAAACCGGAAAGCAGGGCTGGAATGAGGGGCTGGAATTGCCACATCTGTGGGCAGCTGGGATAAAGCAGACGTGGTTCAGGAACCAGAGACATTCCAGGGACAGGGAAAGGTCACAGCCCCAAGGCTGTGTTTGCTCTCAGGCCCAGGTGGGATTGCTGGGGTGCCCTGGAGCCAGGAGCTGAACTGATGATCCCTGTGGGTCCCTTCCCACTCTGGGATTGTGCTCAGAATCCACGGCCAGGGCAGGACAGAGCAAGGGGAGGGATTCCGGAGCGGGGCAGCTCGGGATGTGCCCCGGAGCTCTCGGCCGGCCCTGATTAGCTGTGACTTCATTGCTGCTGCACTTGCACCGTCAGCGGCTCCCCCCCTGTCCCCGCGGGGAAATCACCTCAGCCCGGCTGCGCTGGAGATTCCTCCGTGCAGGTTTTTGTAGGATCTGTCATTGTCACTGCCTGCACACGAGACATCCTCGGCATCTGCCCCAGCCAGGGCTGCCATCACCAAACTGAGGGACAAACGCTGGGAAATGGGAGTTTCATCGCAGATGCCCCTTGGGCACCTCTCCTGCTAATTTGCACTTAGATGGGTGCCTTTCTCTGAGCACTTTATTAATTAAGGCTCGCAGCCCACCTGTGAGGCAAGGAAGTTATTAGTGCCCTCATTTTCCAGCAGAACTGAAAGCAGTGGTTCGCCCAAGGCCACAAATCTAATCAGTGGCAGAGGCAGGGATGAGTGAGTTCTTGCAGTCTCCTGTGATACTCCGTGCACCCCACTGCCTACCTGGAACGAATTTAATGGCTTCTCTGAAAGTTCACATTTTTGTTAAAGTGATGTAAATGAAGATGGAGCACCCAAAAGGAGCCTTGCAAGGGGGAGAGCTCCCAAAAATCTGCAATACCCAGGGCCAAAGGCATCATCTCCTGTCTGTGCACAAACCCTTCTCCCCATAAACTCCACACTTTGTCTGTAAATTTAGTAGGAGGGTTCAAGCATAAATTTAAAAGAAGCTTTTATTGTACCCAATGCATCAACATAATTAACACCCATCCCCATTCTTTTCCTTTCTTAGGCTGGAACAAACCCTGTGCCCTTGGAGAAAATTGTTTCCCCTTTTCCTCCAGGGAATCCAGAGCCTGAGCAGCAGCTGTGAAGAGTGGAGAGAAAGAAAGAAGTGGGAGATGCTGGAAGTGCTTTGGGCGACGTGAGAAGGAGGATTTGCCCGGAAGGAGCTGTTCAAGGGCCCAGCAGCAAACCAGAGACACAAAACCTGCTTATATATAGAAGAATGTAACCCCTGTGTATGCAGACGTGGACGCGTGCATGCCTTGTCGAGAGCGTAAGCGACATTCCCCGTAGATCAGATCCTGCCGTGAGCAGCCCTGCTCCCGCAGGCCGGGCCTGGCACTGCTGCTGGCCCTGCTGGACACCCCCCACTGCCCTGCTGGCCCATTTCTGCAGCAGGATGAGGAGGAATCTCTACACCCACTTTGGTAATGCTGAGAATCCCAAACGTGCTGCCCAGGCGTGGCGGGAGCGGGTGCGGAGCGGCTCGGACAGCGGTTTGTGTGTGTAAATATTCATGCTCTGGCACCAGGGGACAGCAGCTTTCCTATGACTTTAGTTTCTCTGGTGCTACATTTAATATTTGTCTGGGGCTAAACTGCCTCTCTGTGGTGCTACAGTTTCCCCAAGAGGATGTTCTGAAACGTGGGACAAGGAAAGATCTATTTTGGTTATTGATATTTATACACAAGATAGCAAAAAAATAAGACTTGTTGAGAAGGTGCTATTTTTTTTTTCTTTCTTTCAATCTCTGCAGAAACTAAGACAAAACAAATAATCTACCCCAGAACTTTATAAAACTCCTTTTCTTTGGAGCAGTTCTTTTTTCTTTTTGACAGTGTGGAGCTTGGGAAGCAGCAGGCACTGAGGTGGAAAGGACACAAGGCCCTTTCCACTGCAGTGTGCACATCAAAGTCTGCTAGAGCAGCACTTCTGCAGCTCCAGAGCTGGGAATTCTCCTGCATGGTGATTTATTCAGTCCCACACCCCCTGAACCAGGGAGGAGAACTCTTATCCAGACTGATCACTAGAGCAGGGGATGACAGCAGAACTTGGCCTTAGAAGTCAAAGGGCTTTTTTCAGTCTAGTACTGAGCACTTTTTTCCTTGCAGCCAAAACTACCTGTCAGATCTCGGGTACCTTCCACATACAGCAACCTGTGCACAGTTTTTTAGAAACATTTTTCCTACCTTCAAATATTTGCACCAGAAAATTGACCCTGCCATGGCAGGGAGGGCATTTTCAAAGGCATAAAGGAATGTTAGAACCCGATTTCTGAAGGAAATTTGGCTCTTTTAAAAATATTTCCCACCCCTCACCCAGCCCAGGAAGAACTCGAGTGGCCTCTGTGTCCAGTGAGACCCTGCATTTTCCACTGCTGCAGGAGAAGTGTTTCTAAGCAATCTGGAAGCTAAATTCTCCCTTTATCAAATATTCACTGCAGTGTTTTGAGCCCCTGCACACATTTTCCTGGCTGATATTGATCCAAGTCAATGGTTCCCAGTGAGGAGCCTTGCCCTGCCTGGTGATGTGCAGTGTTGGGAGGGGTGGTGTAGCTCTGTGCAGTCTGTCTGTCCATACCCTTGGGGTGGTCTCAGAGCCACAGGGACCACTGAAACATTTTCCTGCCATTTCTGCCCTGATGCTCAGTAATCCTCAGCATCCTGAACCCCTTCCCAGCTCAGTCTCATACAGTAACAAAAGGAGGAGCCTCAGCAGATTCCAGCAGTGCTGGGCAGAGCCTTAAAAATACCAATTTCTGGAAACCCCTGGAATGTGGGAGTGAAATTGTGCCTGTGGAATTGCACAATCCCACTTGGAGAGGAACCATGGATGTGCCACTTGGCTTAGGGCACTTCTTCCCCAGCCCTGGCTCACATCCCTCAGGGGCTCTCCCACACATTGCTCACCTTTATCAGCTCTGAATGTAATAAAATAAACTTCTCACCTGGAAGGGGCATTATTCCATTTCCCTGTGCACACAGCTGGCACTGCCCTTTCTCCCTGCTGCCCTGGCTGTTGGGGGCTGCTCCCAATGTTTCAATTCCCTTGGAACAGCCAAGGAAAAGGAAGGGAAGTTCTGTCCTCCCCACCCTGGGAGAGCCCCCAGATCTGTGATCAGCCCCACTGGCTGATGTCCCTCAGTCCCAACCCTCCCTGGACAGGCTTGGCTGTGAAAATCCCCAAACCTCAGAGCTCCTCAGGGGCTCCAAACAGGCAGCAAAAAATGTTAAAGGACTTGTCCTGCCCAGCCTGGAGCAGCCACATGGATGGTGCTTCCCAAGTGGAAACCAGAGCAGGTCTGGTACCCCAAACTCTGCCTTGGTCCTGGTTTGCTTCACTTCTGTAGTTCCAAACTGGATGTTTTGTGTGAACTGAGGGTGAAGTTTTGGAGTTTTGTAGCCAGAATTCCCTGTACAGAACTGGAATTCCTTGTTGAGGGTATAGATTTGTCAACGCCTTACATTTTGTGGTGTAATTGCTATCCTTGAACGCCTCCATTTTTTGACAAGGAGTGTTTTTATCCTTTCTACAAGCTCTGCTTTCCCCCTGGTTGGTGTTTGCACGGAAAGGGGAGGGTGCTGTGAGCTCCCTGGAAATTCCCAGTCCCCTCCTGAGGGCAGGAAACCGGCACAGTTCCCCTCGGGCCCTTTTGTTTTCTCCCAGCAGCCGAGCAGTGCTGGGCTGGCTCGGCTGGGAGGGCCCTCTCGGGTTTCAGAGCTCGCTGATGAGCTCATGGTCTGCGCACAGCACGGCTGGGAGGGAGCTCTGCATCAATCTTTAAAGCAGTTCTCTGCCAGGGCAGCTCCCAGCACAACCTGGAATTCCATATTCCAAGGGAAAAGAGCAGCCTGGTGTGGGCTGCTGCCACCTGCTCTGGGCAGGGAACTCACAGCAATGCTGGGTTATCCCTGGGCAGGATTCCTCCCTCTTCTCCTCTTTCAGCAGGTAACAAAGCTGGGATGGGCCCAGGCCTCCTGTGCCACAGCCTGGAGTGCCCAGAGGGGCAGAACCAGAGCAGGGAGCTGGCAGTGCCCAGGGGGATCCCATCCTGCTTTGCTTCAGAGAGGGAGGCAGGAATTCCTCTGAGCCAAAGCAATTCCCTTAAATCCTCCTTGAACACTTCTGGAATCAGCTTCATCTGATCTGTGAGTCTGTTTTGTTTCTGTAGCACAGGAAAAGTTACAAAGATCTCTGAAACCCTCAGCGTGAGCAGAAGCAGTTCCTGCTGCTGAAATCCATCTCAAACTGAACTGGTTCAACTGGTGCAGTCTGTCCACAGCCAGCCTGGAATGAGGCATTCCCAGCTGGAAAACTGCACTGCCCTGTGGAAAAGGCCCCAGTGAGGACAGAACAGCCCAAAATACTCAATTTTCCTACACCACATCTGTCCCTGATCTCAGCAGGAGCCTGGTGTGTACAGAACCACCTGAGGCTCCACACTGAATCCTGGACACTCTGTCCATGTCCAGCCCTCCTGGCTGGATCCCAGCTCCCAGCAGGTGCCACAACTTTCCCTGCAGCCACTTTGCTCCCAGCAAAATTGAAATTTGATTTTCAATCCAGGCTTCAAACTCAGCCTCATTCTTGTGTAACTTTGCTGTGTGTGAGCTGAACTTTCCATCTCATCACAACAGCGAGGAGACTCTGGCCAAGCCAATTCCAGATCCAGGGGCTGAGGGAATTGGGAATTCCATGGGAATTTGGCTTCCCTAGGACCAGCCAGTCTGGGAAGAGGAGAGGGATCCTCACCTGCTGCTCCTGCCCTGGGTTTTTACACCACAAAATACAAACTTTTTTTTTTTTTTTTTAATATTTATTTGAGTACAGGAGTGAATTTTGATGTGACTTCAGTGTCCACTCTGTGGGAATTACTGAAGTGTTTGAATTTCCCATTTTAATATTTACAGGAAGAGACTCTGGAGCTTGATAAATATTCACTGAAAGCATTTGAGGATTAAATGGCCATTAATTAGTTACACCATTATTAATTACACCTTTATTAGTTACTCCATCAGCAGTTACAGGTGGCAGCAAGCAGAGCAAACCCAGCTGCAGTGGGATTGGATTCCCTGGGTTTTTACAGCATCCCTTTTCCAGTCATCCACCAGTTTATCACAAAACCCTCCCATCCTCAGGACTGGGAATTCCCCAGTCTCTGCCAGGGCACTGCCCAGGGAATGCCAGGCAGGGAATGCCCAATTCCTGGCATTCTGCTGATCCAGAACCATTGGGATGAAATGCAGCAGGGTCACTGTGCAGGTTTCCCCTCACCAAAGCAAGGGCAGGGCCTGTGCTCGGAGCTCCTGGAGCTCCAGGAGGCTCCTGCTCCTGGCTGGATGGGGCTTCTCTCTTTTGTAAAAGGAATTTCATATGCTGAGACTCTTTGTACATATTTATAAGGAATTTATTAAAAAAAAAAAGAAAAATAACTGTTCAATGGCAAAAAAAAAAAAAAGGCTCTGAGTTTTATTTCCTCTGTCTGGTGATTTCCTTCCACAGCCTTCCCTGTTTTCCCTTGCAAATCAACAATCATTGGAACTGAAGTTTCCCTTGGATGTTTTTTGGTCCAAGTGTTATGTTCTAGGAGAAGGTAGGACCATCCTCCCCCAAAAAAAATCTCAAAATTTAAGAATGCAAACCCACACTGTCCCTTTGATTTCCTGCCTTACCACCAATAAAAACTGAATTTTGAAGCAGTGTATCCCAGACTTTCCTACTGAGCTTTTCCTACACTCCTCCAAACACGTTTTCCAGGAGCATTTAGGGAAAAAATTCAGAATGAGAAGCAGCTCTTCAAACAGTTTGAAAGCAGCAACACCAAGCCTTGGGTTTCCTGGCACTGCAGTGACACTGAGGCCTTTGAGAACCTCCCTGCCCATGGAATCACTGATTTCCCTTTTCCTGGTCAATATTCCAGACTATCACACATCACATTTGTTATGCCCAATAAAAAATTGCTCCCTGCCATTCTGAGCTCTCCCATCCCAAAGACAGGGAGCTATTCCCATTGCAAGGAGCAATGAGATTCTTTGGCTCAGTTCTCCACTTTCACAGGGTCCATTAGACAAGAATCTGACATCACTTGGCTTTGGAAATTAAAATTAAAATTAAATTTTCCTGCTCTGCTTCCCTGGACCTCCCCAGCCAGGCCTGGACCCTGCCCAGCTCAGGCTCTGCTCTCCTCAGCCACTCTGAGCTTATTTCCACAGAAATGTGGAGCTTCACTCCTGCTCCCATCAGCTCCTGTTGGCTTCAATTCTCCCTGGGGAGTTTCCAGCAGCACAGCCAGAACCTCCTTCCCTCAGGAGCCTCCTCCTGCTGATGCTCAGGTGGGGCTGTCACCCTCAGCCAGGCCCATGGCAATGAGCTGGGGATGCTGCTGCTCCTCAGGGTGGTTTGGGGACAGGGAAAGCTCCAGAACAAACTGCAGCTCCTCCCTCTGAGGGCTTGTGCTGCTGGAGAAGCTCAGCAGAGAGCTCAGCCACAGGGATTGGGTAATTCCTGTTAATTCCTGCCAGGGATCTCCTTCCTCAGGAGCTCCTGCTGAAGCTCAAGGCTCTGGTTTGCCCTGGGCAGGGACACTGAGTTTGTGAGATGCTCTTAGACAGGTGCTGCATTTCCATCCAGACAAACCCAACTCAACTTCATCCTCCCTCTGCTCTCCCCAGAGACTGGGAAATCAATCTCACCATGAAATGAAAGAGGAAGAACATTTCCAGGGAAAGGAGGTGTCATTTCCAGCTCCACTGGCAGGGTCCTTCCCAAGCTCCCTGTGAGTCTCCTAAGGTGACAGCACGTGACATTTGTGGCATCAACTGGGAAATAACAACTGGGAAATGACATTTCTGCAAGTGTAGCTGTGGACACGAGTTCTGAAGCCCTGCTTGGGAAGAGTTCTCAGAGAGAGGTGCTGTGTAATTCTGTAAAGTGATGGAATCAGGAATGCAGGCCCAGGTGATGTGGAGCTCCTGAGCCAGAGCACAGCTTTGTTCAGCACTCACAGCTCCCCTGCCCTGGACAGTGTTTGTCCATACTGAAAGGAAAACAGGAAACATCCCAAACACTTTACAACCCTGTAAGCTCCAGAAACACCCTGGAATTTGCCACAGCATAACCCACACCCCCCTGCCTTCCAGGGTAAAGTCTGTGGCCAGTCACAATTGTTCTGTTGGCTCAGAACTGGAAGAAGGAATGACAGAACTGAGCAGGGATCCTGGGATTGTCCTGCTCTGTGCCTGGTGAGCTGCCCTGCTGTCAGTCAGTGCACCTGCAGGTGGGCAGGGCTGCCCTGCTGTCTGTCTGTCAGTAGACCTGCAGGTGGGCAGAGGTGGTGCCATCCTTCCAGCAGCGCAGCGTCTCCACGGTCACCGAGCGGCACAGGGGACACGTCTTCTCCCGGTCAAACCACAGGCACAGGCACTCCTCACAGAACACGTGCTGGGGACACAGGGGCTGTCA
>JAHXMQ010000146.1:1726768-1739357 GCA_020466415.1 Ammodramus savannarum pratensis
CCCGCACACTCCGGGCTCGGCACCGCCCCACTTTATGCAATTGGCCCTCGGGCCTCTCCCAGCCCCCTGCGATGCCATCACGGTTTATTTCGGGCGTTGCTGGGGCAGAAATGACAACGCTGTCCCCGTGTCCCTCCACAGGGCTCTGATGAAAGCTCCCAGCAAGGTAAAGGCAGCGAATTTTGTTTCTGCTCTCATCCCTCCCACCCTCCATCCATCCCTGCTGCTGGCTGGGACAGGTCACTGCTTGCTGTCCCATTGCATCAGCCGGAGCTGCTGCATCCTGCTGCATCCTGCATCCTGCTGGAACTCTGCTCCAACACAACCTCTGAGCACCAAAAGCCCCCAGTGCACATCTGTGAGCACAGCTGGGCACAGCCCCGGGGCACAGCCAGGCTCTGGAGGTGGCAGTGGCATCGAGTGACAAACTTCAGCATCCACCCACAACTCCTGCACCCTCCCCAGAGCTGCCAGAACCCCCTTATCTCCAGTTTCCAGTGGTAACTGCAGGGTAGTAGGATTTTTTAGCACTAGAAACTTGGTGACAGCCTCCCAGGAGTGATGTTTTAAGGGATGCATCCCTCCCTGCAGCCCCTTAGCAGCACCCACCTGACCATAAATTGGTAAATTTAGAGTGATTCCAGCAGGGCAGCTGAGCATCACTTGAAGAGAACTAAAAACTTCAGGCATCTCAGTGCACCACATCAGCCCCTTCTTTAAACTAGGAAAAGTGCCAGAAAATCAGAAATAATTCTACAAAGGGCTGATGCAGAAGTGAGGCCCTCCTTCTGAGCCAGAAGCTTGGAAAATAAGGATTGTTCCCTCCAGTTTCAGCAGTGAAATGCAGATTTCTGATAACAGGATTTACTGCAGACAGCACCCACTCAACACACCTGTCTGCCACTGCTCAGCTCTGTTACCTCTTGGCTATCTAGGTTACACTTTTCAAAGTCAAATCTTTGTCTCAGCTGTATTTTGTCTGAAAAATTCAGCTAAAATACATCAGCTTTTTTTTTTCCTTCAAGATTAGAACCGTGTGTTATATGAAGCACAAACACAATTATTTCTCCTGTGCATCTGATTTGGTACCACAGCTTGAAATAAAGCAAGGTCTGTTTCTGTCAGGTGAGTTTTATGTCAGAAAAACCTGTGTAAAATGGGAATTTTCTCTGGAATGAACTGTGGAGAGGTTGAAGAGCTCTCTAAGATCAGCAGAATCTTTCTGGTGGGCCAGCCCTGTGCAGGACTGGAGTGTGGGAGCTGAACTGCAGAGATTAAATAAGAAATGACCTGGAATTATGGCTGCTGATGAAGGTGGGCAGGGAGAGCAGGAAGGCTCTGCTCCCATCAAGGGTTAACTCAGCCTGCCCAAGAAGTGAGGAGGGCAGAGCTGGCCCTGCTTCCTCTGAGGGAGCTGCTGCTGCTGCTGCTATCAAACACTTCATTAGCACACGTGGGGAAGGGCTGTGCTGGGATCTAATTTTAGCAGCTCTGCTGATGAGCCTCAGATACCACATGGTGAAATTTTGATTCCTTTTTTTTTCAGTGCTCAGTTAAAAACACAAGTCAATGACTGGAGTATAATCCTCCCATTTTTCTGAACCTCCTTCACCACACAGAAATACAATTTCTATACTCTAAACCAAGCATTTCTTTTGAAAGAGGGGAATTCAGCATTTTCACACAACTGCACTTTCCCCCTGTACATGCAGAGTTTCAGCACTGGCTGGTTTTGCATGGAATTTCTGGGTATTTTGTTACATCCTCACCACCTGATGGCAGATCTGCATCTGATCCCCTCCTGCCATTTGAGCTCTGCCCAGAGGAGAACATTCCTGGAATTTCTTCAGTCCCTTTACGACATCAGCACTACAGAAAACACTTTTAAAACCCCTTTATTTTCATGCTGCTGCCTGACCTCAGGGACAGCTTTTCTCTGCATTTTCTAAATGAGAACCTGAGACACACAAAGGTCAAGGCAAGGTTGTTTTGGTGTCCAAGCTGAGGTGCTGGGATTAGATTTTTTATAAAGCACTTCATTTTCTAGATCACATTACCATTAAAAGCTGAACCCCTGACTTCAGTTTGCAGCTCTACCTGACTTCTCTAGACTCACACAGGAATTACTTGGCAAAGTAAAGGACAGGATTTAATTCTCCAGTGTAGCAACTCAACTTGAACTTGTAGAATATTCTTCTCTTTGTTTCCTGTGAACTTTCCAGTTGCTGCAACAGCTTCTTTCAACTCCTCACCTTCATCCTTGGGGCGTGGTGATGGAGGGGAGAAGTCTCACAGAAAAATTATGTGGAACAGTGGAATTAAAAACTGAATCCCAAGCTGGACACAGCACAGGGGGCAAGCAGCAGCAGCAGAGGGAATGCAAACTCCCCAGGGCTCAGTGTGCAGCTCCTTGGCCATAAGGCTGTGCCTCCCTCAAGGAACAGAGGCACAGCAAGGACTGACACGGTGCAATCAGAGTGGGGCAGGCAGCACAAGTGAGAGAAGTTGCAATGAGGCAACTGCAAGGTGTGATTAGCACCCAGGGAAGCTCCAAGTCTCACTTGCTCTGCTGCCAGCAGCAGCATTAGGGCATATTCTGGAACATGCTTGAAAAAGCTTTGGAGTCCTGCTGGCAATTTGGATCAGAGGAGAGCAGGCTCTGCTGAGATTCCAGGTCATGGTGCCAACAGATCAAGTGCTGGGTAGGAGCAGTAAAACAGAGAAAATTCCCAGATTTACACAGCAAACAGCACTGTGGCATGGAGGATGGTGGTGAAAATCCATGCAAGACTAATGAGGAGTAATGTCAAGGTGGGATTAGAGGAGAAATTGAGAATTTTAGTCAGTGCACAATGCTTCTGAAAATCACATCTTTTGTATCTTAAACTGAAAAGTTAAACTGGGAAAGCATTGAAGAGCAATGATTTTTACAAAGTTCAGTAGCAGTGACTTGCAAAGCAAGCTTAGGGAGGGGGACAGAGGAGTCCCCACTCCTCAGTACCTGCTCTAGTGCTCCAGTTTTTAATTTTGTAAATAATGAATCCCACACTCCTGACTCTGGGACAGCACATCAGTCCCAGCTGCAGTAGGGAAATGTCCCTGCAGAGCATCCTGGATGGCTCAAGAGGAGCCAAGCTCAGGCTGCTCCATGAAGAGTGAATCTGTTTGGGAATGAGCTCCCCCAAAGGGGACCAAGGCCAGAGAGGAGAGGGGATGAGAGGCTGGGCTGTCACCAGCCTGGGAATACCTCCTCAGCCACAATAAATTCCATATTGCACAAACAAGGACCAGGAACATCTTTGCCTGGGTAGTTTTTGTCCAGCATCATCTATGAGCCAGCTCTCAGTGAGTTTCTATTAATTCTGTATTTTGAGAGGACTCAAATGCTCCAAGAGTCTTTTTTTTTCCCCTTAGGACAAAAGAAAGGTGAAGTTTCAGAAGGAATATGGAAATTATTGTGCCAGGTTCCCTGGCAGAGCTGTGTCCATCTATGGGAGGAAATATGATGTGCACCTGACAAAGGTTTTTGATCCAAGTGCAGAATTTGCAATTGCTGCCAAATCCAAGCCAAGTTTTCTCTGACCAGACTTGATGAGATGGTACTTTAAAAATAAAAAGCACTAATAAAACAATCAAAACTGGAAAAAACCACCAAGCAAGTATGTTCAAAGCTGCAGTGAGGGGGCAATATCAGTGTTCTCCTTCTGCATTTTCACTCTCCTGGAAATGCAGTCCCCTGTAACTTGGCTCTGCACTGAGCATACCAAGAAAATCCTAATTTAGGGCCTTTCTGATGTATAAAATGTCCATGGTATCTTTGTAGGGACACACAGATGCAAGAACTTGGGCTAACAGTTCCTTACAGTCCCATTTGGTTTGATTTTCTTTCTCCCTCCCCCCATGCTTCACTCACTTCTCCAGCTCAGATTGCTGACAACAACATGAGGAGGGGATGGGAGGCTTGCAGGCACCTGGGATTTCCTAAGTGAAATCTTTGGCAAGTGTGTCTTTTTATTATTTATTTCCTGATTTTGAATTCCACCCCCCTCAAGCTGTCATTCCTTAGCAGTGCAAATGAAAAGCTGCCCTTGATGTGTGCACAACAATGGAAGCCTCTGCAGGCCACATGGCTCCTGCAGTTTAATTTACTTTAATTCATTTTATATTGAACCAAATGATCTTATTTGCCTTTTTTAATGGAAAGCCTTCAGCCAAGCCCTCCCTTCCAAAGGAATGATGAGCTCAGCTGTTCCTGAAAGCTGTACCCAGCTCAGGGTCCCTGTCACAGCCTGGGGACAGGGAGGGGACACCTCCAGCACGGTGGGATCCTCTGGAAACTCCCCAGAGCCCTGGGATCACTCTGATGCTGGGGTTACCTTCCTTTTCCTGCTTTTCTCTCCAATCCACAAGTTCTTCTTTCCCTGCATTCCAGCCTGACTGGAGTCTCACAGTCTCCAAGGCTGGTTTGGAACCTGGGAAAGTCTGAGGTTATTCTGTCAGAATTTCAGTTTTCCCTCATTCTTTGGAAGAGTTGCTCTGAGTTTCTGAGTTACTCAGGCTTGGGGAACTCTGGCTGGTTGTACCCTCATAATAAAGCAGCTCTCATGCTTCACACTTCCAGCACCCACTGTGCAAAGACAAACTTTCTCTGACCCTCAATTTTACTTCACTTTCTCTCAGTTAAAGCATAAAGTGATGCTACAAATCACAGCAGTTTCCAACAAAAATTGTCCTTCCTGTGATGGGCCACACTAGGAAAACATGACCCAGGTACTTTGGATGGGGGAACTGAGTGTTCTGACCCAGATTTTTCATGTGTTTTCTTTCAAAATGAAAAGATACACCCAACTGATGAAAGCAGAGTTTGGTGCTGTTCACTGCTGTCATTGATGATCCTGATGGAACAAAGTCATGTACAGCCGACACTAAAATGTAAGCACAATTGGAAAGAAGGATTATACTCCAAATTTGTCTTGACAGACTGGAGAAATGGTCTGGAAAACAAGGAGGGGATGAAGACAGTCCAGAAGAGAATAAAGAGATCTGGAATGAACAATCTCTGAGAAAAGACTCAAAAAATGGTTGGAGCTCAGTCTACAGACAAGAGTGAGGGGAGATATAGATGCTGATAAATAAAAGCAAAAACCACACAGTATTCAGAGAAAACCAGGATGCCAAGGAGCAGCAGGAAAAGCCACACTAGCTTTGCAAGTGCCTCTGAACTTCTAAAATGAGGAAAATCTGAAGAACCAGCTCAGAGGCTAAGTGCAGGATGCTTAAAGCTCCCCACATCCCATCCAAGGGTAAGTTTTAGGATCTCCTGCTGACTGCCAGCAGCTGAGGATTAAATCCCTGGGTGCTGAACTCCCTGAGAGTGCAGCAACCTCCACCTCAGGCTCTCTACCAGGGGAGCAAGAGGCTGCTGTTCTGAGTGGTTAAATTGGCACTAAAACTTCTCACTATATAGCAATACCCATCTTGAAAAAATGGAGCTCTACTGAGTTAAATTCATATTTCTCCAGCAGCCTGTTACCATTAAGTGACAGCTACCCAGAAGTTCATAAACTCCAAGCTGGGCTTCAGGCAGAAATCCTACTTGGAGGACATTGGGAGGAAGAGAATAACTTTGTATCTGGCAAGCATTCACAGAAAAAACTTGATAAAAATTTTGGTCAAAGTTAATATGCACAAATTGCACCAGAAGTGTTCAAACTGAGGAAAAGATTCCATTTAAATCCTCACCTGTGAGGGGGTCAGCTATGTGATCACCAATTACCATTTCCATGGTGTCCTGTGGTTCTCCTGGAGCCCTCCCACCCCAGTTTGACCTTCCTTAATTTGCTTCATCTCATCCTTGGCTGGGTTAAGGGCTGCAGAGTGGGGGAGAGAACCCCCAAACCAAACCCAGCTCTGGTGCTGGGTGCCAGCAGTGCCAGGGGACAGTGAGACCATCCCCAACATCCTCAGATAAAAAAAAGGGCTTAAAAAAAAAAGTGAGACACATTGCTCTCCAGAAAAAAGGTATTAAAAATGAAGCATCTGTACTCTGAGTCATTACAGGCCCTTGACAGATGTGATCCTACCAGCCTCTCACTGGAGCTGCAAATAAAGACCCCTTCTCTTTCTTCTCTCCAGACAAGGATTAATGAGTACTTGGGATGGCTCTCAGACAAGCAAGCAAAGGCTGTGAACCTTTTCCAACACTGCCATTTATCTTGGGAGGACTATTCACATCACTTCTCCCTCCCTCCCCAGCCTGGATTATGCTCTGACCCAGCACATTAATCTCCCAAAATATAATAATAATAATAGAAGGAGGGTAAAAAAAAAAAAGCTGGACAATTGCCAGAATTAAATTAATAACCATCTCAGATAGCCCTGCTGTGCAGGAACAAACTGCTCAACTCCCCTGCCACCCCTGTCATTTCTAAGCAAAACTATTCCCAGTTTGGATCCCCCTGAAGTGCCCAGCCTGAGAGTTTCAGCAATTCCTGCTGGTACCTGGCACCTGCAGGTGCCCTCCATCCCCACAGCTGCCAGGGGCTTCTTTACTGGATGCAAATCACACACACTGCCACATCTGCCCCCAGAATGGGGACACTGTGTCAGGAGAATGGGGACACTGTGTCAGGACACTGTGTCCCTCCAGTGAGTGGAGGGAGAGGCAGAATGAGAGAGATGTAAAATAAAAACATATCAAAAGGTGTTTGGAATGAGAGAGGAACTTTTACAAGTTAGGCTTAGTCTAGATATGGTTTCACAAACATTTAAATATGTGCAGCATTTAATTAATTTTTTTTGCTCCCATGGTTAGAACTGGTGCTGCCTTCTGTGGCTTCAGTTTAAGTCAGTATTTCTTTGACCCAAGTGGGAAGCCAAGGATACAAATATTTGCAATTTCTTCCCAGAAAATGAAGAGGTTCTTGCTTCAGAAATAAGAAAACAAGACTTAAAGTCAATGAGAAAAGCAATTATCTGGCTGCTAGCACTGATTCCTCCTCAAGCATTGCTCACCTCACCTCTCTGGGCTTTAATCACTGCTGGTAGCACCAAACCCTTGCTCAGGGCTGTGATGGCTCAAAAAGCATCCCTTGATCCCAAAGGTTTAGCAACAGATTTTAATGTTTTTATTCTTCCATCCATACTTGGCCCTGGCACAGGGTGCCCAGAGCAGCTGTGGCTGCCCCTGGATCCCTGGAAATGTCCCAGGCCAGGCTGGACAGGGTTTGGAGCAGCCTGGGACAGTGGAAGGTGTCCTTGCCATGGCAGGGGTGGCACTGGGGGGGATTTAAGGTCCCTTCTCACTCAAACCATTCCCTGATTCTCTGACTCAGGAAATGAAGAGGTTCCTGCTTCAGAAATAAGAATTTAAAGAGATTACTCAGAAAACAAGACAAACTCAATGAGAAAAGCAATTATCTGGCTGCTAGCACTGATTCCTCCTCAAGCACTGCTCACCTCACCTCCCTGGGCTTTAATCACTGCTGGTAGCACCAAACCCTTGATCAGGTCTGTGACGACTCAAAAAGCCATCCCTCAATCCCAGGTGACTTTCTGCCAAAGTTTTAGCAATAGATTTTAATGTTTTTATTCTTCTATCCTTATTTGGCACTGGCACAGAGTGCCCAGAGCAGCTGGGGCTGCCCCTGGATCCCTGGAAATGTCCCAGGCCAGGCTGGGCAGGGCTTGGAGCAGCCTGGGACAGTGGGAGGTGTCCCTGCCATGGAACTGGGTGGGATTTAAGGTCCCTTCCCACCCAAACCATTCCCTGATTCTCTGACTCCATGCTACAAAGGTGTGATGAAGGGATCAGAATATCAAAACCAAAAGTTTGTGCCTCAAGCAGAGTCTCCTACCTTAGACTTGACAGCAAGGATGATCTTGGGCAGGGCCACCACGAGGCATTTCAGGGCAATGGTGAGGTACTTCAGCACAAAGTCTGCAATGCCCACAATCCACATCAGGTCAAAGAAGTCCAGCCTGTCCAGGTTGGGTTTCAGGAATATTAGGCTGAAAGAGACACCAAGGCTCAAACACCACTGAGGAGAAGCTTGCTCAAGCTCCCTGTAGGCACTGCTGGCTGGATAGAGCCCAGCAAGGGCCCTGAACTCCAGGGAAGGTCTCAAGGGCAAGAGAGGAAAACACAAATCAGGTCTGGGATTCCTCTGTGCCTCCTGACTCTGCTCTTGCTCACTCCTACAGGGGTCAGCAGGCTTGCCCAGTGTCACAAAGCAGGACCCAGGCACTCAAAAAGTCTGTTTGGAACCCAGCAGTGTCCATAACCTGGGGTGCTGCCAGTGCCCTCAGTGCAGAGTGTGGGATCTGGGTGTCACAGCTTGTCCTGGCAGTCCTGCTCAGGACAATCCTGCTTCCCTGGCCAAGGAACAGCCCCTCAGGCTGCTCTGCCACAGGGGCACAGTCCCCAAACCCACAGGCACATCTGACAAAGGGTGACACAGGAAACCCTGCACCAGCCACGGCAGAGAGGGGAGAACTTCACACTTTGTGTCCTCTCTGACAGTGCCACTGCCTGAAGCACAGCAAGAGCTGGGCTCTGTTAATATTCTTACCTGAACCAAAGATCCAAAAATTAATGCTCCTTACATAATGTCATTTACTGGGCTGAATATTTGCTTTTGAAAAAATGGAGTCTGGGACAGCAGAATTTCACCCAGCAATGGGTAGCAGCTACTGGCCTGAGCAATAATCAATAATGAGAACTAGACCCTAGTCAGGCTGAAAAAACAGGATTCACCTTCAGGGTTTTTCCTGCTAAAGCCTCATGGTAGAAAGCAAAAACTTAACAGAAAAAAAACCAAACAAAATTTAAAAAACAAAAAGCAATGTAAAGTAACCAACCCAAAACAAAAAGCCTGAACATGAAATTAAAATACTCACAACACTGGCACAGCACAACAGGTAAAATTACACCCTAAAAACAGAAACAGAATCAGAAACTTTACTACTATTCACGCACTAGAAACAAGAAAAAAAAATCAGGAAATGAAAAATGAGAGAAAGGAACAGAACTGAAGCAGACATTTCTAATTTGACAAGGCTGGTTTGTGAATAGTCCCAGGTTTGGCAAGCAAGAGATGCAGCAGCCTGAGCATGACAGCACTGCAGCACTCCCAGGAACAGGGCTTTTCCTGGAGATGTGGCCCAGCCTGACCACTGGTAATAAACCACACTCTAAACTGTCTGTAGGATGGCCCCAAATTGCTAAAATCCCTTTATTTTAGATAATCTACCCTTTACTTTGAACTGGTCTTATTCATGCTTTTAACCTTGGCCATCTTCTTAAGAGACACCCTGTGTGCAAACATTTCACTTCCAGACCTTTCTGCCATTCCTGTCCCTCCTTTCCCACTCCCTCCAGACAATCCCATGGCTTGGCCCTTCCCCTTCAGCCCCACATTTAAACCCTCTCAGTTCTCCCCCTTTCTCTGCCCCCTACCTGTGATTATTCCTGTCTGCTTTATATTAAGTTGTGATTCAAATCCATGAGCAGAAACCTTTCTGTATTTGAGAACTAACTCAGTCAGGATTTGAAATCTCAATTATCTCAGATCCAAGTGCCCTGAGAACACTGGGGCAAAACTATTTCATCTCCTGTCCTGCACTCCAATCTGGATGGACTGAAGAGGAAAATCAGTGGGTCAGTTCCTCAACTGCCCTTGCTGTTCAGCTGCAGGGGTCACAATGGGAATTCAGAGGGCATTTTTGGAAAGGATTCACCCTGCTCTGACACCATCACATTTACACACTGCTTATGTCCTGTACTGACAGGAGCATGGTAGGGTGACACACACATCCTTTTCCTGCTCTGGAAGGTATTACAAAGATGTAACAAACACAGCAGATGCTTTAGGGGCACACAGCTCCTCCCACAGTGTGGGGAAGAAGCTCCCCTCTTTTCCCCCGTGGCAATGATCCCCTGCTCCCACCCTGCACAATGCAGGTTTTGCTCACCTGTTGTACAGCTGCTGAGAGCTGAATGTGTACAGCAAGTACAGGGTGTTTCCAGTGAGGAAGGCCAGGATCCAGAAGACAACCAGCACTGATCTCTTCTCCTGAGCAAGGAAAAACAGCAGAGTTATTGCAGCTCAAAATCTCAAGACTTGAGCTGAGCCTTGATGGAAAATCCAACAAATATGTAACAAAGTGCTCAGTAATTAGTTATTTACACAGGACTAAGAGGTAGTCTGCAAGGTAAAGATATCTATAAACACAAGCAGAAATGCTTCTCACTCCTGTAACATTTTCAATGGAAATCAATTGAAATAAGCTGATGAAAATGACAGAATTACTTGCAGAATGCATCTTCAAAGATGGGATCTTTCTTGGGACACCTAAAATCTCCTGAGATTTAAAATGCAGATTAAAAAAAGTCCATTCCATGTATTGTCCTAAATTCTGAGCTGTCAGCTGGCTGGAGTGACAATTCATGGTGTTTTACAGGGGTGTTTTATAAAAAGACCCAAAGCCACTCAGTGGAAGGCTCAGCTAAATCAAATATACCCCACCACTACCTGCAGCACATCTGGGTGCTATCCTAAAGCATGGTGCTTCTGGAACATTCATTTATGATTCAACAAATAATTAAAGGTCAAAAGAAGTGGAAATTTTGCATTTCAACATATATGGAAAGTTACAGACAAGCTGGATGGCAGCAGACACTGTCCTGGGGCTTGGCCCTTGGTAACTTTGGGGAGTAAATTTTATTCCTGAGAGGAAAACACCCACCATTTTTCATGTGAGCTGATTTATTAAGAAAGGAGGTCTCTGTAGCTGTCCAGGCCTGCTGTGCTGAGATTTAAAGCAGGCAGATCAAGGGGCACAGTGCTGGAAGGGCAGAGGTGCAGAGTGCAGGGCAGCAGCAATCTGTTACTGGGCTGTGCCACTGCTCTGCTCACTCAGGGCTGGATCTCACTGATTCCACTGCTCCTGGCACATACAGGCATGCACCTGTGCCACCCATTCTGTAATTTGGACAAAAAAGCAATTCTACCTTTGTGCTTTTAGTGCTGCTGAATTGTTCTCCTGACACAGATCAGAAAACCTTGAAAAGATCTGCTGGTTTCTTTACATTCTAAGCACATTAATGCCCAGAGCATTATAAAGCTACTAGCAAGCAACATATCTATGAAATCGTTCAGCTGAACATCTCAAAGCATTAGCTAAATGCTAATTAGCAGAATCTCATCATTAATAAGTCAAATAGGCTTCAGCATCTCTGCTGTACATGATGGGAAAACCAAGGTGCAGAGAAGGGCTGGAACAGGCACAGCCAGGCAGAGAGGCAGATTACAACATCCCTGACTTGTCCTTTTTGTTTTATTACACCACATTTCACAAAAAAGCAGGACAGAGACTTTGGGAGAGGCAGGAAGGAGAAGACAGATCTGTGCACAAATAAATGCATTCAGCCCTACACTGCAATTAAAGGATCATCACAGATGCTATTTTGTGCATGGAAAATGATGTTTGCTGGGAACAGGAGTGTTGGAATCCAAAATGCAGGGAATTCTCAGAACTTTGGGCCTGTAAGCCAAAGCTTAGAATTAAACATAGGTTTTGTTTTGAGACCTTGGGAAAGGCTTCTAAACTTAGGTGCTAGAAGTGAGAATGTGGATTTAGAGTTTGAAGCAGAGACACGTTAAATGGAGGAAAGTTTTATAGTTTAAGATCTAGAAAAATAAAAGTAGTTACAAAGATAAAAAAGGAGATCAGAATACAGTATTGTAGGTCTGTGTGTTACAACATGATCAGCTAAGAAAGCTTACACTGTAGCATGAGTCCATAAGATGGAAGTCCATAAGGATTGAGTCAAAAACATAAATATCCTTGTTACCAGTGTTTTATTAGTCAATAAATCATTAAAAGGTCTTGTAACCAGGGGTCTTGTGACCTTCTGAACCACCTTCTGACCTTCTGTAAGAATGTGAGCTGAACTCAGCCTTCCTATCTATGCAGAAAATAAGAAAATAAATTGTGTCATCTAAAAACCTCAGAGGTCCTGTCTCTAACTCATTGAAAATTCCTTCAAAAATCCCCATACAGAAAAAAGCAAAATGCCAGACTCACCTTCAGAGCCACCTGCTCTCGGAGCGTGGAGTTGGCGTAGGCAAAGGTGCTGGCCATGCCAATGCACACAGCAATCCCTGCAGGGAAAGGCTCTGTCAGACACAACCTGCTGATGCTGTTGGACTGCATTGCACACCCAGCACCCTCCCTGCAAGACAGGAGTCTCTGAACCCTTCTGTGCCACACAGAATGCTTTGCTGTCACCAGGGTAAGCTCTGCCCATCTCTCCTAGAGAAAGAAGCCTTGGTAACATCCTGAGGAATGTCAGGGAGGAATCAGGGAATGGAACAGCACTGGTCAGGACAGGAAAGAGATGGATCTGACCCAGATGAACACAGCCTGGACTGAAAGTAGGGGGAATTAATCACATGCAGTATCCCATGCATTTGAGTATGTTCCTTTCATGCTAGACTCTACCTGGACATTGCCACATGGATAAATGTATCAGATACCAGAGCCTGATAAAGTTTCCCAACCTTTCTATAATCACAGCTCAAAAAGG
>JAHXMQ010000146.1:1739457-1753739 GCA_020466415.1 Ammodramus savannarum pratensis
ATTATTACTCTAATTGTATCACTATTTTTATAACCATTTTAATAATATTAAACTTTTAAAATTTTAAACCCAAGTGATTGGCGTTTTTCGCAGATATCACAGCCTGCTAAAGCCTCCCAACCACCCTCTACCCACAGCTCAAAGAGCTTTGAGCAATGCTCACCAAGCTTGTGCTGGAAACAAACTTTAGCCAGGAGGATCAAGATGAAGGGCAGTCCCTTCTGCAGCCACCCAACAACAGCTTTGAGCTCGGAGAGAGCCGGGGCCGGCGTCCCGGCCTGTTCCTCGGCGCCCTCCTCGCCGTGCCCGTGCCGCTCTCCGCCCGCCATGTGCAGCAGCGAGGAGCCGCGGTGGTGCCCGTGCTGGAAGGGATGCGCCGGGGCCCGGTGGTGGAACGGGGCCCCCTCAGCCCGGCCGGCACCCTCATCCCTCGGGGCCGGCATCTGGATGAAGACTTCTCCTCCTCCGGCCGCCGAGCCCAGCACCAGCCCCGCCGGGAAGGGCGCGGCGGCGATGGAGGCGGCGGGCAGGCCGGCCAGCCCCGAGAAGAGCTGCTGAGGGGAGGCGGCCTCGGCCTTGAGGCTCTCGAACACGCCGCTCTCGTCCACGCTGGCCTCGGAGCTCAGCGTCTGGCTCCGGCTCCTGCAAAGGGCACAGACACGGGATGCAGTCAAAACGGGGGTACAGACCCCAGGGATTCAGTCAAAATGGGGGCACAGACAAAATGGGGTACAGACCCCAGTGATTCACCCAAAATGGGGGTACAGACCCCAGGGATTCAGTCAAAACAGGGGCACAGACCCCAAGGATTGAGCCAAAACAGGGGCGTAGACCTCAGGGATTCACCTAAAATGGGTGTATAGACCCCAGGGATTCAGCCAAAACAGGGGGTACAGACCCCATGATTCAGCCAAAATGGGGTACAGACCCAGGGACTCAGACTACATGGGCTAAAGACCCCAGGGATTCACCCAAAACAGGGGCACAGACAAAATGGGGGCACAGACCCCAGAGATGCAGTCAAAACAGGGGCATAGACCCTGGGATTCAACCAACATGAGGGCACAGACCCCAGGATTCAGCCAGAACAGGGGCACAGAGCCAGGGATTCAGTCAAAATGGGTGTATAGACCCCAGAGATTCAGCCAACGTGGGGGTAACAGACCCCAGGATTCAGCTAAAACGAGGGCATAGACCCTGGGGATTCAGCCAAAACGGGGTACAGACCCCAGGATTCAGACAAAACAAGGGCATAGACCCCAGGGATGCACCCAAAATGGGGTGCAGACTCCAGGGATTCAGCCAAAATGGGGCACAGAACTGGGTGCTGGTTTAGCCCAGCCCTGAGCGCAGTGATTCCTCACTCTCTCTATTGTTGCTTGGGGGTTTATGTACAAAATCCTGAATGGGATGCGACTGCTGCACCTCGAGCTGTTTATTCTCCAGCATCACTCTCATTATTACATGGTTATGGCAATGGGAAGATGCCAGCAGCTCATGTTCTCAGCAGTAGCCAAAGAACTCAATGTTACAACTTTAACAGTTTTTTGACCAATCACACAAAGCAAAAGCACACTGACAGTAGTTCTATCCAACCACTATAAGCACACGTACCTTTGGTTAAACAGTGCTTGCTTATTTCAAATACAATACCTGCTTGTAAGCCTTAAAACACAGTGCACAGAGCTCCATTATTAATCTTAGAACTTCCTAATATCTCACTAGATATACTTTTCTGTAGCTTAGGGAGTTATTCTAGCCAAGACCATTGCTCTATTTGTCCTTACTTTCTTCATCTCATATAACTTTTCTGCTGACAAGCCTTATGGCTACTGCTTAGCTCTAATCACAGTTCTGCTGTCACTGAGGCCTGCCTTTTGCAGCTTTCCCAAAACTCTCTGATTTTAAGGATTCCCACTCAGAACACCAAGGCATCCAGATGCTTTTCCCTGTTTTTTCTGTAGAGAAGTCTCAGCTGCACAACTGGAGGCCAGTAACCAGATCAGAGAGCCTCTCCAGACCTGACCAGAACACATCAGCTCCCACACCAAGGAATGAAGCTCCAAACACCCTGCTTGCTTTTGGAAAAAACAAAGAAATAATACATCCAATACCAAATCCAGTATCTTCCATAATGATTTGGGTACTTCAAGAAAAACATAAAAAACTTCATGGAAACTGACACAGCACCACCAAGTCGAGTCATACTATAAACAAAAATTAAACAGGCTAACTCAAAGCAATGAGCTACCCCCAAAATCCTCTGTATTTTGGGACAATCACTACATGCCCACTGATTAACAGCACCAGAAGAGACACAATCACCAGGGGAAGAGAAGCATTGAGAGCTGCTTTCTGTGTCCCTGACCTGGCACAAAAGTGAAGGATGTGCTCATGGGTCCAGATAAATTCTTTAATTTTTATATTTTTGGTGAATTGGGCATGGACGTAACCAAATTAGTGTGCAGAACTAGTTCTGGCATTGATTCTTTCCCTAAGCATGTTGGAATACAGCCAGATTCCCAAAAGAAAGTCTAAATACCTTTATCTTGACAGCAAAAGACAACAGGGTTTTTTTTCCTTCACTAGAAATCAATACAAAGAAAGTTTAGTTGAGAGGGAACAATGCAGGTAACAAATAGAATGATCACCAGGCAGTAAATACCTGACAACAAACACTTTTCTAACCTGCAAAAGCAGAATAAACAACAAACAAACCCCAGCAAGAGGCAAAGCCACAAGCAAGGCATGGTGCAGAGCTCTGGTCCCTCCTGGTTTGAGCCCTGGGAGATCTCTAACTTTGGGAACAGCAGTTACAACTTGAGACAGCACACCCAGGGCCCTCAACCCTGTCTCCCCCATGGTTCCAAAGCCTCCCCAGGGCACAGAGCTCTGCCTTCCACCTCCCTCTGGGGACACCCTCAAACCTCTCTGGCCAAACCTTCCCACTAAGCAAACTCCTAATAAGGGTTTTTTTTATAGCTGCACCCCATTCCCACTGCATCTCCACAGGCTCCTGCAGGGAATCAAGTCAACAAGACATTGCACACTTCGTTCTGGTCCAAAACATTCATCAGCCAGGCCTTTAAATTCACACCTAACATTAGAACTCAGGGATGTACACACAGCTCAGGGCTGGGAATGTAACAGTCTGGGAGGAACCCAGGGCTACAAATACACAACTATCCTTTGGAATAATATTGGAGTGTGCTTTCAGCACGAAGGAATTAATCTGTGACATATTTATAAACAAACAAGGGTTGTTTGTTGAAATTGTGAGGCTGCTGAAGTTAACAGAAGTGAAGACCAGTGGCAACAGCATTTCCTTCTACAGTTAGAAAAACTTCAGCCTCTGTTCCTGACTATGTATTTACCCTGTTAAAAATCAGAAACATCATGGAGAAAAAAACTGAAGATGGCTTTCTTTCCCCCTGAAATTCAGAATGGTACCATGCTAGCAATGGCCATGACATAAGGCTTCAACTCTAATTGCAAAACCACTATAGAAAATAAAATATTTACTAATGATCTTTCACTTTTAATCTCAGCTCAAACAGAGCAATTAAATATATTAGTTCCATCTTTGTCTTGGAGTAATTAGATTAGTTTCTTCTCTAGGAATAAAAATAAAAAAAGTCATACTCTAACTCTGGGAATGCACCAGGGAATATTTAGTACCAGAACAACAACAGTGGCAAGGCTCCCTTGCTGATGGTATAATTACAGAAACAAATCAGAGGCTTCTAAATACTCACATACATGAAGATAGATACAGACTCTGGGAAAATTTAAAGGAAGATGTAAACTCCTTATAAATAAAACCACTAACTCAGAGTAGTTGGGAGCTTCAGATCAGCAGATTTTTTTAAACAGCTCAATAAGAGAAGTGTGAATGGTTCCTGTTCACACAGGTCCATCCTTGCACACTGACAGTGCTCAGGTGCCATGAATCCATCCCTTCCTGCAGAACTCCACAATCCTGCCCAGCTCAGCCAGATGTCTGCCAGCTGTGCCATCCTGGGTCACCCTGAAACACTGTGGCTGGCAGCAATCAGTGAGTGACAGCAAGGAGAACAGTAAACTTGTCTCTAGAATCCCCAGACTCGAGCAGAGAGCCTGGCCACACCACACACACAGGAATCTGACTTCCTCAATTTTGAGCTTTCCTCTTCTAAAACACCCCCTATGTTGGATTAAGCCTTTTCCTGACCCAGAGATGAGGAAACTGAGAGGAGTTTTATAAACTTTTATTCCATTTTCAGTCTCATGAGAAGGGTGAGACAATACACATGTTATAATTCACACCATCACAATCAGAAGCTAATTATTTCCTAATTACAATACACTGTAAGCATTTTTTGGCCTATCAGCTTTTGCCACAAGAAAAATGTGAAGAATGTGTCTGGGTCAGAAGAAGGCTTAATCTGACACCCCTACTGTTAAACCAGAACCCTCCTCTTGAGGAGGAACCTGGAGGGAAGAAGAAGGGGAAGCATTTACCTTTCAGGAGGCACGCTGTCCGTGTTGCTGCTGTGCCGCCTCTGCATTTTCCTCAAAACCCTAAAACACAGCACGCTCAACATGAACCCTGTGGCTCAGCAAATCCCAGAGTGGCTACTGGCACAGGCCCTGGGGGCAGAGGGCACTGGGACCCGCTCAGCTGGGGACATGGCTGGCAGCAAGCATTGGTTTCTGTGGCAGAGCACCTCCAGCTCCCATTTGTTTCTCAGCACGCTTGAAGGGACAGCTTTGAATGGCAAAGGGGGCACACAGGTGTGTCCAGGCTGGGCAGGAGTCACTCAGAAAGTAGCAGTCACCAGGAGGGATGGCATGTCCTGGCAAGGAACATAGGGACACCTAACAGTGGCTCTCGAGGTGACATGTGGCTCAATGGCCTCTGGGGAAATGAGATCCAGTCTTCTTTTTCTGCAGGAACTTGCTCTGTAAAGCAAAACTGAGAGGGAAGAAGAAAATGTGTAAACACTTCTAATGAATAAAAATACTATTAGCTCATGACAATATTCTTTTAAACAAGCAATTCATTCATTTTAATCTACAGAAATACCATTTGCAAAGTCTGGACAATAGCCCCAGAGTACAATAGCTACTTAATAAAATGTACAGACTAAGATGTAAATACTCTTGAATATAAAAGGTTATAACATTATTCATAACACATGACAATATATACATAGATATACAGCCCATGTGTAAAGGCACAGTGGCTCTGGGAAGGTTGGCCAGCTGTCTCCAAGCACAGTACCTGAAGAACAGCTTTATCCAGAGGTGAAAGGTGCCACTGGCAGAGATGGAAGCTCAGGAGTGTGCAGACATTCACAGATGGAGTGCTTCAGATAGTCCAGGACAGTCCAGATTCCAAACTCATCCCAGGTCCTCCCAGCCAGTGACTGTCAGCAGCTGGCCCTGGTGCTCACACAGGGACACCTGGAGGAAGCACACACAGAGAGCAATTTTCAGCACAAAGAGTTTCACCTCTGCATGTCCCTGGGAAAGGCAGAGAGGTGCAGGAACCCTCGGTGCTTCAAGCCCTGCTCACGGGCATGACCCAGCAAGGCTGTTTGCCTGTGGGACTGGCACCTGCAGCCCTGCTGCCCACACAGGCACTACCTGGGAGAGCTCCCAGAGCTGTGCTCTGCCTTCCGTGTGTCCATGCACACCTTTTGTCACACACACGTGTGTACATGTGTCTGGAATAAACATAGACATAAATGTATTTATATATACATGCACTTGTATCACAGAACATATAACACACATATAATATGTACTTTATATATTCATCTATATATACACAGATGTACAAATGCATATGTATATACATATCTATGTATGTGTATACACATATATACACACATACTTACATATACATAGATGTATAGGTATAGATCTGTTAATGTATACCTACATACCTATCTATTAACAATTCTATACATATATATGTGTATATACGTATATATACAGACATCTATTAATACAGTTCTATATATATCTACATATACACATCTATATACACACACATATGCATAGTTTACATATCTAGATATACATACATATTTATGTATAGGTATACATACATGTATACACATATATAGAGAGACATACCTATTAATACAGTTCTATATATATACATATACAAATATATATATATACACAAAAATACATAGTATACGTATATAGATATACATACATATATATGTATAGATATACAAACACATATATACATATATATACACAGAAGTATCTATTAATACAGTTCTATACCTATACATACATATATTTGTCTATATATACACATACATATATGCATGATATACATATATAGATATACACCTATATACCTATACAGACGTAGATATACACACATGTATATATATATATATATGAAGAAGTATCTAGTAATACGCTACTATATATACATATACACATCTATAAATACAAATATATATGTATACATAGTATACATATATAGGTATGCATACCTGTCTATTTATCTATATACAGACATATCTATTAATACAATTCTATATATACACATAAGTATATACATTTATATATACACACAGTATATATATATATATACACACATATATATAGGTAGACACATATATATAGGTATACACACATATATAGGTATACATACATATATATACAGAAATATCTATTAATACAGTTCTATACCTATACATACATCTATATATGTGCATACATATATACATGGTATACATCTATAGATATATACATATATACACACAGATACATACATACATACATACATACATACATACATATGTATATGTATATATATGTATATTAATTTAAACCATACAATTCTATACGTACACGCATATATACATGCACACACAGACATAAGCCAGGCCTTTTTTCCGGTTGGATGGGGGAAGGAGATTCCCGCTGGAATCCGTGGCGCGGTGCCGCGTACCCAGCGGCTCGGCCCGGTGCTGCCGGTGCCGCTGCTATCGGTGCCGGTGCCGCCGCCGGTGCCGCCCCGCGCACGCCCGGCCGCGGTTTCCGCCCGCCCGCCCCGCCCGCCGGCGGAAGCGCTCGGGCCGCGCTCGGGCCGCGCTGGGGCCGCCCGGGGCTCGCTGCGCCCGCCGGTGATGCCGGCCCCGGGCCCGCGCTGCCCCGAGCCCGGCCATGGTGCCCTGCGGGGCCGTGCTCTGGCGGAGGCTGCTCCGGAAGCGCTGGGTGCTCGGCGTCGTGTTCGGGCTCTCGCTCGTGTACTTCATCAGCAGCACCTTCAAGCAGGTCAGTGCCGGCCGGGCCCCGCGGCCGCGGCTGGGATACAACTGCCCGTGTGGCACAGGGACTCTCGTTCTCCAGGTGCTGTCACCGCACCCTGGGTAATAAAGAACGACGTTATAAATATTTCATGGATGCAAGAGTTTAAAATTGGAATGCCTGATTCTGTGTTTGGCAGCAACAGCGGTTTGAACCAAAACTGGGGAAAGAAAGTCTCCACTGGGTTTGGTGGGTGTTGTTGTTGTGTCTCTTGGGAGTGGTGGTTCCACTGGCAAAGGGCTCATGAAAGCGAAATATGTTCAGCTATTGTATTTAATATAAAATATACTTTATATATTTATATATTATATATTAATACATATTATATTGTTGTATATTAGTATTATATCAATATATTATATATTATTTATTTATATATATATTTAATATAACATGTACTTTACTATAAAATATACGTATAAAATATGTTCAGCTATTATATTTAATATAAAATATACTACTTTTGTGGTTGTAGTGACTGAGTTCAGCTGTGTTAGCTGATCCATGGTGAACTGGAATACCCTGACTTTACTGGACTGTGTGTCTTCTGTTGTGTATAGTATGAAGTAAGATAGTACAAGTAGTAAATTGTTTGCACCATTGATGTGGAGTTTCCTGTGCTGAGGAGTTTACAAGTACTAAACATCTTTAATGCTGGGAGAGGCACATGGATTGAGGTGGCAGGAGGAGCTGGTATGTTTGGTTGCATTCCTGTTTTTCCTTGCAGGAAGAGAGGATGGTGAGAGATCGGACTCTCCTCCAAGTGCAGGAGCATGAGCAGCCCATCATGTGGAAGGTGAAGTTCAGCTCGGGGAACAGCAGTCAGCTGAGCAACCAGTGCAGGAACTCTGTGCAGGGGAAGCTCCTCATTACAGATGAACTGGGTACGGTTGATATTTAGTTGAATTTATTCTGCATATGGCAGTGCTGAACGCTGCTTTGCCTCTCTGACTGCTGCTGATGGCACTTTGATGGAACAGCTGTTCTTTATTAAGACATTTTCACTCAGCTCTTGGCCTGTTCTCCTCTGGCTGCCTGAATTTCACTGTGGCTGCAGGTGCTGCTGCTTTGGTTGTGTGTACACCACACTCAGGCCCAGGGCTGTGTGAGTGTGACTGTGACCACCTAAAAGTCAAAGAATTCCAGATAGAACCCAGGCATTGAGTCCTGCTCAGTTTGCTGTGGCTGCTTGCAGAGCTCTCTGTGTCTCCCTGCAGTGTGCTGCTGCTGTCAGGAGATTTAGGGAGAGAAACTGAGGAAACCTTGGCCTTGCATGGAGGCAGCTCAGGGCTGGTGGTGTAATTAGTGCTCAGTCACAGTTAATGAGCTTGTCTGACCTTGTAAACCCAAGGTTATTAACCACTTGTTCCAAGCAGTAGAAGTTAAAGACTTTCCTGCCCTGCACTGGGCTTGTTGCTTAGACCTGGCTCTTTCTTGGCCACAAATCAAGGCTACAGAGAACCCACCACATCTTTTGTGATTTGCATCAATGTTACATTTGGCACTGCCTGACTTAGGCCTAGTGCCAGTTCATAAGATCTCTAAAAATTACAGCTCTCTCACTGTCTAACACTGTGGTAGTACCATTTCTATATATATTTAATATGGTATATTCTGTAATATACACCATATTTCTATACTGTTAAGGATTCCACTCAGCAATGAATATTACACTGGTTAAATCTAAGTCTCTTCATACTGAACTGTAAGAGAATTATCCAGACACAGACCTATTGCAAAAATGTGTGTCATGTTTTTTTTTCAATATAATCAATGCCAATCCCATTTCCCCTTTCACAACAAGGAACTGTGCCCAAAAAAAAAAATCAAAACTGAAATAATCTGCATTTAAATACTGATGGTGTATATAGAGCATACATTAGAGTAGGATGTGATGGCTGTGCAGGTAACACCAGGCTGTTTGAACCACTGCTCTCCATTTCAAAGAGTGGCTGCACAGGACTGAGGGGGATCATGACAAAAATAACAAACAAACCTGCTCTTTGGGAATGTGATCCTTACTGCAGATTTCCACAGGACATACAGGGGGGTGTGCCTTGCCAGTTGTCACTCCTGTTGCTGTTTTCCAGGCTACATCTGTGAGAGGAAGGACCTGCTGGTGAATGGCTGCTGCAATGTGCACGTGCCCAGCACCAAGCTGTACAGCTGTGACAGCTGCCTGCCCAACGGCTGCTGCAGCATCTACGAGTTCTGCGTGTCCTGCTGCCTGCAGCCCAGCAAGGTGATGGATCCCCTCCTGCTTTCCAGGTGTCCTCAGCTGCTGGGGTCCCTCTGTGGCTAAAAGAGCTTCTTTGTGAGGAGCTTTATTAGAGGAAAGCCTCCAAGGAGTGTATGGCAAGCTATAAATAAAGCTAGCTTTAACAAAACTCATCCTTCCCACTTTTGGGAGGAAATACTGGGAGCCTTGGAAAGTGTTTCAGCTTCAGGAGAATTGCATTTGCTGAAGAGAAATGATTGCAGAAGAGTTACTGCAGCCAGTATTAGTTTTTTAATTATAATTTCCCCTTTTTCTGTGAGCTTCTCTTAGATTCTTGTCCTGCTGCCGTGGTTCTGAGGCATTAGCCTCTCAGTGCTTGCTAGAAACCCTAAGTGGAGTTGTTTACTGTTCCTCTGATACCTGAGCTTTGCAGGCTGGGGTGGGCTTTGATTGCCCCTTGCTGGAGCAGAGTGTTTCTGATTTTTTCTGATCTTTGCTGACCACTTCAGCAACATCTCCTGGAGCGGTTCCTGAACCGGGCGGCGATGGCGTTCCAGAACCTCTTCATGGCCGTGGAGGATCACTTTGAGCTGTGTCTGGCCAAGTGCAGGACTTCATCACAGGTGAGGCACCAGCACATGCCCAAAAATGCCCTTGGGAAATGGGGTCAGTGCTGTGAATTGAACAGGTGTGTTGTGTTTGTGTTTTCATAAAAGCTGAAGCCATGGCTGAGAGCCAGCCTGAAGGGAAGCACTTTAATTTAGAGCAGGATGAGTTGCACATTCTCTGTAGAAAAGAGGAGCTTAACCAAAAAGAGACTGAGTTCAGTGACCAGTGGAGATCTCAGATGAGTTCTGGGGAAGATCTCATTGGGATGAAGACAGTGAGAGCTGTTGCCAGTAGCCTCAGAATGCTCTTTATTTGATGGTACAGCTGGAGACTCACCCTGTGCTGACAATCACCTGCATGGAAACTCAAAACTGTGCTGTAATTTCTCTGCTAATTCTTAAGGTGAACCTCTGTTACCCATGTGATTTTAGTAGAAGTTTTGCTCTAAGCAAGCAGTGGCCCTTTTTAGAAAGGGCTTTTGGCCATGTCCTGAAGCTTCAGTATTTCAGGTAGCAATAGGGATGGACTGCAAACAAAGAATAGAGTTCCAAATGTCTCCAAAGTTTTTTGTTTTTTTTTTTTTTTACCCATAAAATCTGAACTCTACCTTTTGTCTAGAAAAGTGCAGACATCTCAAATTGCAGCTTTATTGTGCTATGCTCGCTTAGAACATTTGATAATACTGCCTAGACACATCTAATTTTTTCTTTAATGAACTCTGTTCCCACCTACTTGGGTACTCTCTTGAAAAGGAAGTTTTGGTTCAACATTGCAGTGCTGTAATACATCAGCTGGCTCTTGTGTGCTGGCAGTACAGAGTTCTTTGATCCAAAGGCACTCTGATGTCTAGAATAATTTGGGAAATTTTTTTTGCCTGTGCATAACCTCTGTGCAATTTGTCCCTCAGTGAAGGGATGCCTTGTTTCAGTGTGTGTATTTTGTTAAAGCTTCTCCTCCTTTCCTGGCAGAGTGTGCAGCATGAGAACACCTACAGAGACCCAATTGCCAAATACTGCTATGGGGAGTACCCCCCAGAGCTGCTGCCTGTCTGAGAGCTGCACATCTGAGCAGCAGAGGAAGGAACTGGAACCTTGAATCCAAAAGGACCAGACAGCAGCTGTTGCTTTACCAAAGCCTCAGTGGAGAAAGCTTGCCTTGTGTGTGGGGGCAAACCCAGAGGTGAAGAGAGGAAGTAAGGAACTTTATTGTGCACCTGCTTTGGAGTGCTGGCACTGTGCTGCTGTGCCAGTGCTTTCTTTGAATACTTCCTCTGAATTTCAGGAGTCATGGAGTCAGCCTAGGCTGTAGAACATCATGGGGAAAATATCTAATGTGGCTTTGCAGCTGTAAATAGAGGTTCAGTTGTGTCTCAGAGACTTTCAGGGTGACAGAAGTTAACTGGAGGACTTTTCCTTTCAGAGGGCAAAGCATGCCCACTGTGCTTCTCTCTCTGGAGCCCTTCTTGGCATGCATGGTGTACACTACATATGTAATTATCAATTATTTATTCATTTTATATGGGTCACTGGCTGAAAGTACAGATGCTTTGCATAGCTAATTGTGGATGCCTTTCAGTCCCTGCTCTGCTGTGTCAGCTAGAAGGGATATTTTAGATCCTGACTAAAGTTGGTAGGGTTTTTTTTCCCTCCTTAGTTTAAAGGAATTGTATGGGGATTTGTCACTATAGTCCTTATGTTCCTCTTAGTGAGTTTAACCATTCAGAACTCCAATGGAGTTATTCTGCCACAGTCCCACAGCACAAGAGAAGAGCAGGGATCTGCCTAGGATGGGATGTTTATTGTCTCTAAACACTTTCCTTGTTACTCTGCAGCAGTTTCCTCAAAGAGGAGTCCAGATTTGTGAGCAGCTCTCTGCTGCCCACTTGCTGACAGGGAGCTGGAAAGATTTGTTTGCTTGAACTTGTTCAGGCCTCGGTATTTCAGATTCACTCCTGGTTGTGCAGGAGGCCAAAGGGTGGAGCTGAGCTCCCCCAGCACCTTTCCCAGAGCTGCCTGTGCCTTTCCAGCCTGCTCCACTGAAGGATGGCTCTGCCAGCCTGTCCAGCTCTCTGGCAGATCCTGAAATGTTTGACATCTGCATCTCAGGCAGCAAAGAGCAGCTTCCTTTTAGCCCCTGGAACCCATTGCACCAGATTCCAGCTGATCTTCACCTTTGACAAACGTATTAAACAGGACTCAGTTAAGAAGACAAGAATTCATTATCCCCTGCTTGCTTTACACAACCCAGTGCCCAGCTCCTGCCACTGTACCTCAGCCAGCTGGGAAAGGAAGACAGCAACCTACGGCCGGGAATTTAGGATAAAAGGCCGCGTGCTCCGAAATCTCGACAGAGACCCCACAGGGATATGGCGTAGTGGACTGTCTCCCTTTATTCGAATAAAGTTGCAGGACTCCTCTATCTCCTTTGTGGACTTTTCATAGCGCGGCTTTTCGCGCATGCTGAGCGCAGGGCAGCGGCGCGACCCGACCCGACCGCCGCAGGGCCCTGATGCGCACTGAGGTAACCCGGAAGTGACGTGCCTGGTTTTCCCTTCCCTTGAGCCAATGGTAGCGCCGGCCGCCCCTCATGTGACATCCATACCCGCCCTTGGGTCCTAACTCCCGCCGGCGCGCCGAGCTGAGCATGCGCAGTGCGGCCATCCCGGTATTTTCCCCAATTCTGTGGGAATTCTGTAGGAAAATCTTTAATCCTTCTGTGAGAAAATGTCCCCACAGCGTCCCCGCGGGGCCACGCGTGTCCCTGTCCCCTCAGGAGCTGTGCTGTGGCACCAGGGGCTGCTCCAGGGGTGGATGAGGGCTCCCCCCGGCCGAGACCCCGCCAGGCCCGCAGCCCCTCATGGCCCAGGCACGCACCATACGAGCCGCGGGGTGAGGATTAGCCTTTATTAACTTCATTAACTTCATTAAACTGCGGAAGCCCCAACCAGGTGGAGACCGCCTCATGCCAGGTGCTGGAAGAGCCCAGGACGGCCAGGCCGAGGCCGAGCCCTCATCCTCCCGCTCTGCGGCCGTGCCCGGTTCTGCTGTCCCGTGAGGGACGCTTGGGGACAGAGGAGCTTGCAGCACTGCCGGGCCTGCTCGAGCATGCTGATTTATTAAATATATGGATATTGATCTAGTACCTATATCCAACTGTGGTGGACAAAGGCTCTCTAACAATTTAAAGTTAGAAAGTATATGTTTATTGTGGGATAGTTCCCAAATACACATCACAATTTACAGGTGATTACAGAGTCCTTTTATCTATACAAGTATTGAATACCCAAAATACAAATGCATATTCATAGCTTTGGTACATCCCATTCCCCACTTCCTATGGTAATTAGTTCAAAAGCTGTTAAGCGTGCATAGTTTGTTCCTTGAAATGGGTCAGTGGTCCCTTTCATGGGGAGGGATCCCAAAATGAGGAAGTAAATGAAGTCTTCCTCCTTCTGACCTTTCTACCTTTTCAATCCAAATATGACAAATGAACCCATTGGTAGAACTCCCATTCCTGTATTCAATTGGTTTCAGAACAGAGGAGGCCACAATTGTCTTATGTTCCTAAAAGCTATTTATCAGTTTCTATATTCTTCATTATAAACCCGGCTAACCAAACATCATGTTGACAAGCAATCAATTATTAAACTACTAACTCTCAACTTCATCAAGGCCTACCTATTTACTTTGATAAACTCTAATAAGGCTTAACTCTAAGTAAAAGCTCCTCTAAAATCCCAAAATTCTTTCAAGTTTGTGTTTCAATGCAAAGGTGGGTTTTAACCGTCCCTCCCAGGGCTGCTGCTCTCTAGAGCCACCTGAGGGCAGGTGACAGGGCACAGTAGTAGGTGCCACTGTCGTCCTGGCAGGCGGCGGCGATGGTGAGGATGCAGGCGTTGCTGGCCAGGTCCTTGGTGGCCGAGAAGCGCTCGGGAGTCCTGGCAGGCTTGTGCTTGTCTCTCTCGGAGTTGTAGTAGAGCAGGTAGGTGAGGGAGTGCCCCGGGCGCTGCTGGTACCAGGAGATGCCAAAGTGGCTGATGTTGTACTGCGGGCTCAGCGTGCACGAGAGCCGAGCGCTCTGCCCGGGCTGCACGAACACCGAGTGGGGCTGGCTCAGCACGGGCTGAGCCCTGGCA
>JAHXMQ010000146.1:1756222-1769182 GCA_020466415.1 Ammodramus savannarum pratensis
CAGCTCTGGGAAAGCACCAGAGGGGGCCCTGTTTATCTAGACACAACCAGAAGAGCCGTGGGGCACAAGTGGCAGCTGCCAGCAGAGCTCCTGAGTTCTGGGCTGTGTGGGAAGGGTTCCCTGGCTGCAGTCCTGGCTCTCAGTGTCAGAGAGCAGGCATTTGTGGGGAGGAACGAGCAGCCCCTCTGCTGACCTTACCCAGCTGGCTGGAAGCCTTGGCCTTGCCCCAGACACTCGTGGCTGAGCCATCACACACACACAGTCCCAAGCCTTTGCTCCCTCTGCTATTTGAATTGGATCCCCAGCCCTGAGTGCTGACGTGTGTCAGCCCTGGGGGATTTCTCAATTGTGACAAACTCGGTCAGAGTTCATGGCCAAAATATCCCGGGTGACTCAGCCACAATCTGCAGCTCCTTCCCGTGTGACTGGGACCAGCTCGTAGGAGGGCACTGGCAAGGACCAGGGCTCCCTGCTTTTCCCTGCTCATGCTGATGGAACAAATTGAATGACAGAGACACTTCATCAATCAGAACCATTCTCCCCAATGAAAGTGCTCATCTTCTGCCCTTGCCCTGGGGCACTCTCAGCACCCATGGCTGTAATGCAGGTCCCCAAAGCCCTGCTGGTGCCACCTGGGGGTCCTGCCTTTGCTGGCCACAGTGGGCACCTCTGAGCCTCCTGCTGTGCCCGTGTGGTCCCTGGGTTTGGGGTGACCATGCTCCTATCTCAGGTCTCATTCTGTTTGCAGCCAACTGCCAAGAGATGGTGAACCTGCTCTGCTGTGTCCAGACCCTCACAGGCCACCTGAAGTGGAAGTGCCAGTGCAGGCCTGAAGGTAGGAGTGCTCTGTGGTCACCAAGGGACTGCCACTCGCCCATAGAGAGCAGCACAGAGTAACAAATAGGTCACATTGGAGTCACAGAACATCCCAAAACACAGGGAAAGGGACAGCAAACCTCCCACTCCCCAGATCTCAGCAGATTCTGTTCTATGTGTAACTTGCCAAGGAAAATGCCTCTAAACCCCTCAGGCTCATGTTGGCCCCACAGGGGCAGCCTGGGCTCCCTTCTCCACATCTCTCTCTCCAGACTGCATTGATCTGATGGATGAAAAGGGCACCCTGATGAACCTGAGCAAGGTGGAGGATCCTGCATCTGAGTATGCCAGTAAACACCTGCAGGGAAGGCAGCGCTACATCCTGCTCAGAGCTGTCCGTGAGTCCTGTGCAGCCAGCCCTGCTCTGGGGGCAGCTCTGGGGGCAGCTCTGCTCTGCAGCCACTGGGACACAGCCCAGCAGCTCTGAGGAGGCAGAAGCCAGCTCGGATGAACAGCTAGAGCTGAGCCTTTGCTTGTCCAAGGGCTGCTCCAGGGGAAAGGAACTTTCCTGGGCAGAACCAGCTGCCCCAGTTACAAGCCTTCAGTTTACAGACAGGACAGAGACTAATCCATTCCTTCCATTCTGCTGCCAGGAGAAGAAAACTCTGAAGCCATCTGCTATGAATCCTTGCTGGAGGACCTGGGGAAACACTACCCTGAGCTGCCAGGTAAGAGCCAGGCACCCACCTCACCTCCACAGAGGAGTCAGGGGTGCAGGCATCACTCCTGTCCCACCTCAGCCCTCACACAGCACCTGTGGGACTCTCCTCTGATCCCTGTGCTCCCTCAGGGCTCCTGGGGGCACTGAGAGCATTCAGGCACCAAGGGAGGGGACAGGCAGGGCTGCTGTGCAGGACCCCTCCCAGTTAGGAGTGACACCTCACAGCAGGCCCTGCCCAGCTTGTCCCCCTGGGAAAGAGACTCATCTCCTTGGAATAACCAGGGAGGGGAGGACATCAGGAGAAATGGGGAAGCCCTCAGGTGTCTCTCCAGGATGTAGTCTGACAGGTTGGCAGTGCCTTGCTCAACATGTAATGGGCAACTGACCAACACAGCAGGAAAACACAACTCTAGCAGGGCTTGGTCACCCCACAGATCGGCTGCAGCAGCTCTCAGCAAAGACCCAGAGGACAGAGCAGAGGAAGAAGGGCTCCTTGCAGAGGGCTCAGCCTCACACCAGCTCCCGAGCCAGGAACAGGAGCACCTCACAGAGCAAGAGGAGCCTGGAACACAAGAGCACTCCTAAATGAGGGACAGACCCATCACTGGTCAGCACAGCCTCCACCAGGTTCTTATTCCAGCACAGCAGAGCCCCCTGTACTGAGCCCCTCTCCCTGGGGCCCCCTGTCCCCCCAGAGCTTCACACATCCCAAGCTGTGTCACCCTGGTTTTTTAAGATTTTCTGAGCCTTCTGACGTTGACATTCTTGTAGCGAACTTTCTCACACACTTTCTGTAAATAACTCATTGTTTTGTATTCCTTTATGGAGGAGGAGAAAGCTGATGGACTGTTGGTCTGTCCAGTGTCATTGGAGAGGTGGCACTGTCACCCTCCAATCCACTGTCACTCTTGGAAAAATATAAATGTTGGAGTCAGAAAATAAACTTTCCTTTTTCTTCACCTTGAGAACAGCGGTGTGAGCTCGAGTTCTTTTGTGTCCTATAGTGACAAAGCTGCACCCTGACACAGCCAGGCACAGGCTCCATCCTCCTGCTCCCCTGGCATGGCCTGCACCCCCAGGGACAAGAACCTGCACCTCCTCCCCAGGCAGCTGCACTCCCAGCACTGCTGGGGCTGCTTCCCACTGCAGCACCCTGAGTGGCCCTGCAGGGACTGCAGTGTCCAGGGAAAGCTGCTCCAGAGACAGCACAACTGCAGGAGCAGCTCTTTGCCAAGATGGGTAAAGGCAGAACACACCTGCTGCAGGTGCTGCTGCTTCTCCTTAACAACTTCTCCCCCCAGAGCAACACACCAACAGCCTAATAAATTTATTTCTTAAAGGGAGTTAAACAGCTTTGGAGTGGTTCCTCCCTCTCACAGGACAGCTCAGCACATGGAGCACTTGGGTTTTTAATCTCTGCCATCTACTTTTCCCCTTGGCTGTCTCTAAGTAGAACACCAAACATTCCTGCTAAGGCCAGGCACAGCTCAGGATATCTCTGCCAAGAGCTTAAGGCTGTGACATTTAGAAGAGGCAGGATTTTCAACACCAGCCCCCAGGATCTGCTAACAGCATTTACCACCTCACACATCCCAGCAGAGGCTGAGAACTTGCCCTTTATTCAACAGTCAGATCAAAGGCTAAAAGACTCATTCTGGCATGAAAAATGCATCAGCTAAGCACCTGAAAGTGTCCTGGCTTCACTGCTGTGCCACTAAAACCTCAGAATTCCCTCCTAGACCAGCATGAGGAACAGGATGTCCTGCTGGAGGCCAGTCACGAGGCTCTGCTGCCAAGGTGACTGCAAGAGCAAAGCAGCTCCAAACTTCACCTGCTGCCAGTGACCTTGAGAACATTGCATAACCTGCTAAAGGCTCACAGTCACACCAGCCAACTGTACCCCAGTGCCACAGCCAGACAGGTCACACTCTCAGCTCTGAGGGCAGGACAGGTACCCAGGAAGAGGATATCTATAGAAAAGTGATTTGTCACTGAAAATCCCGTGGGACACGTGTTGGCTTAGCTCATTCAGCCTCTCCTTGGCCTGGAGGGCAGCCAGTGTCTGGAACCCCTTGTGCCAAGTCATGCAGGCCCAGTCCCTGCTGGGCTGCACCCCCTGTTTCCAGGAATACACACTTGTGCCTTGTCCTTCAGCTGACAACATTCATGCTTTGTTAGCTTAATTTTAGCTTAAGAATTAAATAACATGCACAGGTGATAGGTCCAAATAAATTCTTTTATTTCTCTGTAATAAATACAGTGCTATCTGAACACTAAAGACCCTTGGGTCCAATCATTCCTTTCCTTCCCTACTAGTTCAGAAGTGAATTACCACTAGAATACTCCTGTCTGGTCACTCTGCTCCCTCCAGCTCGCTCCCTGTCTGTCCTGCCACTCCCTGGGGAGAGCAGGGCTCTACTCCACGATCCTCTTCCCTATGAGGGGGCGAATTCTTCACAGGAGAGAAGAAACACCTGCAGGGAGGAAGCAGAGGGTCAGCATTAGGAACGTGTTCCACCAGCTGGAGTTAAAGCTCTCTCACCCAGTGTAACCAAATCATGACCCAACTATGGACAGCAGCTTGTACCAAATACGGCAGGAATTAGAGAGTCAGCCAGGGAGAGCTGCCCATGGCAGCAGGAGTGGATCCTCTAAGAAGGTACCTACACCCTCCCAGCCTTCACAGAGACACGGCCACAATCGTTTATCCATCCCTTTCCTGCTGCCTTCCTGACTAAAGTCACAACTAATTCCTACTAAAGCCCTGAAGGGCGCTATATCCCCAAAAAATAATTTCTGCCACCCTCAAGCCCTCGGAGGCGCCGTGCTGTCACAGCTCCCTCCCGCAGCTCCCGGCCCCGCTCACCGTTGCTGTACTTGCACTGCTTCAGCGCCTCGTTGAAGCCCTCGCACAGGGTCAGGTCCCGCTGGTTGGTGGCGCACTCCAGGAACTGCTTCATCTCATAGTGGCACGGTCCGTACGGCGACTGCTGCAGCACGGCCGGCGGCTCCTGCGCCCACGGGCCCGGTCAGGCCGGCGGGGGCAGCGGCGCCGGTTCCAGCGCGCTCCCGTCCCCTCCAGCGGGGCCGGCTGCCCGTCCGTCCGTCTGTCTGTCCGTCCCTCCCGCCCGGCCCCGCTCCCGCCACCCTCCCATCCAAGGGCGCCCCAAGGGCACGGCCCGGACCCGCTCGCACCTGGGCGGGCGCCGCCGCCCTGGCGGGCTCGGAGGAGCCGCCGCTGAAGGCGCCGGTGATGGCGCTGCCCACGACGTGTCCCACGGCGGAACCCACGGCCACGCCGGCCGCCGTGCTCGCCATCTGCGCCATCAGCCCGGGCTGCGCCGGCTGCGCCGCGGGCATCGGGGCCGCTGGGGCCGGGCTGCGGAGAGAAGGCAGTCATGAGGGGCGGCGCGGGGCGGCGTGCGGCGGTGTGCCCGCCTGAGCCCAGCCGAGCCGCGGTACCTGGCGGGCGCGGGGTGCGCGGGGGCCTTGGCGGACCGCGACACGCTCCTGCTGCCGCGCGCCATGGCTGTGGGCAGGCTCCGCCCCGCGCCCGACTTTAAACGGCACGCGCCCACACGTGACGCAGCGCGCACGCGCAAACGGCGGCCGGAGCCAGGCCACGCCCCGCTGTGGGAAGCCGCGGCTCCTGCTGAGCGCATGCGTAGAAAGCGCAGGGAGTCCCGTGCACCGCCCGCCTGCCCCCGGCAGAGGGCGCGCGAGAACCGCGCGGGGCCGGGAGCGGGAACCGGGAACGGGAGCGAACACGGGATCGATAATGGAACAGGGCACGGGATCGAACACGGGATCGATCACGGGATCAGTAATGGAGCCGGTGACGGGATCCATAATAGAACCGGTCACGGGATCGATCATGGACCCGATCACGGAACCGATCATAGGATCGATCATGGAACCGATCATGGGATCGATCACGGGATCAATAATGGAACCGGTCATGGGGTCGATCACGGAACTGGTGACCGGATCGATTATGGACCCGGACACAGGATCGATCATGGAAGCAGACATGGGATCGATCACGGGGTCAATAATGGAACCTGTCATGGGATCGATCACAGAGCCGGTCATAAGATCGATCATGGACTCAATAATGGACCTGGTCACAGGATCAATCATGGGATCGATCATGGAACCGGTCACGGTATCAATCACAGAACTGATAACGGGATCAATCACAGGATCGATCATGGAACTGGTCACGGGATCAATAATGGAACCGGTCACGGAATCGATACAGGATCAATCACGGGACCGATCACTGAAACACCGAGACACCCGAACACCGAAACAACCAGCGAGTGCAGGCTCTCAGCCAAGGCCGCCAGTGCCCGCTGTCCCCAGTGCCCGCTGCACCGGGAGCGCAGGGACCGCGGCCCCGGGACAGGGCCCCGGGACAGGGCCCCGGTTGGGCGCTGCAGGGCGGGACACGGCGGAGCTCCCCGGGCAGGGCTTTGCGGAACTCGGAGCTGCTCCGCCGGGCGTGGGGCAGGCCCGGAGAGCGTGAAGGGGCTTGTACCGGGCAATGAAGGCGGCGGGAGAGGCGGAATGAGGGAATGCGAGCGCTCCGCAATCGGGGCAGGGAAAGGAGCTGCCGGGGAGGAGGGAAGGCAGGAATGATGTGGTCTGAACCAGTGACCAGCAGAACAATTTTTGCAGCAGCCCTCTGGATACAAACGAGGAGATCAAGGAGCGCTGTGCAAGGCGTGGACGCTGTTGGGCAGGAGGAATCCTTGAAAAGATGACGATGAGCCCTCAAATAATGAAGAGACAGGCTGGACGACGCCAGCTTTACCTCCAGACCAATTTCCTGACAATTATCTCTTCCCTGGCACCCCCACTTGTCTCCAGGGCCCCTCAGTGTCTCCCTGGAATGGGCCTTGTTGCCACCTCTGTCTTTGAGTGTTCCTTTGCCCAGTGGAGAGAAAAAAAATCCCAAAATTGAGAAGGATCCAGAAGATGTCCAGGAAAAAAAAAAATCCCAGCTGTGTCATGTCTCTAGGGCTGTGTTCGTGCACTCAGCAAGTTGTGAAAAGCAGCTCTTTGGGCTGGTTCACTGACTGGCAGGAATTAGAGAGCTCAGCCACTGCAGGGCTGGCAATTAGCTGCCGTGGAAGTGTTTGTGCAGAGTCAAATTTCCAGCACGAGGGGAAGAGAAAAGCGTTTGGTGGAGCAAGCCGCCCCTCGGTGCGGGAGCCGGGCGGGCAGGGGGAGCTGCAGCTCCCGGGGGAGGGAAAGGATCAAGGATGGTTCCCAAACAAACCCCACTGCGAGGGGAACACCCCCAAATCCTTGCCGTGCAGTGCTGGGGGGCTGTGCAGTGCTGCTCTCGGCATTTCACACCCAGCATTTCTTTCCCTGCCTCAATTCTCCCACCGACAGAGGGGCCGGGCAGCTGGGAACGCTGGAATGGGGCTGGAAAGTTCCCACCTCAGCAGCACCTGCACTTTCCCCTTTTCCCAGCTCCTGGGGATGTGTGGCCCTGTCCTGAGGAGCCGTGAGAGCAGAGAGGAGGGACAGACAGGACAGAGAAAGGCGAGATGAGGGTGGGTGAGCTCAGGCAGGCCCTGGCTGTGAGGAGCATGAGCAGAACACAGACTCTCAGGGGCACAGGGAGTGCCAGACCCTCAGCCATAAGAAATCACCATTGATTAATTCCAGCAGGCCCAGAAGAACTTGCTGAAGGATCCCGGGCTCCCAGCCCCTCCTTGGGACGCTTGGATTTGCTTAATTAGACACCAAGCTGTGCTGTGCGGTGGGAGGCCAGCCCTGCGCTGAGGAGAGCAGCTACTCCAGCTTTACTAATGGGATAATTGGGTGTGTACACAGCTCCACCCCGCACACCCCCGGGAGAGGCCCCGCAGGCGCGGTTGCGGTGTCAGGTCTCCCTGCCTTTCCCCATTTTCCACCGTTTCTGCCCCATTTTTGCAGTTCTCAAGGAGGCGGAGTCGCTGATTATTTCCCCATTTTTCTCACAATTTTTCCCCATTTCCCCCATTTTTTTTCACAATTCCCCCCCCCATTTTTCTCCCTTTTCCCCCATTTTTTCGCCATTTCTCCCCATTTTTTCACCATTTTCCCCATTTTCTCTGTTTTTTGCCCCAGTTCCCTAGGAGAACAAGTCACCGATCATTTCCCCATCTTTCCCCCCATTCTCCCCCCCCCCCATATTTCCCCCTTTTTTTCCCATTTTCCCCCGCTTTTCCCCGTTTTTTCCCATTTTCTCTGTTTTTTGCCCCAGTTCCCGAGGAGGACAAGTCACAAATCATTGGGGGCTGGTCCTGCTCTGTGGCCCAGTGCCTGTTCCAGGACATTTCCCCTCATTTTTTCCCTATTTTCTCACTGGTTTTTCCCATTTTCCCCCCATTTTCCACTGTTTTTCACGTTTTTTTTGTCCCATTTTTGCAGTTCTCAAGGAGGACAAGTTGCTGATCATTTCTCCATTTTTTCCCCATTCTCCCCCTATTTTCCCCAGTTTTCCCTTATTTTTCCCCATTTATTCCCCATTTTTTCACTGTTTTTTCCCATTTTCCCCCCTTTTTCCTGTTTTTTCACCATTTTTTCCATTTTCCCATGTTTTTGCCCCAGTTCTCAAGGGACCATTCTCCCACTGCAGGAGGGCCTCATTTACATCGAAATACCCTCACAACAATCTTCACTGTTTGACTGCCCAAACTTCCTAATTCTGCTATTTTTCACCCTAAATTTGACCTTGGATTCAATGAAGTGCCTTCATTTCGTCTTTTTCTTTTTCCCTGCCCCAGACCTCTCCTTACACCGTTCAGCTGTTGGGGCTTGCCTACACTTGAAGGTTTTGCCTCTGCATTTAGGGACAAATAAATCTGAAAGATGATAACTAATTCTTGAATACTTCTGGAAGGATTTACTCAAAAATCAGTAATTTCTGAATAACTTGGTGCCCTGGCTCCCAGTTCACTTTCCTGTTGGCAGCAGGAGCAGGTAAGGCAAGGTTTGTTAAATGCAAGTGTTGCTATAGGACAAGAAAGAGCACAAGCTCACACTGCTGCTCCCAAGGTGAAGAAAAGGGAAGTTTATTTTCTGACTCTTAACATTTATATTTTTCCAAGAGTGACAGTGGATTGGAGGGTGACAGTGCCACCTCTCCAATGACACTGGACAGACCAACAGTCCATCAACTTTCTCCTCCTCCATAAAGGAATGCAAAACAATGAGTTATTTACAGAAAGCGAGAGAGTGAGAGAGTTGCTACAAGAATGTCAACATCACAAGGCTTAGAAAATTTTAAAAAACCAGGGTGACAGTCCAGTCTGTGTTTTTTCAACTGCTTTCTCCCCATTGCTCTAAAATGAACTTAACAACCTCCCCCTCCGGAGCCTGCCTCGCTGAAACCCTCCCTGTGTCACAGCTGAAATGTGGTACAAAGGGATCCAGGAATTCCCCGGGCCTTTGGCTCTCCCGGGCTTGTTTCACAGGTGAGGAATGCGGCGTCTCCCTGCCCGTGGGGCGGGCTGGCAGTGCCCAGGGGCTGCCCAGGGCACGGTGGCATCCCCGGTGTCCCCTCGGTGTCCCCCCGGTCCCTGGTGCTGCCCCCGGAGCTGCAGGAGAGCTCGGAGAGCCCCCTGAGAGCGTGCAGGGGCACATCTGGGCACCGCTGGGCTCTGCAGTTTTTATTTGGGTTACAGCAAATTGCACGGCGCCATCGCTCGGGGAGCTGGGCAAGCTACTCAAAGCAGCACAAAGCGTCTGATGGGTTCGCCAATATTTTTGTTTGTGGACAACCCCCCCCAAAAAGACAGAAGTGAACCCTCCAGTTCTTAGCAATGTGTTGTTTGCTGCTCAGAATTGCTCTGTGAATCATTTGTGACTGGGTGTATGCAGGCAGTGGTTTCTCATGCCCTCCTTTTATTTTGTTCTTTGAGCTCTGGCTCGTCCTAATGTGCTTGTGCTGATTTCAGTCCCCAAGGTTCACACAGCAGAGCACTCAGGTGGAAATATTCTCAGGTGGAAATATGCAAGAACTAACTTTTTATCCCATACAGTTTTCAGCAAGTAGAGTTGCAGCCAACAAATAAGAATTTTAAAACAAACAAACAAAAACCCCAGAAAACAAAACAAAACAAAAAACCCAAAAAAACCCCAAAAAACAGGCAAGTTGCTACCACTCAACAGAAGTCACAGATTTTTCATGAGCAAATGTCACATTTCCTGTGGGCCTGCCTCACCACCGCTCCCCCAGGGATAACAAAGAGCAGTGTCACAGGCAGGTGATGCTCCCTGGTGGCACACAGCCCTGTGTGCCGCTCCCCACGCCCCATCCTGCTGTCTTTGGCCAAAACACAACCCCTGACACCGAGTGCCGGTGCTGCAGGAGGGAGAGGAGCGATGGAGGAGGAGCAGCCCGCGGTGAGCGACTGAGGAGCTGCAGATGGGGCTGCGAGGGGAGGGAGGCAGCGCCCAGAGCCCCGTTCAGCTTTTAAGCCCCGTGCTCCGGGATCTCCACATGCCATTTCTTGGATGTGGTTTGCCCCCGGGGCAATCTCAACAGCTGTGAAGTTTCAACAGATGAATTATGTAGTTTTCAATAAATTTCACCAAGCAGAGGGAAGGATTTTAACTCGTTCGTGCTAGCTCACTTTTGGTGTGAAGGCTCTTCTGGACCCGAATCCATTCAGGCCAGGAGTGTTTGCTGTTTGAGCCCCAGGCACAGCTGAGCTGCTCTGAGAGGTTTTCCCCATCACAAGAGGTTTCTCTCAGCCCTGCCCATGGCTCCTGGGAGGTGCAGGAACATCCCTGCCTTCACCTTGAACCCACTCTGGTGAGGAAGGTACCAAACGTGGGTGCCCTCAGCTCCCGGTGGGGAAAAGAGACATGGCAGAAAGACAATTTTCCAAATCTCCTCGTGGTAACTGCATCTTGGAAGTTCCATTTCCTTTGTGCTCTCTCATACAGAAGTGGGGCTTGTGCCCCTGGAGTTGTGTTCTCATCCCAGCTGAAGGCTGATGCCATTCACTGGGACTGAAAGAGGGGCTTTGTGATCCTGAATTCTTCAGTCAGAGAAGTCAAGACATTCCAGAACACATCAGGTGTCTCCTCAGATCATGAGGACAATTCCTGTGAATTCACCTGCTGTGCACAGGGCAGGACAGCAAGCCTGGGTCCTGAGATGAGAAGCCAGACCAGGGTTTTTGGTGAATGTCTGAGCAGTGGGGCTGTGACCTTTGCTGCCTCTCCCTGGCTGGGATCTGTCAGGAGCCCAAAGCAGCAGAGAGCTCACAGAGATGTCAGTGCTGAGTGAGCCCTGCAGGGTCTCACACCTCTCCCCGCTTCCCCTGCCCTGCCTCACCTTCAGTGTCCAGGCCCAGGGCTGAGCATCTCCTCCAAACCCAAATGTCTGCCCAGAGGCCCTTCCCTGCTGCTCCTGCACTGCTGCTCCCTGGCCAGCCTGGCTCCCCCTCTCTCTGCAGACAGACAGACAGACAGATGGACAGACAGCAAACATCTCCAGGAGCTGCCCCAGTGGTTCCCTACAGCTCTGGAGGGCACTGATGGAGTTTCCCTGTAGTGAAACCACACAGGACCAGCTAGAAGCTGGAGGATGGGTCTGTAAAAGAAGCCAGTGGTATCTCCTTTTCACATGGAAAGTCAATAACCCCTGTAAATGCACAGGGCAGGGGTGCCCATGACCTTCAGGAAGGTTTTAGCACCAACCCAGGAACAGCTCTGAGCTGCAGTGAGTGCCTTCCCACCTCTGCCCCTGCCCAAACAGAGACACAGCTCATACGGCACCCCAAGAGATCTTGGGGGTTCTGCAGCCTCTACACGACACTGCACAGACACAGATTTGGGTCTTTTGTCCCAGCTCTCCAAAATGTTTCACGGGTTTTAGTCACCACATTGCTCTCCCTGTCCTACTGAGGGTCTCCAGCCATCAGCTTCCAACAGAAATGTCTCAAAACTAAATATAAAACTAAATATCAGATCCCATCTTTTCCTTCCTTCCAGTGGTATCTCCTTTTCACATGGACAGTCAATAACCCTGTAAATGCACAGGGCAGCCTGGTTGTGCACTCTGATTCCTCATGATTTCTGCTGAAATGCTTTCCTTTCAGTTGGCATCTCTGCCAGAGCCACCCATGGGCTCCTCCACAGGAGCACTGCAAACATCCCCTGACCTTTTGAAAAATCAGTGATCTGAGCAATCCCCTCAGCTCTCTGGGATGGCTGGGCACTGTGGGTGCTGTGCTGGGCTCATTCCCAGCCTTGGCCAAGCTCTCTGGTGCCCTTTCCAGATGGATCTTTGTTGCGGTCTCTGGGTGCTCTCCTGCATCTGAGGCTGCCACAGGGAGTTTGTGACAATTCAGTCTCAGAGTTCAGCAACTACAGCCCGAGAGAAAGTGGGGAAACTTGGGAACTTTGGGAACAATTCATCCCAGTGACATTTGCCAGTGGCAGTGCAGTTGTGTCACACAGAGCAGTGTGGGATGGCAGGACATGGCATCACTGCTGTGCAGTTACTGCTGGAGAGGCACTCTGCATCCCAGAGGAGCCAGGAGCGTGCTCACACCAACAAAATCCACATTTCTGTGGTCTCTCTTCATGGATATCTCCTCTGGGCCGAATTTTCTTGCTCTCCCGTCTTTTTTTTCCCCCTGGCTCACATCCCCACTGCCTTCACATGGGTTTATTCAGTCAGAGCCCCGTGTCTGGCTGGTTCAACCCAACTCCAAGGATCCCACCCTGCCGAGGTGTGGGCAGCCCTCTCTCCTTGCTGCTGCTGCCCTGCCTTGCCAGCCAGCCTGCCCATCGTGGGGACAGACCCCTCTGCCCCTGAGCCTGCCCAGCACACGGTGCCAGAGCAGTGAGGAGGGGCAGGAGGGTCCCAGCGCTGTGTGAGCGGAGCTGGGGCTGCCCCAGGGAAGGGAGTTCAGCAGCTGAGGAGGGGGGAGAGGGAGCCGAGGGGTTTGGCTGCTCTGAGCAGGAACGTGCGTGAAGAAAAGCCTCGACCCAACCCTGAATTCCACAGCTCGACTCCAGGGACAGGGAGAGGGAGAGAGGACAGGACGGGACAATTCCGGCAGCCCCGCGACTTGTTCATGAAAGCCTCATCTCCCCGGCCCTGCCTGCCTCCTCCCCCATCGCCTCCGCGGCTCACGCTGGGTTTTATTAACGCAGCTCCCCTCGGGCTAGAGGGAATCACGTCCCAGGAGACATTCCAATCTCAGATCGGCTTCGGAGGGGATCAGAGGGAGCCAAGGCTGGGGGGGGGGCGCTCCGCCGGGGCCCTTCCATTCGCGGGGAGCCGGCAGGTCGGGAGCGCTGCAAGGCGGCGCCGGCAGCTCCTGATCGGAGCCCCAGAGCCGCGGGCTGCGGCCGAGCCCTGCCCGGTGCTGTGTGCCCAGGCACCCGTGCTGTGCCCGGTG
>JAHXMQ010000146.1:1769282-1787979 GCA_020466415.1 Ammodramus savannarum pratensis
CCAGCCGCTGGCTGCCAGCTCCTGGCCGGGCTCTGCCGGGTGCCCAGGCGGGCACGGGGGGCTCTGGGCAGTCACTGTGGCCCTGTGGCTCACTGAGCTCGCTGTTGGTGACCCACAGCCACACTGGGCACGCTGTTGGTGTGCCCCACAAGGGCTCAGCCCAGTGCCAGCCGCATCCCCTCACACCACCCCAGTGCCAGCCCCTCGCCGCCACGGCCCTGCAGCAGCCGGAGCAGCAGCGGTTCCTCCCGCCGGGAATGGGAGCCGCTGGCTCCCCGGCGTCTGGCTCCCCAGGTGAATTGCGGTGTGCCCTGAGCCCGCGCCAGGAAAATGCCAGCAGATGAAACTGCGTCTCAGGCCAAGAGACACGAAGATGGATGTGTTTTCCTCGCCCTGCTTATCTCGCAGGCAGCGCTTCCCAGGCGAGCCCGGCTGTGTTTGTGTGCGCTCGGCTCCTGGCACGGGGCAGGAGGAGCAGACACAAACACTGCGGGCGCTGAGCGGCTCCCGAGCCCGGCCCGGCCCTGCCCGCACCACAGCACCGACCGAGCTGCTCCTGGGGCCAAACCAGGGCTGGGCTGGGCTGGGCTGGGTCCAGGGGATGAGTCCAGGGCTGGGGCTGGTGGTGGGTCCGGAGCTGAGTCCAGGGGATGAGTCCAGAGCTGAGCTCAGGACCGCATCCAGAGCTCAGCCTGGGGCTGAGTCCGGGGCTGGGTCCAGAGCTGAGCCTAAGGCTGAGTCCACAGCTGGATCCAGAGTCTGAGTCCAGAGCTGAGACCAGGGCCGGGTCCCAGGGCTGCCTGTAGCTGCTCTGGGGCAGCAGAGGGAGAAGGAGGAGGAAGAGCTGGAGGACCCTGCAGCAGCTTGGGCACCGTGCAAGCTGCACTGAGAGCTGCCCTGCACTGAGAGCTGCACTGCACTGTTGTCTTGGTTTGGAAAGACAGGAGTCTGCTAAGGAAGGCAGGAGCTTTCCCTGAAATGGAGAACGTAAACCTTCTCCACCCACTCCCCATGTCCATGTCTCGGACTGCCAGCAGAGGAGGAGAAGTGGGTGATTCAAAAAGTGCTCCTGATCAATCATGTTTACATGGGCAGTTCACTGCACTGACCCCCAGCCCTGTTTGCACCCACCACCACCTGTACAAACACCCAGGAGAAAAACGAGGTGCCAGGGCCAGAGGAAAGGGGAATCCCAAAAGCAAGAGGGGAGAATAGAGACTTGCCTGGTGGGGACGTGTCCTCATTTGTCACCCACTGAGCAGTGATGCTGGAGACATCAATCCATGAGGTTATCTCCTACAGAGAGAGCAGGAAAGGCATCAGAGAAATCAAAGGGTTTTGGCTCCTGGAGCCTCTTCCAGCTGCTCAGGGCAATGCCCAGGGGGTGTAAAGCTCCGTGCTGACTTTGCAGGGGACCTCAAGCCCGGTCCCCAGGCACACAGAACACAGCTGTGAAAGTCACACCAGGGAGGTGACAGGAAACAAAGGACTTTGGACAGACAAGCTTAATCCATTTAAATTCAGTTTCTCTCCCAGTTCCCTCCCCTTTCCCCTTGGCTCTCATCAGAAGCTCTTCCCCCACCTCCCCTCAGTCCCAAGTGCCTTACAGCAGTATCACACCCAAGAGAGCTGAGGGAGTTATTCCACCTCTCTGCTGCTCACAAAGAATCAAACCTGCTGTTCTCTTCCCCTAACACCTGGTTATCCCCAGCTGCTGGTTCCTGCTGAGACTCACATTTCCATGCTGCTTTGCCTGCCCAGGTGCTCACAAGGCCCTCCTTGTTGGGAAGCCTTGGGGGAGTGGGAGAAAAGCTGATGCTTGTGGCCAGATGGACTTGGAAAACTCCTGACACCTCTGCCACTTGCTGGGGCTGGAGAGCCCTGAACAGATGCTGAGCAAGAGGAGCTCCATGTGGGGATGCTAAATCAGCAACATCAGTGACCATCACGACCTCTCAGCCGTGAGAGCTTCCACTGAGCTCCTGCAGCCATCCCAAGGAGCCCAAGTGTCACAGACATCTTTTATGAAAAATCCTTTCCTTAGGATTTTTTCCTCCTGAGAAGCTGGGAGGCCTCAGGAACAAAATGTAAACATTGATTATCTGCTGCTGTGGAATGCAACAGGTGCATCTGGGATTGGTCTCATGTGGTTGTTTGTAATTAATGGCCAATCACAGTCAGCTGGCTCAGACAGAGAGCCTGAGCCACAAACCTTTGTTATGATTCTTTCCTATTCTATTCTTAGCCAGCCTTCTGATGAAATCCTTTCTTCTATTCTTTTAGTATATTTTTAATGTAATATATATCATAAAATAATAAATCAAGTCTTCTGAACCATGGAGTCAGATCCTCATCTCTTCCCTCAACCTGAGATCCCTGTGAACACTGTCACACCTGAGTTTGGCTCCAGCCTGGCAGGAGCTGCAGGAAAGCAAGCAGAGAGTGAGATGTCAGGGTGAGATGTCAAAGGGGAGATGTCAGAGTGGGAGATGTCAGACTGTCCGTGCTCTGCGGCTGGGCTGGGAGCCCTGTGCTCATCCCTGTGCATCCATGGGGCTGCATGGACAGGACAGACAGTGGCTGAGAGAGCTCCCAGCTCAGGATCACAACAAGAAGGGATTCTGCACACTGCACACAGGGCATGGCAGTCCCCAGGACACCCAGCAGCCGTTTTCCTGCTGCTAAACTTCTACTAGCTTGGCTGGGAAATATCTGTGATCCCAAACACAACATGCACTCTCTTTTGTGCTGAGTGCCTTGGCAGGAGCCAGCAGTTCTCACACACAGTTCCATCTCTGCAAGGACCAAGTTTCCCAGAACACTCCCTTTAAAATCTCCCTTCATTAAGAGGAGCCAAGCTGCTTGTTGCTGCCTCACAGGCTGCTCCCATGCCTCTCCCTGCTTCCCCAGGGCTCCACTGCCATGGGCTGGAAAGCACTGAGCTCCCAGAGATACCAGCACTAAAAGAAAAGACACTAAAGAAAAGGGAGACAAAGGCAGGAAAGCTTTTTTCACTGGGACCCAGCTGTCTGGCTCAGAGAAAGGCAAGAAACAAGGGTCTGCTCTGCATTCCTGGGGCACAGCCAGAGTGAGAGCAGAAGGGTAAATTCCACAGTGCAATGTGGTTTTCCCTGCTCCCCTGTCCCCTTTACAAGCAAGGCCTAGGGGATGCTCTGAGCATGGTGCAGGGACATCTTGCTAACAGCCTGTGAGTTAAACACTGCAGCACCTTCCACAGCCAGCCAAGGCCAGGCTCTTTCTTCTCACATCTGCTCACCGTACCCAGGATTTACATCGTCAGTATGGGTCCCATAAAACTAAACATGAACAACTGATCACAGACAAATAAAGCAGTAATAGAGCCTGGGATGTCAGGAAGCCTTACTCACTCCTTGCACACCAGCCCAGGCAGCTGGAGATCAAAGTTTTCTTATTTGCAATACATTTCTTGAAACAATTTTCAGCTAAACTCAGTCTGCTGAGAGGATGCTGACACAATCCAGGGCTTCTCCCATAGAAACAAGAATCAAGAAACCAGATCTGCGCCTTGCTGCCTCCATCTCCAGGTGGCTGAGCAGATGGAGAAGGCTTTGGCATCTCCAAAACCAGGAGTTGCTCCCTTCCTTCCCCTCCCTCAGCATCCCTGCTTGGGAAAGCCTTCTTGCACAGGGTGAGTGAAAAAGTGAGCAAAGCAGAGCTTTGCACAGGCAAAGCAGGAGTTCAAACTCATTAAAACACGGCTGTGAGCTACTCCCCATGGGGACTGGAGCGGTCTCGAAGGGTTGAGGATGGGGTTTAGTCCTTGGTGCTCTTAAGCAGGAGAGGTGAGAGACTCCTTTAAAGGGGCCCGTTTGAAGGCACCCTAAGGCGGGTAGGAGAGGTGAGAGACTCCTTTAAAGGAGCCCGTTTGGAGGCACCTCAGGGCAGGAGAGTGAGAGACGCCTTTAGAGGGGCCCGTTTGAAGGCACCCCGGGGCGGGCAGGAGAGTGAGGGACACCTTTAGAGGGGCCCATTTGGAGGCACCCCGAGGCGGGCCGGTGCCGGGCAGGCGTGGGAGGGGGTCCCGCCCCGTTCCGCCCCCGGGGGGTGGCGGGGCGGAGCGGCCGGGCCGGGCGGGACCGGACCCCCCTCCCGCGATGCGGCCGGGCCGTGTCCCCCCGGCCCGAGCAGCCGCGGCTCGGGGAGAACAAAAGGCAGGAGCGGGAGGAGGCGCGAGGAGGAGGAGGGCAGGCGGCCACGGTGGGGGGATAAAAGGCTCAGCGGGACCCCCCCCTCGCTCCTCGTGTGCCCCATGTCCGAGCCCGCTCCGCCGCCCGGCATGGCCCGCCCGCCGCTGCCCGCCGCCGCCGCCTTGCTGGCCGCCGCTCTGCTGCACTGCGCGCCCGCCGCGCCCGCCCGCCGACACAAGCCGGTGAGTCGGGGCCGCCCGGTGCCTCCCTCCGCGTCCCCCGGTGCTGTCCCAGGGCGGGATCTCCCCGGCAGATCCCCCGCTGAGCGGGATGAGGCGTTATCCTCCCGCGGCTCCATCCATCCATCCATCCCCGAGCCGCGCTCGGGATGCCGGCACGGGAATCACCGGCCGCGGGACGCTGCCCCTGCCCCGGCCGTGCCTCCCAGGCTCCTCCTGCCTTCTTGGGGAGCTTTCACAGCCGTGTTCCCGAGGGAAAGCGGGGACCGGGACAAGGAGAGCTTAGGAGAGGACGCGGCATCCATCCCCCGTGCTCCAGAGGCAGCAGAGCCCCCGCTGCTGCTCCAGCACCCCCTGCGCGCTGCGCTGGCAGCTCCCCAAGTTACGGGAGACGAGAGTGAAGGGATGAATGAAAGGCAGGCAGGAGAGGAGCAGCAGGGCTCCTTCTTCCTGCAGATCCTGCCCGAGCCCTGCACCTGGGACCGGAGAGGAGCAGCGGCGTGCGGGGGATTTGGGGACGGGAGAGGACAGAGAGCTCCTTGTGCTGGGAATGTGTGCGTGTGTAATCGCGTTACTGTAGACATGCGCTTCGCTGCTGTGCCATGAAATAATAACAGAGCAAATGCCCGGTAGCAGCCCAAGGGGATTAGTTCAGGTTCTGTCGATGGTTTTATTATCAGCTCTGTCATCTGAGCGCTTTCTAACTTGGCTGCTAAATCTGCTGTGGGCTGGGACTTGGCACGGAGCAGCCTTGGCCCCCAAAGTGCTCGCATTCCTCCCAACGAAATGTCACCGCGCTCTGCCTCCGGGGAAGGTGAGGCCGAGCGCTCGCTGGTGGCACCCTGGTGGCACCCTGCACTCCAGGAATGTCGCTGCTCTGAGGGCTTCGGTCCCATCCGAGAGCAGCAGGGGCTGGGCTGGGAGGGCAGAGCTCCACCCGCACAAAGCTGGAGGCTGCTGGTTCCCGTGGGCTGGCAGGTGCCCTGTGCTCTGCCCTGTGCGAGCTGGGAAGCTGCTGCCCCCGGAGGAGCCTGCAGAGCCCCCGGAGGAGCCTGCAGAGCCCCCGGAGGAGCCTGCAGAGCCCCTGGTCCTGGTCAGGCTGCCAGCAAGGGCTGTGTGGGGTCCGGGGGAAGGGAGAGCCAGCCTGGGTTTCACTCTCTGAGCTGGAGCCCAGCCCAGCTCCCATGTCACCGTTCATGTCCTTGTGCCAGCACCCACAGCTGCTGCAGGGCTCAGCTGACTTGGCCAGTGCCCCTCGAGCTGGTTTGTGCCCCAAACTGCTGGAGAGCACAGAGTTAGTGCAGGGTCCAGGGCTGCTCAGATTCCTGCTCCATCAAATCCACTGCCACGCTCCACAAGGTCCCCCCAGGTGCCAGTGTGCCAACAGAGAGGTGATTTCTTCCTCGTCCTCGGCTCATGCTGTGCTCTGTGAGTGCTAATCCTTCCCTCCTGGCTGGAGTAGCTCCAGGTGATGCTCCTGCAGGTCTGTTTTGTTCAGGAATGCCTTGTGCTGTGTGCTGGACCAGCCATGTGGAGCTCAGGCTTTCAGACTGATGTGTTTGACCCAACCTTTGCAGAGATGGTGGCTGCATTGCTTGGGTTGGAAATGGACAGGTGATCCCCCATCCTTTCAAACAGCAGTTCTGTCACCCCACACAGCTGCTCTTTTGGGTTCCTCATCTGCTGTCAAGACTTCTGAAGGTTATTCTGCTGCCTCTGAGGTGCAGCAGGGGAGGTGGCAGCAGGGGCACACGTGGGTGCAGGACAGCTGGGGTGGCACTGCCAGGCTGACATTGGCCTGGCCACCCTGTGCCCTCTGTCACAGGGAGCTGTGCCACCCCATCCCGTGCTCTGACTGCTCCAGCCTGCTGCACAAAGGGATGTTTCCCTCATGTCTGACAGCGGCTCATTTCCTGTCTGGGCACCTTTTGCTGTCAGGTGATGAATGAGAGAGGAGCCAAGGGGCTGAGCTGGGAAAAGAGATTCACACTCCAGTGAGGCAGAGCCCAGGAGCTCCTCGGGCTGTGCCAGCACGGGGGTGGGCAAGGACAGCAGGAGTTTGAGCTGCACCCAGCTGTTTGTGGCTGTTTGTGCTCCAACAGCGAGTCACAACAGCAGCAGCTGGGAGGGGAGGGAATCAGGGCTGAGATTCACTTTAAAGCCAGGCTATAGGGCATATTGCAGAAGGACTTGTGTTCTTTGAGGCAAACCCTGTAGAACTCCTTCACTTTCATATTAATGCCTAAAGCAAGCAAGAGAAAACTGAGAGCAGAATAAAGGCTGGGTCTGGTGTCCACTGTAAAACTCGAGAACAAAAGATCCGCAGTCCCCGGGCTGTGCACGCGCAGACACCGAATTCCTGCCCTGCCTGCGGCTCCCCGGGGAAATCAAAGCCCTGCCTTCGCTGGGAAGGCCTCTCTGTGGAGAAGTGCTGGGCACCCTCCCAGCCACCAACACAACCCCTCAGGGGTGCTGCAGCTGCCCCCTGAGCACGGCAGGTTCCCCTCTGTGCCTTCCCCACAGCCCCTGCCCGCCTCGCTCCGGGCTCAGGCGGCTCCCGCAGGAAGGGTTGGATTTGCACTCCTTGGTTTGGCTATTTAAAAACTGCAGCCGGGGCTGGGGTAATTTTAGGCGTGTTTATCTTGTGCTCTGGGAGAGGCTGGAGACACATGTAAGTGGTTATTCTGCAGAGGGTTTGTTGTGTTTGTGCTTCACAGGCAGCACACACAACAAACCCTGCAGTGTGGCAGGGCTTGGGGTGCAGCTGGGAGAGAAGAAGGAGAAGAGCAGTCTGGGGAGGATTCCTTTCTCCAGGTTTTGTTGCACTTCCTTCCCCCACACTTATCCTGCCCTGGCACCATAACCTGTGGGGCTCTGCAGAAGAAGGGATATTCTGTGTAGGAGTTGCTTGAAAAGGATTTTTAGTGAAAAGTGATCCTGCAGAGATGCTGGACATCCCTCCCACACTTTTCTCCCACTTTCCCCCCCCTTTTGTAGCTATTTCCTACTAATCTCTAATGTGGACAGGTAAATAAAGGGTTTGTGGGTGTTCCTGCAGTGGGGATGGCTCAGCCAAAAGCAGATGGGAGCACAGCTGAGTCTGCACATAGCTGCCCAGCAAAATGAAAAGCAGAGCACTTCAGGGGCTCACCAAGGCCACAGACATGTTTTCAGATGCTCACTGAGATCCTGGTGCAGACAGAGGAGTCCCAGCAAGGACAGGCAGTGACCAGACTTCCTCCTCTTGGTTATTTGGGCAGGAGAGAGGCACTGGTGGCTCATGGCTCCCCTTAGCCTGGGTGTAAGTGCACAATGAACAAAACAGCTCAGCCCCCTTCCTCCCTGCCAGGAGTGTGCCACATCCCAGAGCAGTTTCTTCGTTTCAAGGGGAATTCTAGGTCATCAGATTAAGGGCTCTTGAAACCTTTTGCTCTGTCAGCATCCTGGGGCTTGTTTGCTCTGTAAGTACTCCTGTTTCTGGCAAACTGTTGCTTGGGTGACACCAGCAGCTTGGTTGTGGTGTTGTTGATGGAATAGTCTCACAAACTGTCACATAATTAAAATGTCTGATAATAAAAATAGTCCTGCAGTGTTTATTCATTTGCTTTCTCTTGTTGCACCAAAGCCTGCTTCTTCTCATTCTCTCTGCGGCCATAAACATTTGCAGTCCATAATGTTTCATGTTCCACGTTGCTTAGGAAAAATAAACATTTTCCTTTTTTCATTGCCAACAACAACTGCCACCAAGTAATCCGGAAACAAAGTGTCAGGCCCTGGGAGGTAGTGCTGGATGGTGCCAGGGTGTGGAAGTGAGGGGAGAGGAAAATCCAGCAGTGTGTGCACGGCCAGGCACTGCAGCAGCTCCTGTTTGGCCTGTTTGTGCTCTGCCTGTCTGCAGTGGGACCAGGCTGCAGCCAGCATGGAGCAGTCCTGGAGTGAGGAATTTTGTGTGGGCAAAGAATTCATAGAGGGGTTGGGAGACCTTGTGGGGAGGCAGGATCAATAAATCTGCTGGCTTTGCCTGGGCATTGTTTCCACTAACAGTGCATTCAGGGTTACACCACACCACAGTCACATTTCTGCCATGAAATTCCACCTGCAGCATCAGCCCCTTCCCAGCCCAGGCTGCTCCTGGAACACAACCTGACCAGAATGAAGCTGGTTCCAGTTTTACCATGAACCATCAGCTGTAGCTGCACTTTCAAATCCAACTCCTGCAAATCCATGCTGGGCTGAGAGGCAGGCTGCACAAAAAGCTGTCTCTGCATCAGGAGAACAGTGCTGATCTCAGGCTGGAACATTGCTGTTCAGGGGCTGCAGAGCCCTTGGGAGGCATGGCCACCCCACAGTGGGCAAAAATGGGGTGAGAGAACTGCAAGATGAAGCATTTCTGCAGAAATGAGGGCAGGAGTGCTCCGAGGTGCAGGCTCATAGGGAGGAGGGGGATAATGCTGCAAACACCAGGGCCTTGGAAATGCTCTGAGTAACAAAAGGAGGAAACAGAAACAGAAGCAATGGAAAAGCAGGAGCAGAAGGGACAGGGAAATGGAGACACAGTCCTTGAGTTCATTCCCCAAGTGAAGGGGAAGCAGTGACAGGGGAAGCACCCAGGACTGAAGGATTCAGGCTGTAACTTGTCCTGTCCCTCCTGTCTGACAGGGAGAGGGGTCTCCTCTCATGTCCAAGCCACAGGAGCAGCCAGGAGCCTGGTTGATCAGGTACACAAAGAGGACACAAGTTTGAGTTCAGGCAGGCAGGGGAGGATGGAGCCAGGCTCAGGAGAGCCGTGGGTTGGTCAGCAGCAGGCACCAGCCCCAGCCCTGTGCTCATTGGGGCTGATGCTCCTGTGCTGCTGCAGCTGCTGCTGCTCCCGGGGCTCTGCAGGGTCAGTGCTGCCCAGCACCAGGAGGTTAAAGATGCTCCTGGCTCCCTGGGATGGCTGGAACACTTCCTGGGGAGCTTGGCTGGTGTTCATCTGGCTGCAGCAGACCCAGAGGTGGTGGCTGCTGTATCACAGCACTGGAAGGCTGATAAAGCTGTGAGGAACTGAGTGGGCAGCCTGGACCTCCGCTGTGGTTTCTGCTGTCCCCTGGGATCTGTCCTTTCCCTCCTGCTCCCCCTCAGCCCTTCAGGCTGCAGGAAGAGGCACTTTCTTGGTGAGGAGCTGTGCCCAGCCTGCAGCACAGCCCTCTCTGGTACAGCTTTGCTCCTCTGCTGTCCCCACTGCCCTCAGCCCTTGGTTTCAGGCCTGGGATCCTCTCTGTGCTTGTGCTGGGTTCACTTTTACTGACCAGCCTCTATTGCAAAGCCCTGGCCTCTCCCTTGACTGCAAGGCAGCTGTTCCCATGCCCAGCTGTGGGTTATGCCGGGTGGGCACTGCCAGGGGCTGCACACACTCAGCCAGAGGCTCAGATCTGTTTTTCATTCTGCTGGGACAAACCCTGGGATTTTCCTTTACTTTTGTGTTCAGGAATCCCCTCCCCTCTGCTGGTGGGATGCCCTGATGGGTACCCAGTGCCCTTCTCCCCTTGCCCTCCCAGCTCTGCAGCAGCCTGGGCAGCAGCAGGGCCCTGAGGGAGCCCTGAGCAATCAGCACAGCTCAGGGAACAAAGCAGATCTCCCCACCAGAGGGAGGGCTCAGCACTGCCTGGGAAGGATGCAACCTTAAGCAAGCTGGACACGTATCTAATCCCTGGGAAGTGCCTGCAGCAAGGTGTGTCCAGCCAAGGAGGCCAAGATCTCCAGCCTGGGTGTCCCCTGAGCATTGTTTGGCAAGTGGTTTGTGCCTGTCACATTTCCCCTTGCCTGCAGTGGCATTTTCCAGCCCTTTCCTGCCATGGTGCTAATGTCGGTGCAGTGACGACAGGGACAGAGTCACTGTTTGTCCAGGGGCACACTCAGGGCACCAGGGCAGGTCCTGCCTCCTGTCCCACCCACAGGAGTCCATTGTGCCCCTTCCAGGACCTGCAAAGGGCAGGAGGAGCAGGAGCAGGGAGGGTCCTGCTGTTGCAAGGTGGGGTTTGGAGAGCTGGGATTCATAGCAGTGCCTTGAGGTAACCAAGGAGGAGAGAAAATCTGCCTCTGCTCTGCCTCTGGACATGGGATTCCTTGGGGCAAGAAGGAAACAGGCAGCTTCTCCTGGGCAGAGGAGAGAGAAAACCTCCAGTCCATGGCAGTGGCCCCAGCCTGTGAGGGAACTGGCCTTACCAGGGGGGAAATGTGCAGAGCATCACCAGGGCAAAAAACCAGGGCTAAGGGGCCTCTGGGTGAGCCTCAGCCCACCCACCCACCTGAGCACTCCTTGGGGGTTCCCCTGGGCTCCCAGGCCCTGCACTTGGCAAGCCAGGTGCACTCCTCACCCCAATCCTCAGCTGCCAGGAGCTGGCCGTGGGTGCAGCCAGGAACAGGGGCTGAGCAGCCCTGCAGGCTGAGCTCTGGTGACACAGAGCCATCGTGTGCCTCGGTGTCATCGGGGCTGACAGCAAATGTTGGCCAGAACGTGAACTTTGTCAGCTCCTGCTGCCAGCTTTGCTGCAGGAGCTGCCAGCCCAGGCAGGGTGCCAGGGGCTCTCAGAGGACAGGTACCTCCAGCCTGGCAGGGCTCCATCCAGCAGGAGCAGCCTGGGGACAGCCCAGCCCCTGCTCCTCCTCCCCAGGCCCTGAATGGATGCTCAGTGTGTGCCTGGTGGCCTGGGCAGTTTTGCTGTTCAGGGTGTGACAATCCTGCTGTTCAGGGTGTGACAATCCTGCTGTTCAGGTGTGACAATCCTGCTGTTCAGGATGGTTTCTCTCTTTGCTGGTGCAGATCCTGTGGGGTGTGAGAGTGCACTGGGACACCAGGGCTGTGTCAATGGCTCCGAGGCACAGGCTGGCAGGTGCCCAGCCACCAAGGCTGTCTGTCTGTCTGTCTCTCTGGGGAGGATCAGCCAGCAGGCTGGAGTGGTGACAGACACACCAAAAGCCTAAAGTGATGTGTGGACACCCAAAGTGCCCTGCCTGGCTCCCCTGTCCATCTGCGCCTGGCTCAGTGATGGAATTAATGCCAAGGCCTTCACACTTCATTCCAGCCTGCATGAATGGGCCCATTGAGGCAGCAGAGGTGGCAGCATGTGGATTTCAGGCATCATGGCAGTGCTGGCACCGTGCCATCCTGACCCCTGTGTCGCTGGCAGCCAGGAAAGCTGGCCTGGAAGGAGGCAGCTCTGTGCAGGGCAGGAAAGAGCTGCCCAAAGCCCAGGTCCTCCCTCTGGAGCCCTGTGGGACAGAGCTGCCTGTTCACCACTGCTACATATCAGCTCCTCCCTGCTCTAACACCTTTCATTTGCTGCATAAATCAGGCAAAAAAAAAAATAAAATCTATGTTTGGCCCTCTGCAGCACAGTGATGTGGATCAAGCACATCTCACCCTACAAGCCTCACAGCATCTTGGAGGTGACACCTGGGTTGTGTTTCATGGTGGCAACATGGGAAATTGGTGGAAGTCAGCTAATTAGCATTAATTAATGGTGTCAAGAGAAACCTGGCTTTTCCAAGTAAGTGTGGGAGAGCCCAGGAGATGTTATCCCCAGCAGAATCAGAGGTACAGGTTGGTGAGGGGACACGGTGCAGTCCTTCCCTCAGGCAGTGATGGGGCTGCAGGGACAGTCCCTGCTGCTCTCTGTGCTGTCACCCTGGGTCCTGCTCTGCCATGCTGAGACCTGCCCACGGTGCCAGGGCAGCAAGAGGACACCACGGAAGTGACAACAAGGAGCACAGCTGCGTGCTGGGGACGGGAGACTTCCTCCCATTAATGTCACCTCCACCCCGGGCCAGCAGGGAATAAAGGATGTAGGGCAAAGGGGGAGAATTTATTCCCTGGTGATTTGTTTTATACTTGAAGGGTCTGGTTCTCATCCACAGCCTGCAAAAGTATTTCCTGCGGGCCAGCTGCCAAGGAAATGCGGACCAAAAATAGCTGAGTGCTCAGTGGGTGCCATGGCACGACACAGTGCCCCCCAGGTGTGAGCCAGCCCCAGAGCAGGGAGCACGGCATGGTTGTGGGGCAGGCTGTGCCCTACCAGTGGGGAAACAGAAGTGAAACCCACTGCTCAGGAGTGCTGTGGGCAGCTGCCCACCCTGCTAGAGGAAGCATCTTCACGGACACTGAAGTCGTGCTTTTGCTTTTGCCTTTCAGGAGGTGTCTCGAAAGCATCCCACGTGGAAGGAGCAGGCTCCTTGGCTGGCCGCCCTGGTGAACGCCGTGGGCACGGGCGGGCCTGCCAAGGGCCTCCCCGGGGCGGCGGCGGGGCCCTGGGCCGGCTGGAACCCGCCCCGCTGCGGCGTGCCCGACCCCGAGCCGCCCGCGGCCCCCGCCGGCCGCAACCGCCAGAAGCGCTTCGTGCTCTCCGGGGGCCGCTGGGACAAAACCAACCTCACCTACAGGTAACGGGGGCTGCCGTGGCAGACAGGATGGTGTGGCAGTGAGGCTGGTGTGTGACAATCAGGCCGGTGTGGCACTCAGGCTGTTGTGGCACTCAGGATGGTGCGGCACTCAGGATGGTATGACGGTGGTCATGGAGGTCTTGGGATGAGGGAAGAGATGAGGATCTGACTCTGTATTTCAGAAGGCTTGATTTATTATTTTATGATATATATTACATTAAAAATATACTAAAAGAATAGAAGAAAGGATTTCATCAGAAGGCTAGCTAAGAATAGAATAGGAAGGGATGAATAACAAAGGCTTCTGTCCCAGACTCTCTGTCCGAGCCAGCTGACTGTGATTGGCCATTAATTAGAAACAACCAACATGGGCCAATCACAGATGCACCTGTTGCATTCCACAGCAGCAGATAACCATTGTTTACATTTTGTTCCTGAGGCCTTTCAGCTTCTCAGGAAGAAAAGAATCTCAAAGAAAGTATTTTCATAAAAAGATGTCTGTGACAGGCTGGTGTGGTACTCAGGCTGGTTCCCTTCTCCCTGCCGAAATGCTCAGCCTGGTATCCCTGGAGCTGTGATGTGACCATGAGAGGCACAGGGGCCAGGAGAGCCACTGTGAACCATGTCAGGCTTGTCCCCAGCACCTCCTCACCCCCTCCTGAGCACACTCCACAAACACAGCTGCCCACCCATTGTGCACAGCCATTGCCTCAGCCCTGGGCAGTGCCACACCAGCACCCCTGGGCACACAGGGTCACTGCCCTCACTCTGTCACTGCCCTCACATTGTCACTGCCCTCACTCTGTCACTGCCCTCATTCTGTCACTGCCCTCACAGGTTCTGAGCTGAGCCCCCACCACCAGCTCTCTCTTGCGGTGCCTCTTCCCCCCACAGCCACCCTGTGGGGGGCTCACCTCACAGTTTATTTTAAAGAGATCTTTTTATTCAGCTGTTTCTGATGGTCCCATAAACAGCACTTCAGTGCAAAGTTTTGCCCAAATCACCCCACACATTCTCAGTTGTGAATCTCCCCAGCAGACTGGAGGGAGGGTTGTGCTGCCTCTGCAGCTGCCCTCAGGGCTGTGAGTGGAGAAGTGAGCACAGTCATATGGACCTTGACAGCATGTAAATCATCTTGTGCTTAATCCAATACAGGAGACCTTTCCTCACACCATCAGGAGGCTGCAGATAACAGAAAGGCTTATTCCTTTTTTTTCTTTTTGGTCAGTAGTGTTAAAGAAAGAAACACAGCTGAGATTTACTTACAGCAACACTGGTAATGGAAGGGAAACTTCCCTCTGGGGCAGACCTTTCAGTCTGCTCTTGTTATTGGAGGAAGTGGGAGCAACTCCTCAGTGAACCCAAGTTTCCAGGGGCAAAAAATGCAGAGATTAAGGAGAAGAAATCACATCACACCAGTCTCAGGAGTCTTTGTGGTGGTGGCTTTACAGGGGATAGACCTGGGGAGTGCTGTGGCACTTCAGAACAACACAATCTGCAAAACTCTCCAGGGAACTCACTTCTGACACACCAGCCATAGGGTTCCAACACTGATGGGATTTATCTGCTGCACATGTTGCTGGAGCACTGCATATATGGATTGGAGACGTTCTGGTGCTGGGCATGGTGGCCCTGGTGATGCTGATTGCAGAATTGTGTCTTCCTGACAGCCCTGTCCATGGGACAGCAGCTGATGCTCTCCTCATCCAGTGTCTATTCCTTCCAGAATTATCAGGTTCCCATGGCAACTTGTAAAAGCTAAGGTGAGAAGGACCATAGAGGAAGCTTTGAAGGTGTGGAGTGATGTGACCCCGCTGACCTTCACCGAGGTGCAGGAGGGACGGGCTGACATCGTCATCGACTTCACAAGGTGGGCACGGAGGGCAGCACACCCTGCCAGGGCAGAGACCTGCCAGCACACAGCTCAGGCACTCACATGGAGACTCATACTTCTGCTTTCAGACACTGGGATTGTTTTAGTTTTGTCAGTCGTGGGCTGCTCGGTGTGAGTGCAGCTGTTCCACAGAGCACTGTTACTGATCACTCATTCATTCTCCTGGTACATTTACATTTCTCTGCCCACAAGCTGTTTTCTTAAGCATTTGTTTTGATTTTCCATCTTCAGGTCCTCCATCCTGTCCCTTGTCTGAAGGATGTAACTGTCTGCCCAAAGACAAATATAGTTTCTTGGTTAAGGGAATCTTGGCTCCTGGCCTGAAATTCCCTTTTGGCAAAAAACTCACTGGGGCAAAGACTTCCCTGAGCTGCATGTTTGCACAGAGCTAATGAGGGCAGTGGAGACTGTCCAAGCAGTGATGTGATTTCCATGCTGTGTATTTGTCTCCCTCAGCTCTCTCAAGTGGCCACATCTCTCATGGGTTTCCTTCATTACTCATCAGTGGCTTGGCCTGAGTGAGGACCTGAGAGTTTGGCTGGGTTTTGCTGTCAGTTTTGCTGCCAGCTGCCCCTCTGCAGCCCCCACCACCCAGAAATATCAACTCAATCTTGGCTCAGGCAGTCACCTCCTTCATTCTTTAGGCTTCACAGTCAGTTCTGGGCTGGAAGCTGGAGAGGGGAGGGGGAGAAACATCCCTGAGAAAACATACAAACTCCCCAGAGCTTGGTGTGACTGAGGTCTGCTTCCTCCGTGCTTAGTGTGATCAAGCTGCTTCCTCAGGGCTCTGAAGCAGAATTTGGCTTGTGACAATTGGAAAGGCTCTGAGCAGTTGATCTAGACCAGTGGGATGAACTCAGAACTGAGGATGAGAATGAGTGCTGCTGTCTCCTCTCAGTGCCTCCCACCTTTGGCTGTGTGATGCTGGAGCTCCATGGCCTTTGTCTGAGGTGCAATGTGTCTTCCCTGCAGGTACTGGCACGGAGACAACCTGCCTTTTGATGGGCCTGGAGGGATCCTGGCACACGCATTCTTCCCCAAAACTCACCGGGAAGGGGACGTGCACTTTGACTATGACGAGACCTGGACCATTGGGAACAACCTGGGTATGGCTCTGCTTCAGGGGGAGCTGTGGCTGCTCCAGGATGCTTGTCAGAGAACTTGGGAATGATTCCCTGTGCTGTGAACAGGGACCCTGTAAAACTGACAGGGAATGACTATTTTTGTGGTGAGCATTGTCATCTCCCACCAGTTAGAAACCAGCTGTTAACATTCAGGTCCAGGATCTCAGCTTCCCCATAGATTCCTCTTGTGTGGGGCAGCAAGGGATGGCTCCTCTGCCCAGCCATGTGCCCTGCTACTGGGGAATTGCCCCCAGCATTGGCAGGAGTCATTAGAAATGAAACTATCAAAGTCTGAAGGAAAACTGAGGCTCAGGCTCTGTGTGACACTGTTGTCTTCCAAAGAACAGTCTCAGTCCCAGGCCCTGCATGCATTGTTCACCATCTGCCCTCAAACAAGTCCATAAAGGGAAACCACCCAGGCTCCAGCTCTGTCCCCGTGGCCTGGGAATGCTCTGACCATAAACAACACCACATCCAATCAAGACTCTTTTTTAAATTTTTGCTAATAATAGATCCAAGCTGGTAGCTCTCTGCTCGGGCACTCAGGGATGGTGTCACAGTATCTCATGAGATACTGCAGCACTGCCTGGGACCATCTGGAGCAGTGCCCAGAGCATCAGTTTCTGGAAGACTCACCAGAATTAACCCAGGTCAGCTCCTCCTCCTCCTTCCCAACTTATCTACATGGACAAAGAAATAATCACAAGGCCCAAGTTAACCCCAGGCCTCTCTGGGGATTCCCAAAAATGCTGGCCATGTCAGTGGGCACCCCCAAAGCCCGTGGGGTGCCACTACCCTGTCAGTGCCAGTTTGACTGCCTGGGGCACAGCACTGCTGTGTCTGCTGGCCCAAAACAAGAATCACAAGCACAGGAGCTCTTTGCAGAGGGGTTTCTGCTCCTGGGGCAAGGGTGGGCTCTGTTGGTTCTCACCCTCTGTTGTTGAAGAATTTCCTGCATTCTCCCATAAAACAGTGTTGGGGGCAAACCAGGAACCCAAAGTGGACACCAGTTTCCATCAGAATCCAGCTCTATTCCATGGCATTCCTCCTTCTCTCCCCCTCCCATATAATCCATAAATAACTACTGTAAAAGCTCTTTGGAGCCAATTGCCATTTAATATGCTGAAAAGAGCTTTAGGATATAAACATGGATAAACCCTTGACTCAGCTCTCAGTGAGACAGGGAAATCCTTGGCCTCATTTTACTGATGGGAGAGCAGGATTGTGCCCTGGGGAAGCAGGCCCCACGTGGAGAACCATCCATGAGGGACACAGGGATGGGCACAGCTCCTTCACTGTGCTGCTGTGCACCTCCCCTGCAGAATCTGACAGCACAGCTCATCTGCCAACACTGGAAAGCAGCAAGTGAGGAGCCTGCCAAGCCAAACAGAAGTGTCTGAAAGTTTGTAATGAATCACTGGCATGGAAATCCCACTCTCTCAGCTGACCTAAATGTGTTGATTTAATCAGGTCAGTGCTGTGCAGATTCATGGCTTCCAGGTAAAGCTGGCCAGTGGAGGAAGGCAGGGATCACTTTCCCAGGGGTGCCTCCCCACTGTGTTCTCCCTGCTCCTGGTGCTGAGAAGTGACCAGGGAATTCTCCCTTGGAGCCAGCAGGGAAATCCTGCTTGGAGCACCAAGGCTGGCTGAGCCACATCCCTGCTGCTCTCATCACCTGGGCTGCAGCTCAGAGGATTCCTGGCTGAAGGCAAGTGGATGAATATGCTGGGACATAGTGAAGTTTACCAGCTTCAGAAAGGACCCTTTGGAAGCTAAACAAAACCTGCCAAACAATACAAGTTTGTGTATTGAAATCCCCTTTCCCCCCTCTCCTTTTGTAGATGCTCCAAGGTCATGTATTCCTAAAACACAGTCTCCCATAAATCTGTTTAAGTCTCAGGCCTTGACATTAGGTAATATTTTGTGGATTTATTTCTAAATGACACCTTCTTGACACAGTCCCCAGACCAGCAATAAATGAGCTCCCTCTGCTGTCTGTGACAAAGGCCTTTGGCAAGAGTTAACCCCAGAGTTCTCTCACTGACACCAGCGTCTTCCACAGTGGGTGTGATCTAACTGGGACTTGCTGAACTTCAGGTCTAGCCAACAACAGCTTCAAGCTGGGTGGACAAACACCAACCTGACCACACCACCTCCTACACATCCTTCTCTGTGCAAATTTCTCCTTTCCAAAGGTGCATGGAAAATCCTTTTCTTCCTGGTAGCTGAGGAGGTGGCAAGAGCCTCTGACAACAGAATTGCAGATTACCAATGTGTGCAGGTTAATACCCACGTGTATGAATTGACTCATGGTGCTTCTGAACCAGTAAACTCCTTTATTATACCCTTAAAAAAAAAAAAAAAAAAAGCCCTACAACATATTTTTGAGCTACACAGGAGATATCTGGAAACAACACAGTTGGAGGTAGATTTCTCTTTCCTCTTTTTGGACTCCTACAATGAATGTCAGTGTCTGGTAACTGGTAGGAACAGGTCCAAAGCACGTGAGTAGACAAAAGTATCTTCCATCTTTTCCCTTTGTAGGCACTGATCTCCTGCAAGTGGCTGCCCATGAGTTTGGCCATGTGCTGGGCCTGCAGCACACGGCTGTCTCCAAGTCCCTGATGTCCCCTTTCTACATCTTCCGCTACCCACTGAGCCTGAGCGAGGATGACAAGCAAGGGATCCAGTACCTGTATGGGAAACCCTCAGAGCACCCTGACCCAACCCCAACCCAGCCAGCAGAGCTGCCCCAGCCAGACCTCGAAACAAATGAGATCACCAACGTGGAGGTGAGTGCAGGGCTGCTCTGTGCCCTTCCCTGGCACCCTGGCTGGGGCTGCCCTGGCA